>JAJEKV010000445.1:0-198446 GCA_021234155.1 Isoetes taiwanensis
AGAAATTTCTATGTATTTCTACATGTTGTTTTAAAAAGTAGCTGTAATTTTCAAGTGTTTTTTTTCTAAAAATTAGGCGTGTAGTTCTTAATAAAACTTAAGAGGTCCCGTGTTGTTTTTAATTGTTGTTTTAAAAAAAAAAACCAAAAACCACGTAGAGAATTTTGTCGATTTTGCTAGAAACTACTGGTAGCCTTCTATGTTTTTCTTAACTATATTGTTTTCAAGTGTTGGTTTTCTAACAAAATTATATGGTGTTGTTTTCAAGTGTTGCTTTCCTTAAAAAATAACATGTGGTTTTAAGAAAAGAATATAGTTTTTCCAAAAATAGTTGTTGTTGTTTTCAGGACGTGTAGTTTTACAATTCATTGTTATTTTTTCTAATTTCAAGTCATTGTTATCTTTTTCTGCCTTTTGTGTGGTTTTTAATTGCTCTTGTTGTGTGCTACATTATATTTGGCTTTGAAAGAAATGTTTACAATTTATAACTTGCATTTCTTATAGTGGTAAGATTACATAGCATTTCTTATAGTGGAAGATTACAGAGCATGCAGAAATATGCTCGATAAGCCTGTTGGTGGTCCATGCCAACAAATTTTTCAAGACTTAGCTAGTATCAAATTGACCCAAAGCATGCTTTAGGACCACTGCTTACACATGCAAATGGGAATTCTATAATCCCTGTTATTCAAATAACCCAACAGACCTCAACAAAGACATAGAAATGAAAAACGGTGAGTTTTGGGCCCATATTTCATTCCCCTGTTCTTCCCTGGGCTAATCTCTAAAATATAAGATATAGACATGAAAAGCGGTATTTGGGCCCATATTTCATTCCCTTCTTTTAAATGGGCTAATCTCTAAAATATAAGATATAGCCCTCTGCATCAAACAAGGGTATTCGATTCATGTTAATCTAAAAAAGTTCAAGGAGTATTGCATTCTGTTAAGCAAAGGCTTACCTGTTTTTTTCTGATACAGAGCCATGAATCAAACACGGTCAAACCCTTTCAACAGGTTAATCTCTTTGTTCAAATTTAACATGAACACAAACTCCTTTTCATGTTAATCTCTAAAAATAACAGATGCCAGCGCCAAACAACCCCGTTCGATTCAGGGCCTTTGGATCAAAAAAAGTGGAGCTGAAATAAATAGAAGAATCATCGAAGAAATCATCGCTTGATGCAAGCAACAGCGGAAAACAGCCAATACCTGTTAGAGCAGAAAACCTGCTTGTGGCAGCCCGAATGCAGTTTAGGTCGCCTGATGAGGGTTAAAGCTGCCGAAATGAGATGAAAACGCCGGAATAAAGGTTGAAGCCTTCGAATCTGTGCTGAGTTCCAATCTGTGCAAGCGGCAAAAAAAAAACCTTCAATCAGGGGTTGCCAGAATTGGGTTGAAGCCGTGCAAACTATGGAATTCAAAATGAGGTTGAAGATGTGCAGCAAAGGCAATCGGATTCAAAATGGGGCTGAATCTGTGCTCAGCCTTCCAATCTGTGCAGCAAAGGCAGCAAAATCTGAGCAAAGCAGCAACAGCAGCAAGCTCGAAAGGACCAAAAATCTGGAAACAAACATAGAGCCTTGAGATCAAATCTCGGCCCTTAACTTCCTCACCAATAGGATAATAAGACCGAGATCAAGATCTCGGCCTTCATCTCAATAGCCAATAGGATGAAAGGGCAGAGATCACGATCTCGGCCGTTCATCTAAACCATAGGATAAATACTGATATCATATTTTATTGTCCCAAGTGTGACTACTATTACTTATGCATGCATGATCAAGCTAGATAGATTGTAAAGGCGCATTGATGCCATATAGATTATACGTCAATTCTATATGACAATTTTAAAAAACTTCTGTGAGGGTTATTTTAGGGTGACATAGTAAAATTAAATTAGACTAAATAAAATTTGACACTTTAAAGTTGTAAAGTTATTCACATCATAATTTGTTATATGTAAAGATATATAATTGTGGAAGTTGTATCATTGGGTTTTAAGCTGCGGATATGGTGTAGATAGCGTCGGCCCCTCGGACGTTCTGAGAAGAAAAATTACCGGGCGGTGAAAATGCCCAGGCGTCTTGGCGCATCGCCCATACAGTTGAGGTTTGCTCGAGGGGCGGATCGAGGCGAGGAGTGTAGGAAGCTCCACGACCTCATCCCAAAGCGTTGCACATTCAGCCGGGACTCGCATTTTACGCACAAGTTTCTTTAAGCGCTTTCAATGGCACTTTCTACCATTTTTTCAAGCCCGCTGGGGATGAAAAAACCACAAAAATCCGGCGATTTTGTACAGACTCGGATAAATCCCAATCTTGAAAGCCATTCTTGGATTTTTTGGCAAAATCTTGAAATCGCAAACAAAAGGCTGCTGAATTTCGAGGAGGACGATAATGCTACTATAGAAGCCATGGCTATAGCATACTCGGTAGATGGATCTTAACAGGGGGCGGATCTTAGGGCGAGGAAGGATTGAAGAAAAAAGGAGGGAAAGCGAGGCATTTAGGAGCTATGGATATTGTAGCATAAAAGTCTAGGATGTTATCGCAGCGGTGGGTGGGTACACTTCTCAAGTAATATTCTAGGATGTTATGGAAAGGGAGCAAAAACTTGGGCTGTGGTATTTACTAGCATAAAATATGCATCGGTGAAAGTTGTTACTAGCGGATAACAACTACTTGGAATCAGCATTTTGAGATGTGATCTCGACTGTAAGCCACGAGAACGAGCGTTAGGATGAAGATATACTGTCTGAGGATAAATTGCAAAGATATATCATTATGAAGAATTAAAGGATATTTGGCAAGGCGGTTTATTCACGGGCACAATCCGGGTTAAAGTTGTTTAACCTAGATTTGAAGAAAGGTGATTTCTTCAACCTACCATTGTGAATAGGACCATTGTGAATACATGTAAATATTCTATATTTGAAAGGGCTTAAAGGAAAGGGAAAAACCTCGGTCCACTAAAATGGAGCCAAGAGAAATTTGAAAAAACCCAATTCTTTGTATAATTGGACCCAAAGATAAGATCGGTGGTTCCAAAAAAGTCGAGAACCACCGGCATATAAAAAAAAATTATATAGATCGAAGATCTTAGGATTTGGGGGCTTCAATCGATTCACATTCTAGGTATGTTTGATCGGGTCAATAATGCTACAATAGTGGGTCAATCAATACCGGATGAATAGTGCAGAAACTCGATTACATTATGAACCATTGTAATGCTTATTCTATTATTGCATTATGTTTATTCTTGAGATAATAGCTAGACAATATTTGCTTAAGGATTATTTGAAGAATTGAGAGCAAGTTATTGATCTTGAATTATGTTGATACAAGTTGGTTCAATGTTTTTAAACATCACCATTGAGTTATTGATGTTTCAAAGCTTGGGTTCAAATGTTAAGTTGAGTTAACAAGCTTAAGTTGTATTAACATTTGATTATTTTCTCACAAAATGTCATAGTCAAATCTGCAATTTGAAATTTCCCCTAAAATAGTAAGTGTTATATTCTTCTTCATTGCTATGAAAGATTTCTTTGTGGAGCATTATGCGGTTTTATGCCCTCATTTTGCGAGGTTGCTTTGGGATTGGGTAGGGGCTCTGTTTGGTGAGATTGAATAGCCAACAATTCTTCATGTGTATCACGGTGTTTGGCGCTCGTCGTGACAAGCCTTACATTTGTCGCGTGGCTTGGTTGGTGTGGTTGATTTGGGCGGCGGTTGTGGATCTTCAGGGGGATTCAGCGACTGCGGCCCTCTCACGATTCCTCGACTCGGTACAAGCTATTTCAAAGCTTTTGGTATTCGGGGATTAGTAGGCGGAAGTTTTCCATTTGGCGGGACTTCTTGGGTGTGGTAGATGGTGATGGTCGGTTTATGCAATGATAGAGTTGCGGTTGTTGTGGAGTGTCGGTATCTTTGTCTCTTTGGGGCGGTTCTCCTTCCTCCTCACTTGCTTTGTAACATTACCATTCTTTTAATATATTCGCGACAGTTCTTCAAAAAAAAAAAAAATTGTGAGAGGCGAAAACGTAGTATGAGATGACATAGCTCTAGGTAGATGCATATCAATAGTATGAGATGAAAAAATGGTGCAACATGTATCTCATGCTTTATTTTTAAAACATTGTTGTATTATCAATCTTCTTGTTTTGTAAATGAATAAAACTTTAAACCATCTCATCCTTTAAAAAAAAAATAATGCATCAGATAATCCATTCAATACTATTTTAGTTGGCATTGCATGTCTCATGAAGTAAGGATTGTCCAATGTTTTGGAACCCCTTAACTTGAAAGATGGGTATCGGTACATGTACTATCTCAACATTGTTGTCCTTGCAAGACTCACAATTTGCATCTTAAGTTTTGCAGCCAAGAGTTGCTTGCTGCAGTAGAAGAGGAAAGATCATCTATCAGTCAGAGCCGATGTGGCGTATTTGAGCCTATGTGGCATGTTTGAGCCACGTGGTCATGCTTGAGCCAATGTGGCATGTTCAAGCCTAGGGGCAAGGGCACAACATTTCAACCATTAAAAAAAAAACATACAAAATCGTATTTCATTCTTTCAAAAAATAAATCATGTGAAAGAGCATTCTATGACTTTAGTGGCATGTTTGAGCCCGTGTCATGTTTTGAGCCCTAGTGGCATGTTTGATACTATGTGGCGTGTTTGAGATAAGGTAATGCCTTTAAGCCTATGTGGATTTTTTTGAGCCACGTGTCATGCTAGGGCCAAGTTGGCAAGTTTGAGCATGTTTGAGCCATATAACATGATTGAGCCAGCGTGGCATGTTTGAGCCCATGGCATGTTTGAGCCTATGTAGCATGTTTGAGCCAAAGGTGGTATGTTTGAGCACGTGTGGTATATTTGAGTCCGTGTGTCATGTTTGAGCCAAGGTGGCATGTCGATCCCTAAGGGCATGTTTGAGTCTAAGGGCATGCTTGAGCCTAGAGCTGAAAATGTAAGGCGACCCGCGTGATTCGCGACCACCAAGCTTGACTACAAGCATGTTGGACATGAGCTATTTTGGTCCTTCTTGGAGAAGGGGTGGTCTTTGCCCACGAAACTTGGTCCCCGGTATAATTTAAACCCTTCAATAACCTAGCAATACATAGGGTTTACATTTTGGAGGCCATATTCTAGTCAGATTTGACCAGAAACTTGTATAATGTCATCATATAGAGGGAGGGTGTTGAAGCCCGGAGGCGGACCCTT
The DNA here is from genome assembly GCA_021234155.1 of Isoetes taiwanensis. NCBI lineage: Eukaryota > Viridiplantae > Streptophyta > Lycopodiopsida > Isoetales > Isoetaceae > Isoetes > Isoetes taiwanensis. The sequence continues at coordinate 5,227 of JAJEKV010000445.1, forward strand.
AAAACCTTACAGGCAGTTCGCCCCAAAGGTCGCTTAGAAGGCCTCGGCCATGGATGGGCAACTCTCCCACTTTGGAACTCTTGGCGGCGGCTCTGCCAATGTACTCAGAACATTGACATTACTCTAGGGACCAAGTTTCGTGGGCAGAAGACCATCCCTTCTTCAAGAAGAGCCAAATTAGTTTATGTCCAACACGTTCATAGTCAATTGGCCTAGGAGGTGGGCGAAATAATGCCATGTCGGCGCGTCGTGTCTCTTTCATTGCAAATTAAGCCGGTGTCACTCGGTCCCTAGTGTAATTTTGCCATTAGGACGATATGGCTGTCGAATCTCCATTAGGAGCCTTTGTACTATGCAAGCGACAAAACACTTGGGTTTCTACATGGTAAGCTCATGGGGCGCTTGGCGGTTTGATAAGTTCTCGGGCCCGATCTTGGATTTTTTTGAAACTGCTTTCGAAGCTTGTATTGAAAGGAGGATTCAATGGGCCGGATAAGAAAATCGAGCTCACAGGAAAGGGGGCTATCGCCAAAATGTCAAGGCATCAAATTTCCACATATTGCATTCTTTACATGCAATATGCCATTTTCGATGTCAACTCACCAGGGCCAATTTTTCAAGGTAGATTATAAAGATAGGTTTTCAACCATTATAAAATTTTGAAGGTCTTACCAACCTTTAAATATGAACTTAAAGCCATAGTATTAAATTAAGACCATGATCTTTAGACCATGCAACCAAGCAAATGCGGCTCCTGGAATAGTATCCATCTAGCAAATCTAGAGGGCAATTAAGCCCTAACTTATTTCGATTATGCCCTACAAGTATTTTACTAAACCATAAAATACAAAGACATTGCATGCACATAACAAATTCTATGTCTCTAGAGATGCCACATTGTCCCAAGCGTCACAGGAACTCTAGCAAGGTTATAAAATTGTCAAATTCTTTGTATGAATATAGTATTGTAAGTCTATTGGGTAGATTCTTAAGTGTCCCATAAACATATAAATATGGGGTTAAAAGTGTTGGCTCAAACCTACAATACTAGCTAGGGATGAAATTAATCCCCCCTCCGGAACTAAATCAAGCTAATTAAATAATACATCATTAGACAAATCGAGGAGCTTTGTGAAACATCAAATTTCATCTAAAATATCTTTGTCAATGAAATGTTATAACTAAAATTGTAATAAGCGCCTGAAAAGCACCACTGACGATTAGTCGATGCAATATCGGCCAATAGTCGACGCAAAATCGATGATATATCGCGCATTTTCGGCGATTATTAAAGCGAATATTTTGACAATTTGTCCGCGCATATTCCGGCGCAAATTCGGCCTTAAAATCGGCGATACATATTTGGCGTATTTTGTGTGATTAATGTGGCGCTTAACGGCCGAAGGCTTCCGGCGATTTATGTGACAATATACATGGCGTAGTATCGTCGGGAGAAGCATCAAAAATAATGTCGTCGATCGTTAAATCAACCTGTGTCGTCGAGCAAAAAAATCTCTAAACAGTCGGCGATTTTTCGACAAAAATGCTCATTCTCTTGTAGTGGTTGGATCTAGCGGATTTGAAGTTATTTTTTCCACGAATGTAAAAGCAATACGATACATTCCCAAAGTTGAGCACACAAACAATATTCCAAGTGGTGGTGCTTTTCTTAAGAAATAACCTAAAAACCATACTTCCTTAAGAAATAGGCTGCGTAAAAACTCATGCTTCAAAAACCACACTTTTTGTAAAAAACGACCACTTAAAAACTACACCTGCTTAAAACCACACCTCAAAAAAACATACTTACTTTAAAAAATAGCTACGTAAAAACTATACCTAGTTATATAAACCACAAAAAAAAAATCATACTTCCTTGAAAATAGCTTCTTAAAACTACACCTGGTTATAAACTACACCACTTGAGGAAAACCATACTTCATTAAAAACAACCACTTAAAACTACAGAGCTTATAAACCACACTTCAAAAAACCATACTTCTTTAAAAACAAGTATTTAAAACTACACTCACTTATAAAGCGACACCTCAAAAACAACACCTCGATTAAAAAAATCATACCACTTGGAAAACCATGCTTCCTAAAAAACAACCACTTAAAACTATACCTCTTTATAAACCACACTTCAAAAAACTATGCTTCCATAAAAAAGCGACTGCTTAAAGACTACACCTGGTTATAAACTACACCTAAAAACAACACCTTCTTAAAAACAACACCCCAGAAAAAATAAGCAACACTTCTTTTAAAAAGCGACACCTCAAAAAAAGACAACACCTTCAAAAAAAAAAAAAAACTATAGCTCCAAAAAAAAACTACCTGCCTTAATAAAACCACCTCCACATAACCACATGTAGATTTTTTGGAACAACGACATGTGGTCTTTTTATTCTTGTTTTTAGGTGTGGACCAATTTGGGGTGGTTGTGTGGGGCGAGCATGGGTCCGAGCACCTCCTGGGGCAATGGTGTCGCCACCCGCCTCCGAGGCTGCAAGTGTTGGCTTGGCTCTCGTTTTGGAGTTAAGTGGGTCTGGTCGTGTGTCGCCACGATTCTCTAGCCGCCCACGGAACCTCTAGACCACAGGAAGGGGAGATGCAACCCTTCACCTCATCGGACCGGGGAGATGCAACACAGAGTAGTCCGGATGGGTGATGCCATGGGATTGCGTGTCAGGAAGGCTAGAGTCATGCAGGCTGATTTAGCCCATCGCAAAGTATGCACGGGAGGGGGCGGATGGAGTGGTCAACCCTAGCCATTGTCTATAGCCCGACCCGCCATTGTTATGACTCAGTGTCTGCTCTATCTTGAGGCCTAACCCGATCCAGGTCACCCTCCTTACAGTCGGGCCATGGGTAGGAGCTCTTATGTTTTATGGCTTAGGATTATCTTCTTTGCAGTTGTGGATATGTGATGGACTACCCTTCGAGGTAGTATGTTGTATTATTATTGCTAGTTACGGCGTTGTTCGTCTACAACGTGATAGGAGCCCATAGGGAAGGGCGGCGCAAGACACCTTCGTGTCCCCGCCCTTTAGGATTCTCTCTGGGAGGGCCGGGTTAGAAGGAGGGCCCATGCGGTTGATGGACCGGATGGGGATTTCACCCGAGTGTATGCAGTAGGGGGCCCGTATATTTAGCGAGGGGCGTCACAATGGTATCAGGCGATGTTCTTGGTTGACGGGGAACCAGACCATGACCATGAAAGTAGTCTAGGGCCTATAGGGGTGTGAAATAAAAATTTCCACCATTGAACCGCGAAAATAGGGGAAAAATTTTTCTCCTAGGTAGTGGGTCCGGAATTAGGTTAAGTGTTAGACGAAGGAATGAATGAGCCAAATCCACCTTCTAGTAAATTTTGAGTGAAAATTATGCATCTGCATCAAATTTCACCTAAAAATGGGTCGAAGAATCATGCCAATCTGAGACCAGAGTGAAAAAGCATAAATCCATAATTAACACTTCAAACCATTAGGAAATTTGAAAATTTAAAGGTATAATACGAATTTTAGTATGTGTATTAGAAATTTAATATATATTAATAATAAGGGTACTATGGTGTAATTAATAAGGGGGGCTAATAAGTAGGCCTATTAATGGTAGGGAAAATTCGGGGACCCTCCTTTTTAAATATCCGACACCTCATTTTTTTCCCTCCAACCTTTTCCTCCACCATCTCTCTCTTGGTCAGCCTACCGTCATCATTTTCCCAACATTAAGTATGGCAAGAACCAAACAAACCCTTAAGGAAGTTTGGCGTGACCCGCGGCTCTCCCATGAAACAGCGATAGCCGGGCCGACATCCCAGGCCCGATTCTGAGCACCAGGCTAAGAAAGGGAAGGGGCATTCCCCTCTGGCGGCCAGCTCAGGGCATTCTAGGAGGAGGAGGCATGAGCCAGCCTGAGTTCTTAGATTTGGCCGGACACCAGAGAACCGTGAGTCAAAGCCACTTTGGGCCTTCCTCGGACCACCAGTGGAAGGTTGAGGAGCGAGGTGGAGGCGGCGACAGCTGACACCAAACTCGCAGTGAGCCCTTGGGTTACACACAAGAAGAAGGGGCAAGGAGAAGGTTGTGGAATGGGCGAGGAGGTGCCAGGAAGAAGAGGAGAGAGAAGCGGGAGGCAGAGGGAGGAAGTAGGGGCGAAGAAAGCGGCCGGGCCTCGTGGGGCGTGCGTGATTGGAAGAGCCCCCTTGAGAGGAGGAGGTGGAAGAAGGAGGGATGAAGAGGATAAGGGGAGGAGGGCGCCAAGTCGCCGAGGGGAATCTTCAAACCCGGCCTTAAGACCACCTTATCCAAAGTGGCCCAAGCCACCTAAGGTGGTTTCTGTTGCATATGGCGAGCGGCGGCAGATTCGCCTTGAGGGAGGACCGACTCTACGCACGTCGCCTCAAAGGCGTATGAAGAATACCTCCGTCGTTGGGACGAGGTATAACGACCTTTGCCGCCCGTAACGTTCAACGATACGCGGAGGGAGGCCGCCGATAAGGAACCAGCCAAACGCCCGCCACCGCTTACCGCCCGAGGAGGCCAAGGAAGGTCCACCATGGGCGAACACAAGGCATGCCAGAGTTTTTTTTGGGGGAGATTAGGCACTTAACAAGTCTGCACTAATCCTCCTACGATTAGGAAGGCGCCTTTGAGCGGCTCATGAGGGGAGGTCATGCAAGACTTCGCCACCGACTATAGGGTGGCGTCGCTCACAACTCGGGTCTTTGCAAGTAGCCGCTGAGTGAGCCCACCCGGTTGTTGAAGAAGGAACCTCTGCGCGATCCACGCGAAGAGGTGACCATGATGCCAGGACTTGCACTTGGCTGGCGTCGCATCCGCGAGAATACCCTTGAGGATGAAGTTTTGTGTAAATTAATGTAATTGATAAGTTTCCCTCTATAAATATAAAATTTTGTTGTTAATTGACTTCAATTCTTGTATTAAAATGTGTTTAAGTTGCTCAAATTTTTAGTTTAGTTGTAAGTAAGCATCCAAATAGGGTAAATTAGTATGGGTACTATGAGCAAATTAAGCTAAATTTTGGACCAAGCAGCCGAAATGGGAAGGCTGTCAAATTAACCTCTGCACCCTTCACGGAAGCCCATTTTCGCATAGCCATCGGTTTCACCATATCAGGCCAAATTTTGCTCCAATTAGACGGGAAAAGTTCCAAATTAGGTTAGAAATTTCCAAATAAGTATGTTGGGATCTTTAAATTCTCAAAAACTCTTGATAGAAGTCCCAAAAGATTATGAAATCTGGAAGGCTATCTTGAAATTGCCTCTGCACCTTGTGGAAGGCCCATGCCCGCGACCGCCACCGGTTTCATGAAGTCCCAAAGATTCGAATCGAGGGGCTGTGCGAAATTGGCCTCTGCTGCCCTGACGGAAGGCCCATTTTCGCACGACCACCAGTTTCGATGTGCCCTCTGTCTGAAAATTTGGCAAAATTGCAATGAAAATGAGTGCATATCCTGGCCTTTTGCCATGCATTCTAGTATCTTGCAAAGACTCCATTCTAGCTTTTTCAATCTATTTGAACCTCATCTTAAAGAATTCCCCAAGAAGGGAATCGAACCTCCACCCACAGGTTGAACCCCCAAACACCGTGCCAACCAGAGAGGGCATCGTTTAATATTTAAATTAGGATTCTTAATTAGATTTAAGCTTTAATAATGTTAGATAATATTAATGGCCAAGCCTTAGATTTAGAACCAAGAACCTTAAGCTAGATAGAGACAAAGACTTTTGCACTCATCATAGCTTACTTGTAAATCTTATCTTGCTAAAGTGTCTTCTTGTCTACATGTAGGTAGTATAATTAAACCTTTTTCATAGAAACCAAAGCTAGTTGCGGGGCCTTGGAAATTGTTGTCACCGTTGGTAGGGGTGCACCAACACGTTATGGGTGCACTATCATCAAGTGTCTTCAGCCATGCCTTGTATCATAGATAATTATCTAGGAATTCATTCTATTTAAGTAATTTAGTCTTAGCACACCAAGTACACTTTCGTTGAATAAATCTCCTTCTACCACCCCCACGATAGTAAATAAGTACCTTTCTCGATTGCCTGGTAGGTGCCATATGCCAAGTGGGTCATTTGAGGGTAGAGTGGATAAAGGTATAAAATTAGGGTTTGTAGAGTAAGTGGCGTAAATAATTGTTCTTGCGGTAGTATTAATTGCCTTGTGCATAGGCGGTAAAATAGGTCGGGAGAACCCGTTCTACGGATCCTCGAGCCTCGACGGTGGAGACACTCGACAACATCAACAATTGAAAGAAGAGGGCAAACTATGGAAACTTCAACAAATCAAAGGCCAAGATGGTGTACGCAAGCCGAACACGAAAAATAAAGGAGAGCCTATAGGAAGAGCGATTGCGACATCAAGATTAGACATAAAATTTCCAAGAGGGCTATGCAACAGCCAATGGGCATCGTGGCACTTATAAAATTGATGACATTAGGGGAGGAACACCTCCTAGTCAAGGATATTCTCCAAGTGCCATATTGTCTCGAAGGAATGACCCCACATCGATGACTAATGCCACAACTACACCACCAACAAGTAGGCGCTTCATCGACTTATGATATCAAGAGCCCTAAAAGATGAGATTTGGATATACCTCGAGGAAGGGAACAACTCTCCGCGAGATATAAGGACATAGTAGTATCGGATCTAGATTCCAAGCGGACATGCTTTGACTAAAAGGCCAGGTATTGCAAGCCGCAAGGGTAGACTCCTCGGAAATAGGAATATGGCGAGGCGCAACAAATTTCTTCCTCATCAGCCCCGATACTTGAGGCGCCTACATCAACCTCGGCAACACCATCATGAAGCTCATGATGATCGACAATCTTCTACCTTAGAGATTGGAGGTCAAACACCATCAAGAAGAGGCATCATGGGGGACAAAATACCGGCATTATTAATTGATCAGTCCAAGATTAGTCCACTGCAGATGGATGCACATAAACTCCTCTCGGCAAGAGAAGTTGCACAGTTAGAAGGGTAAAGCACTCAACATTGTCATCAGCCTTATAACAACAACATGCAACGGCAAGGCGAAGAATAGAATCGACAAGGTCAAGCACAACAATAGCAATTCGGGAGTTGGAAGAATCATCTTGAATCAGAAGTAACCTCAAGGCGAGATGGCGACATGAAAGATTCTAGAATGTGAAGAACATTATCTTCAAGCTCTTGGGATGCGACAAGGCGTTATGTTATCTACATCAGCAAGTCCACTAAGAGGGATAATGTTAATGAAGGTAGTCAGCATCAACATTAAGGACGAGCAGAGTCAAAATATGTTCAATAAAAGAAAGCAGGGCACTTGAAGGACCATACAACAACTCCAAGGATACCAGATTCTTTTCAACAAATTATGGACTATCGCCTTGCTACTCCAACGACTAATGACTACACCAGCTTTGAGCAAGCTAGGGGACCTATCAGATAGTTGAGTTTCTTAGAATTATGGGTGATAACATCCATAATGGGATGGGGACGAAATTTCGAGTAGATTTTTTTTGTCTTTTCCTTTAGGAAGATGGACCCAAGAATGGAGCAAAGCTTCAAGTATTGGAAAGAAAATGTATGGAGTACAATAATTGTATACATTGCTGGCAGATATCCAACATATTGGAACCTCTTCGTGAACTTGATCACCTCGCTAAGAAGGATTCAATAATAGGATAACCGTCGACCATGTATATGACGAGTACTTCCGCAGCATAAGGAATAATCCGACCAAATGAAGGGAAGCAATCTAATAAGTCCGACCAACTTAGATGGCATCAACTCAAAGGTGGGACTATTTCAAGAGGGCAATAAGTAAAGAAAGGGAGATCCTAGACTATAGATTAGATCACAAACAAGAATAATTATCTAACCATATAGTTTTCTATGTGTGCCAAAAAGTAATGTCATCGGCTAAATTTGTGGCCATAGGATTTATGTAAGTAGTTCTTTAACTTGTAATTTTGCACCTCCTAGATGACGGACATCTTTAAGAGCAAGACTCTTAAGTCTAAACCTAGGCGAAGAATTAAGGCAAGGTCGAGGAGTAATTAGCAAGCATCAACAGAACAAGAGTCAAGTCGACATCAACCTCAAGCATAGCTAAGTAAAGCATCGGCACCAACTTATGTACATTATACCATGACCTCGTAATAGACATGCAATATGCAAAAGTAGGCTAAGGCAATAATTTATTATCATAAGAGATACTTATCCCAGCACCAAAGGGCAAGTACCTTATAATTTAAGTTAAGTAATTCCAATCGCAACGATGTAATAGGTAAAAGCAATTACTTAAGTACATCATGAGGAATGAAGTCGCACATAAGCTACAAGTTGTCAACCCCAGGCTACAAGAGTAAGAAGGAACATGCTACTTGAAGCAGGTTGCCTTGGCCAATTTCTAAGTTAATTAAGAAGTCCCATGATATATCCCTTGATGAAATTTGAGAGCTTGTGCTCTATAGAGGCGTAGAGTCTGAAATCACTCTTGCACCGGATTAGCAAGGCTCTTTATAGAATGAGCACTTCCAAGCTAGCAGAGCTCAAGGAACACAAGGAACAGTTGTAAGAGTTGACCGACTTGGGGATCCTTTCGGCCAAGATGGAATTCTAAAGATGTATATCAACCATGGGAAGCTCAGCAAGTAAACGACATAATGGATCAGCCCCAAGAAGCAGGATTCTTCTACAAAATCGACTTAAGCTCGGGCAATCAGCAAATAAGGATGAAGGGGGAAAATAATTATAAGACTCCTTCAGAACTTGGTATGGGCACTATCATTTCACAGTGATGCCCTTGAGTCTATGGAATGCTCCACCAATTTGTATGCATTCGAGGACGACATCTTCGAAGATTCCTTGGATGATTTCTTCATCAATATCTCTTCAACAACATAAGTGGTCTACAAACAAATTAATGGAAGAGCATGTAGCCCAATTGAGGGAAGCCATGGAGATGCTAAGGCGCCGCCACTCATTGGCAAGCCTTTGAAGCATCAATTTGCAATCTCCACTTTGGCAAAGTGAATTCGGCAAGAAGATAGAAAGAAGCCATCTACCCCAACATGGACTTCAAGCACATAATGGGCTAGTCGTTGCAAGAGTGCAAGGACGGATTAAGAAAAGAGAAACCTTCAAATAGTTTAAAAAGGAAGGCCAATCTCTAATAGCAAAGAACAATTATGCGTGCCCAAAGTATAAGAAGTAAGAACAATCTTCCATGACACTATAATAGCTCTATTTCCACCATGCAAAATTTATAAAGGCCTACTTCAAGATTAGAAGTAGCTACGTCACGTGGGGTATGAAGAAGTAGATAATCGATATATCCAAGAATGTCGAGTGGAGCCACGGACAAGGGCGGAACAAACAGATTCCAGAGTTTTGGAACCTTGCAAAGGCTGACACCAAGTGGGAAGTCATCGGCATGGGTTTTATAGTTGGCCTTCAAGGACAACAAGAAGCTTCAAAGCCTTGATAGTTGTGGTATATAGCTTATCAAAGGGCACATACTTGCCATGCCACACCATAGACACCCCTTGGATCTAGCCGTGTGGTTTACATAAGAGTTCTTTAGGCATGGAATGCACAGGTCGATCATCACCAACAGATCCGAAGTTCTTAGCGGCGTTTAGCAAGACTTCTTCAACACGGCTGCACCAACTTGTTGATGAGTTTTGCTTATCAATTGCGATCAATCCAAGAAGGGACCGCACCAACACAATTTTGGAGAGCACGTTGGGAAGCTATGATTGGAACAAGTAATCCAAATGGGCGAGTACATCCACCTGGTCAATTACGTACAATAATATGAAGCAAGAGTCATGAAGATGTCTCCCCATGATGATTCACAGTTATCAATGTGTGACCATAGTTATGTGGCATAATTTAGTGCCCTAAGGTGGAAGTTTCTCAACAACGACAACATATGTCGATAGCTTTTGGTAGAAGTGTGAGAGTATCTTCAACAAACATGGGCATATTTGAAGAGTCTAGCAGATAGACATAAACTCCTCGAGAGTTGTTTTGTTGTGGCGTATAAAGTTGGCTCAAGTAAAGGTTAAGCAAGGGAAGCTTCAAGATCGGCAATTGTAGGAAGCTGCTCTAGGTGGGCCAGGTCTGATTTCAAGATCTTGGTGAAGAGTGGGCTCAAGCCTGCGCAAGTTGGATCTCTTGACCCACCTTAAGGTCTTCCATGTGAGTTTATTAAAAGGCACGATCCTAACCGAGGAGGTTTTGGATACTCCAACTTTGTTGGAAATGGCGGAGATGAAGTTGAAATTGTGCCTGAATTGATTCTTGATAAGTCATTCAAGAGGACTAGGTGGTCTCAATTCCTCCAATATTTGGTCAAGTGGAAGCACTTGCTCGTGGAAGACGTGACATGGGTATTGAAGCAAGATTTGGAGAAGCAATACCCGAAGTTTATGAAGGAGTTTGATGGGTAGTCGCTTAGCTTGGTCGAGCCTGCCGTGGTTAGCTAGTATGTTGTTAGTTGTTAGGTAGGGCGCATGCATTGCGGTAGGGTGCATGTGCGGAATCGTGGATCGTGTGGGCGATGATGGGATACGCTTTAGGGCATTCTAGGGCCACACGCACCAAGAGGTGGCGCATGACCATTAGGGTCATGTGGTGAGGAATGAGGCATGGTGGGCGGCGATGGACATCGATCGGATGCTCTCTATGCCACGTGATGCGGGGACGCACACCCAGCCGTAGGAGGGTCATGGTGAAGGTTAAAGTGATCATGCGCAATGATGGGATCGTGAGACGTTCCCTAGCTTGAAACCCTCGGGGGCATGATGCCTTTGGGGGTACTCGATCCGAAATTCGGCGATGGGTGTGCGAGGTAGCACTCGATCATGGGCGATGATGGGAGCATCTTAAATGATCCTTAAGCTCAAATCGAAAGGGCCATGATCTTGTGCAAGGTAGTAGGACAACCTTGAGCCGGTTAGTTCTACTCAAGGAGGTAAGGGGTGGTCCCCTAAAACCACAAATTATTAACTAAACTAACGTAATATGCTCCTTTGCGGCAAGTAGAAGGGGGACTTCAACGAGGAGCGACATTCCGGGAAGATAGGGGAGCCATAATTTCGATTATGAACCCTAATAACACTTATAATAGTATTTTGTATTATCGTGAAGAAATACGGTGTTAAGGCTATATAATTTTGTATAAGTACAAATATAGCCTAAATTTTTGACTTTTACTAATAAAACTTGATTGCTAAAGTAAACCAAAGGTTATGACATGTTGTTGTTTTTGCGGGTGCATAAGGTTCGTCATCTTTAGCCGCAATGCCGAGGACAAAGATTGTCCTGTTGGGAGAATGTGATCGGTCTCAGGAATATACGCTATAAACATTTATATTCCCGATCCGTTACCATACAAGTCTATCTTCATAGCCTCCTATACCATAGATTGTGGCACTAGGGCATGCCAGTTATCTCACATAACTTAGCCAAACTACAGTGAAGTGCACCATTATCCATGGCCTTAACCTATTGGGCACCCGCCACACGAGGACTCACCCGACAAAGCTAATGGCATCCTAGGTGGACCTAACTATATAGGCCGGAACCCTAACCTTAGGCCTTTTCCAGCCCTCAGCACCCAGAGACTCGATTCTACCGCTCAAAACCCGCCAACATCGCTTTGCCGTGGCATAGATCGGTGCAAAGAGTTCCGCAGGTAGACTCGTTTGAAGCAAGAGCAAAGATCACATGAGTCAAGACCATGGAGGCACACCTGACCGGGAGGGAGAGCACGAGGGAGCAGGTATGTGGGGTAGTAGTTGTGATAGCTCATCCTGGAATTAGCATTCCGGATGTGCTAGTATCTTGTATATAGAGTAGAGCCATCCTAGAACCAGATTCAACATCTGAGACCCTAATCAATGAACCCTAACCATTAGTTAGATTGTATGATTAGGTTAAGATGTTCTTCTTATGATCATTCTTAGGATATGATGATTATGTGATGTTGGTTGATCATGTTTGCTCCTCTTGTATTGGGAAGGGGGGTGAGACCTAGGCCATATGTAGTATGCTCCTAGAGTATGATCCCTTAGTTCCTATTATTTCTGCGGCTTTGTGCATAGGAGCCCACCGGGCTATCGGAGGGCTATGATGTGTCGCCACCCACGCGGGGCTAGAGGGGAATGTGGAGGGAGGATCACTCTAGGGTGGGGGCTTCAGGGGGATCCCAGTGGGCTGAGCCTATGGTGGGTCACTGTGTGGGCCGAGCATGGGTCCCATTCTCCGGGCAATGGTGTCGCCCGCCTCTCCCGAGAGTTGCGTTGGCCCAGCTCTCGTTTTGGGGGTTAAGTCGGGTACTAATCGTGTCGCCATGATTCTCTAGCCGCCCACGGAACCTCTAGACCCTGGGAAGGAGATGCAACCTTCCCGCCTTCATCGGACCGGGGAGATGCAACCCGGAGTAGTCCCGATGGGTGATGCCATGGGATTGCGTGATCCGAAGGCTAGAGTCATGCGTAGCCCCGATTTAGCCCATCCGCAAAGTATGCAATGTGAGGGGCGATGGAGTGGTCAACCCTAGCCATTGTCTATAGCCAGCCCCGCCATTAAGAAAGTGACGTGACTGGCTCTATCTTGAGGCCTAGCCGGTCGGCCACCCTCCTTACGAAGCCTGAGCCATGGGTAGGGAGCTCTTATGTTTTATGGCTTAGGATTGTCTTCTTTGCGCTTGTGGATATGTGATGGACTACCCTTCAAGGTAGTATGTTGTATTATTATTACTAGTTCGACGTTGTTCATGCTTCCCCGGTGATAGGAGCCCATAGGAAGGGCGCCAAGAAGACACCTTTCGTGTCCCGCCCGCATCAGATTCTCTCAGAGTGCAGGTTAGACTGAGGGCCCCCATGCAGTTGATGGACCGGATGGGGGATTTCCTGCCGAGTGTAATGCCGGGCCAGATATTTAGCGGGGGGGAGCCACAGAGTATATTTTTGCAAGCGACATCCTCAACTTGTCCGTATTGCCAGAATGGTCTTCTAATCGACGCAGCTCTTGGGCATGATAGCACACGGGAAGAGCAATGCACTTCATGGGCTACTCATACCAGAGATTCCAAGGAGTGGCGGAGGACACCTACGCAGGGGAGACAATGTTCTGGGATATAGCGACCCTTCATCGCCAGAGATAAGGGAGATCTGTTCTACGCGGGGAACCTATCATCTCGGAGGAGGAGTTCCAGCGGTCTGAGCACACTCTACAAACCGTGGAGGGGCCCAAGCCTCAAGCCACTACCGAGCCGTATACATGAGGGAAGGATCCAAAGAAAGATCAACTTAGACAACGAACCAAAGATGGAGAGACCATGAAGATCTTATGGCGGATGCCTACCGCTGGCGTACCAAAGGAAGGGCACTGGATCGCAGGCTTAGGGAAGGCACTGCATCTCTCATATTATCTTCCAGCCCTCACCTAAGGGCAAATGATAGTCTTCCACAAGGAGTTCAGCCCAAGGGGAAGAATCCGTGGCACTTCATAGCACTTTCGCCGGCAAGATCAAGATATACGCCCATGCCGTAATTACATCATTCTTTTCAACAGGGCCAAGGGGCTTCCCATTGCTCACTTTTGCAAGGGGGCACTTAGGGATGCAACACTTTCAATGGCAGAAGCGTGAGAACAGCACTGAACTTCCGAATCGAGATGGCCCGAGCACTTGAAGGAAGATCGAATAGGAACATCTTGGCGTCCCCTCGGCAAAGGCCTCCGATTCGGGGATGTCAAGAACTTCTTGAGGCTTTAGGGAGGCCATTGAATAGTTTATTAAATTTTCTTAAGTCTTGTGCTAAATGATTTCTTGTACCCCATTATGCTAAGATATATCTACCATTATCATGTAATCCTTATGTATTAATGACTATTAACTGTTTTACAAATGTAAGGCTTTGTATGATTTCTTATAACTAAAGATAATTCAATTGCAAGTAAGATTGATCAACATCTAACCCAAATAAAATGTATTGATGATCAAACCTTGCAACCCAAGGAACTCAAGTCAGGATCTCAAGATCAAAGCATCGACCCACGCAATTGGGTACCAAAAAAGGAACTTGTTTGGCAGAGAGCGGGGAAGACTTTTGAGGGATGATATGTCACGAGGAGGCGCCAACGCAAGGTTGGTGCGTGGATGAGGAACCAGATGCAACATCTCATCAACTCCATGACACCTCTCATGAATGCACGGGAAGATGGTCCTCCACCTCCACCTTGTCCTCCGGTGGTGACAAGTTCCTGTTGGGGAAGGGGAGGGCAACCACCAGGGGAACGCAGGGATAAGAGAGCGAAGAAGGAGAACAAGGAGTCCATCATCATCTAGCTCGGCTCATGGCCAGTTCTTCCAGTGAGGACAGCTCTAGCCCGAAACCCGGTGTGGGCACACCTAAAGCAAGGAAAAGAGCAAGAAAGGCGGATGACTTCTCGAAAAAGGTGGATAGTGCTATGAGCAATGTATGGAAGACAAAGGAAGCTGGGCCAGTTCACCGAGGGAAAGACAGATGGGCATGGAGGGTGAAGCATGGCTTGATGAAATGGAAGAATTTGGCAACTCCTATGGTATGAAAGACAAGGACATAGGAAAGTTGCTACAGCTAACCTTATTGGATCGGCAAGGATCTGGTGGAAGGGATATGCTAAGTCTAACAAGTCAAGAGGAACAATTGCAGGTTTAAGACCTTCAAAGAAGGCTTTCCTTAAAGCACTATGTGCCAAGGTCTCATACTAGTAGACCAGGATCCGCAGCTTTCTGAGGTTGAATGGGGTAGCTTATCGGTGGCTAAGTATACCAAGAATTCATGAGGCTTAGGCTCCATGTTCCTGGAGTCTCGAGAGAGGCAAAGTGGATACATATATTGAGGGGTTGAACAGCAATATCAAGAGGCTGTTTAGAGCAATCAACCCAAGGATCGGGTGAGAGGCGAAGATAAAGCTATAAGTTTGGAAGAGGCACCAAAGAACTCCAAAGCAGAGATCCAACCAGGGGGTAAGAGTTGAGGCAAGATCGGGGGGCAATATCGGGGTAGCAATCAGCGGCTTACACCATGGGGTGGAGTCAGAAGAAGGTAAGGGGTGAACAAAGCTTTTGGGGACAGTAAGTTACAGAATGCATCGGGGCGGTGGTTTTAAGCGCGTCTCCTAGGCGGTCTGCTTAGAAGGAAAAGAGACAGAATGCATTGAGAAAAGTTATGCCAGTGCTTCCAGCCCGAGGGCACCCGAACACATGATTGTCCATTCATGCATGTCGGCCTTGGCGAGAACTTTTGGATTGGGACTCCCCAATGAGGCTGGACGAGGGGCGACGACCAGCCAGAGGCCTGGGACTTCATAGATGGTGAGTGCCACATATGTGCAAACATTGAGACAATTGATATAGAGAATCGGTCGACCGTCATCAAGGGCCGATGGGATCATAGATAGTAATCCATATGTAGTCCCTATAGATCTGTGGTGTAGCTCTCATAATTTTGCATCTCCTAGATTGGTACGCTCTAATGAAGAACAAGGTATTGAAGTCTAAGCCAAGGCCGGTGGCTATGGCAAAGCTACCATTCAAAGACACTAAGGGAGGAGGATCATCTTTGACATAGACCTTAGTGGGGCTAAGTGGTCATGGGAGCGGAAGTCATGGATATCGGAAGATATGATCCGATAGTGGGGATGGAATTTTTTGAAGCCCGATATTAAAGCCATTATTGATTGCGACGGAATGAAGTCACCATGACGGCACATAGCAATGACAAATTAATAGTGAAAGGTAAGAAGCTAGATTCTCCCATGCAAAGTGTATTTCTTTGAAGAAGCTAAAGGAAGAGTATAGAAAGGAATAAGGTGGACTACATCTTGAGGATGGGAATCAGTTGAGTCAGGCAAGCGAGGAGGAAGTGACCCAAAGGGGAATCAATTGCCCAAGCGGCATAGCAAGGCTTATTTCCGAGTTCAGAATGTATTTTCGGATGAAACCGGAAACCGCCACCTTATAGGGGTGGAATGTGAGATCACATTGGCTCCGGATCTGAAGCACCAAGAAGGCGCCATATAGAATGAGCGCCCGGAATTGATTGAGTCAAGAAGCGGCTCGTGAATTGCTCGAGCTTGGATTTATAAGAGCAAGTGTGTCTCCTTTCGGGGCACCTATACTCTTTGTCAAGAAGAAAGATGGAGCTTAAGAATGTGCATAGACTATCGCCAAAGCTCAATAAGGTGGCGATAAAAGAACAAGTATGCATTGCCAAGGCGGATGACCTAATGGACCAGTTACAAGGAGCAAAGGTATTCTCTAAAATTGATTCGAGGTCCGGATACCATCGATAAGAATAAAAGAAGAGGATATCCATAAGACCGCTTTAACGCAGCGGTATGGTCACTTTGAGTTCTGATGAATGCCCCTTTGGACTATCGAGCGCTCCAGCAAGAACGTTTATCGCCTCATGAGCGACATCTTCGAGACTTCTTGGATGAGTTTGTTATTGTCTTCTTGGGCGACATCCTAATCTCTGACAAGTCCCTTGAGGAGCATTACAAAGATCGTGGGAAAGTGTTGAGAAGTTGAGGCGTCATCGGTTGTATGGGGAAGCTCTCTAAGTGCCACTTTGCAACAGGCCGAGTGGAGTATTTGGGGCATGTAGTAACATCCGAGGGAATCTCCACAGATCCATCTAAGATTGAGGCAATAGTTGATTGGCGGCTCCAAGGAATGTGGCAGAAGTAAGAAGCTTTCTTTTTGGCGGATATTACGTGAAAGTTCGTGAAGGACTTTGCTAAAGTGGGCGTCCCCTCCGCCGGACCTCACTAAGGCCAAGAAGATTAAAGATTGGACTAGCCATTGGCTAGAGAAAGTCCAAGCTTCTTTTCGAAAAGCTTAAAGAGGCCTTAACAACAGCACCGGTGCTTGTTCTCAGGATCCAGAGTAAAGATAAGTTGGTAGCAACAGTCACGAGCAAGATAGCAACAGGCAGTCTTGATGCAAGAAGGAAGGGTAGTCAGCCACGCCTAAGAAGATGAAGAAGATGAGCAACGCTACCCAACCCATGATGGGGAGCTGCTAGCCATTGTCGAGGGGCATTAAGGATATGGAGGCATTATTTCTTTGGGAAGGAAGTTTTAGTTAGACACTGATCACGAGCCTTGGTATCTTTTCACCCAGCCACTCCTCAACTTAAGGCAAAGGAGGTGGATGGAATTCCTTGAGGAGTATGATTTTGATATTATATATAAGCCTGGTAAGCAATGTGGTAGCGTATGCCCTCTCCAGAAGACCATTTCGCACAAGGACGCATTGTAATCGATTTCCACTCTTTCGAAAGTGAATTTGGCAAGAGGATTGAGGAGTCCTTGCCAATGGATATGGACTTCAAGGAGGTATGGCAAAGCCTTTCCAAAGGAAGCCGTGTAACGGATATGAGGGGGGAAGCCTTCAAAGCATTATAAGAAGGAAGGCAACTGTTGTATCACAAGCATAAGTTGTGTGCCCGGAATCATCGGGGGGTAAGGAAGTTAATTCTTCATGACACACATAACAGCCCAATAGCAGGGCATCTTTGGCTTCATGAAGACCTATTTCAAGATTCAAGTAGCTTCTACGTCGGCCAGAATGAAGAGGCGATAGCTGCATATATTCGGGATTGCCGTTATGTCGCTAGACCAAGGCGGAGCAACTTCGGATTCCAGGTGCTTTAGAGCCATTGGGGGTGCCAAATGCGAAGTGGGAGGTCATAAGCATGGATTTCATCACAGGGTCTCCCTAGAACTCTTGAGGCAAGGATGCATTGATGGTTGTCGAGATAAGTTATCTAAGATGGCACATTTTGTGCCTTGCAAGACTACTGACACCGCATTAGATACTGCCAAGTTATTTGTAAGGGAGATTTTTAGACTCCATGGCATGCCTCGGGAGATAATATCGGATAGAGATTCTAAGTTTATGAGTGCCTTTGGCAGGATCTCTTTAGCACCATTCGGGCAAGCTCTCCATGAGCACGACATATCATCCCCAAACAGATGGCTTGACGGAAGGAACGGAATCCCGGATCATTGAAGACATGCTTGAAGTTATGTGTGAATGTCCAAGTGGGATGAGTACATCCACTTGGTGGAATTCGCCACAACGATTGCCAAGCAGGAGTCATCTGAGATGTCTCCTTTCATGGTAAATTACGGTACTACCGATTAACCAGGATACACTGCACAATCATGTATCCAAGGTAGAAGTATCCGGCCAGATGTTAGGGATGGCGGCGGCTAGTAGAAGAAGTAAGGGTTACTTATTGGCGGCAAGAAGAAGCCAAGAAGAGTGTAGCCGACACGGGTGACCATAAGAGAGTTCAAGGAGGCGATAAGCGTTTGGTTGAAGATCAAGGTGAAGCAAGCCAAAGCTGCGGATTGGGAGTTGCAAGAAGCTTGCCCCTAGGTGGGCTGGTCCGTTCAAGATTTTGGAGAGTGGGCTCTCAAGCCTACAAGTTGGATCTGTAGGCCCATCTCAAGGTTCACAAGGTCTTCGTACGAAGTTTATTAAAGAGGCACAATCCTAACCCCGAGGAGGTTTTTGGATACTCCAACTTTGTTGGAAATGCCGGAAGAGCAAGTAGAAATAGTGCCCTGAGTTACTTCTTGATAAGTCATTCAAGAAGACTAGGAGGTCTCAATTCCTCCAATATTTGGTTAAGTGGAAGCACTTACCCGTGGGAAGATGCCACATGGGTATTGAAGCAAGATTTGGAGAAACAATACCCGTGAGTTTATGAAGGAGTTTGATGGGTGAGTCGTCTCCGACTTGGTCGCCCTCCGACTTGCGGTGGTTAGCTAGTGTTGTTAGTTAGCCTTAAGCCCGGGCGCATGCATTCTAGTAGTAGGGTGCATGTGCCGGAACCTTGGATCGATCGTGTGGGCGATGATGGGATACGCCTTTAGGGCATTCTCTAGGCCACACGCACCAAGAGGTGCGCATGACCATTAGGGTCATGTGGTGAGGAATGAGGCATGGTGGGCGATGATGGGACATCGACGGATGATCTCTATGCCACGATGCGGGTACGCACACCGGCCGTAGGAGGGTCATGGTGAAAGTTAAAAGTGATCATGCGCGATGATGATGGGATCGTGAGACGTTCCCTAGCTGAAACCCTCGGGGCATGATGCTTTGGGGTGTACCGATCGGGGATCGTGTACAAGGTAGCACTCGATCATGGGCAATGATGGGAGCATCTTAAATGATCCCTAAGCTCAAATCCGAAAGGGCCATGATCTTGGGCAAGGTAGTAGGACAACCTTTGAGCCAGTGAGTTCGCTCCAAGGAGGTAAGGGGTAGTCCCCCTAAAACCACAAATTATTAACTAAACTAACGTAATGTGCTCCTTTTGCAGGCAAGTAGAAGGAGGACTTCAACGAGGGCTGCGTATTTAGAAGATAAGGGGAGCCATAATTTAGATTATGAACCCTAATAACTCTTATAATAGTATTTTGAATTATTATAAGAAATACTTGATGTTAAGGCTATATAATTTTGTATAAGTACAAATATAGCCTAAATTTTGACCTTTTAACAAATAAAACTTGATTGCTAAAGTAAACTAAAGGTTATGACATGTTGTTGTTTTGGGCATAAGGTAGGTTCGTCACCTTAGCGCAATCTTCGAGGGCGACATTGTCCTAAGGGGAGAATGTGATGGTCCAGGGAATATACGCCCATAAATACGGATATTCCTAGATCCGGTCACTATACAAGCCTATCTTCATAGACTTGTATACCTTAGATTGTGGCCATAGGGGGCATGGCCAAGTTATTCTCATAACTTAGCCAACCATGGGTTAGACCATTATCCACGTGGCCTTAACCCATTGGGGCACCCGCCACCACGAGGACTCACCCGATTGGTGCCACGTGGCATCCTAGGTGGACCCTTATATAGGTGAAACCCTAACCCTAGGCCTCTTTTCCAGCCCTAGCACCCGAGAGACTCACCTACCGCTTGAAACCCCGTTTCAACATCGTTTGTTGTGGCATAGGCTGGTGCAGCAGCCAGTGCCAGGTAGACTTCGTTCTTGGAGTAGGGCAACATCTCGTGAGTCAAGACCATGGAGGCACACCGGAGGGAGGGAGAGGGAGAGCGGTATGTAGGATAGTAGTTGTGATAGCTTATCCGAATTAGCATTCCAGATATGCTAGTATCTTGTATCTAGAGTAGAGCCATCCTAGAACCCGTATTCAACATCTTGAACCCTAATCAATGAACCCTAACCATTAGTTAGTTGTATGATTAGGTTAAGATGTTCTTCTTATGATTACTCTCATGATGTGATGATTAGGTGATGTTGGTTGATCATGTTGCTCCTCTTGTATTGGGAAGGGGGGTAGAGACCTAGGGCCATATGTAGTATGCTCCTAGAGTAGATCCCTTAGTTCCTATTTAGTTGCGGCCTGTGCATAGGGGCCCACCAGGCTATTGAGGCTATGATACGACTCAGCACCATATAACGGGGGGGCTAGAGGGAAAGTGAGGGAGGATCCTCCCAGTGGGGCTTGGGGGGATCCCATAGTGGGCTAGGGCTTATGGTCGGTCACTTGCAGGGCCGAGCATGGGTCCGACACCTCCCGGGCAATGGTGTCGCCTCTCGGAGCTGCAAGCGTTATTTGGCTCTCGTTTTGGGGGTTGGTCGTGCGAATGGGTGTGTCGCCCGCGATTCTCTAGCCGCCCTCACAGGAACCTCTAGACCACGGGAAGGGGAGATGCAACCCTTCCTGCCTCGTTGGACCGGGGAGATGCAACTTTGGAGTAGTCCCTATGGGTGATGCCGGGGGATTGCGTATCAGGAAGGCTAGAGTCTGTCGAGCACGGTTAGCCCCATCCGCAAAGTATGCAGGAGGAGGGGCGGATGGAGTGGTCAACCCTAGCCATTTGTTCTATGCCAACCCTCGCCATTGCCATGACTCGGGCCTGTTCTATCTTGAGGCTAAGCCGGTCCGGTCATCCTCCTTATGAGTCTCGAGGCACGGGTAGGAGCTCTCATGTTTCTGGGTTGTGATTATCATCCTTGCATTGGTATATGTGTGATCGCTACCCTTCGAGGTAGCATTTGTATATGTTCGATGCTAGTTACGGCGTGTTATCGCTACTGTTATAGAAGCCCATAGGGAAAAGGCGCGCAAGACACCTTCAGTGTTCCCTCCCGCACTAGGGATCACCTGAAGTGCGGGGTAGACGAAGGGCCCGCGGCGGTTGTTGAGCCGGGACGGATTTCTCGCTGAGTACGGGCGGGCGGCGTATGTTTAAGGGAGAATCCAGGTATTTTAGCCAATTAGATAGTCTAAACCCTATTTTAGTCATAGAATCGCAAGAGGTTTAGCCTCTTAGATTGCCCATAGCAGCCTCTCTAGATCTCTAGATAGCGATTCTAACTAAAGAACCTAACTCTATGTTGTAGATTAGATCTAGTTCTTTAGTTCTCATGGAAGTATATGGATGATGTATCTCTATGAACTCCTTGTATTGAAAGGGGGGTAGAGACCTAAAGCTTTGTAGTTGATGCTCCTAGAGTAGCCTCTAGCTGCTTGTAGACCAGGCCTGTGCACAAGAGCCTGGGGATGTGGGTGAAGGGGGGCGGGACCGGCCGAGAAGGAGGTTCATGTCGACTCTTGAACGATCCCTACGGTGTGTAAAGCCTACCGGGGATCATTGTGACTAGGTCTAATCGGCTTGCCACTAGCGTGTGGGCAAGGCATGGGTTCGACACCGCGTGAAGTGGTGTTCACTTTCCGTTGGGTTGGTCGAATCTGAGGCAGATGGCCCTCTAGTCACCTTGAGTCAGCATGTAGATCTCTAGAGGGAGTGATCCTACCTGCCCCATCCGGGCTGGGAGGATGAGCCCGTGAATAGCCCTTTTGGCTATGCATCCGCGGCTGGTCGACGTCCCGACACTTTTCAGCCCACTCGCAAAGTGTGCACGGGAGGGGCGGATGGAGTGGACAACCCTAAGCCATGTTCATATGCCAGCCCAAACCCATTGCCATGAATTGCATGCAATGAACTCACGGAGACCAAGCCGCCACCACCCCTTTGAGTCTCGAGCCTTGGGTAGGATTCCCTATGTGATGTCTTGATCTTTGTCGATGCAGATATGTGGAGGACCATCCTTCGTGATGGTCATATGATGTTGATGTATGTGCTGCGACATGTATGTTTACGCTTCCGCCTTAGGTAGGCCCCGAGGAGACGGGGTAATGACCTTCACTTTCCCACCGGCACCCCGCGGTTCTGCAAAGGTCATGTGAAAGGATTAGCATGGAGCTGGTATGGGGATGAACTCTGTTTTGTATACGGTGAGTGCCGTGATCACAGTAGGGGACGCCACGGTGGTATCGTGAGCTATGTTCTTGGAGACCAAGAGCAAAAGCAATGGGCCATGTTCCCTGTAGTACTAACTTGATAGGATCCTTAAAGAAAAATGGGAAAAAAAATTTCTCATTTTTGTAGTTATGCTAAGCTAGTGCTTGGTTAAAATGAATAAAATGTAAAAAGACTAAAATTGGTGAGCCAACATCCAAAAGTAGGAGTGGTCTACACGGCGCCAGGCCGTAAAATGAGATTCTCAAAATCGGGTCAAGCAACGCAGAGACATTAAGCTTTGACACCAAAAAGTTGTAAATTACAAGTAAAATAACTTGATAATTCTAATTTTAAGCTAAGAATCAGTAGAATTAGCATGTTACATGTTAATTTAATAGTGGGTCCCACCATGTCTCACACGCCGCGCCAGACCTAAAAAATGAGATTTTCAAAATCGGGCTGGGCACAACGTGTGAGACCTTGCTTAATTAGGTGTTTTAGATGCTTTAGACAACCCAAAAAGGTAGTTTAAAAGTTGACCTAAAATTTGACCCCTATAAATAGACCTAGACCCCTCCCATTTTCGTGTTCTTCCTTAGAACTTCGCTCGTGAGTGCCAAGGCGATCTTCTGGCGCTTAGCTTCGATCGACAAACCGTCAAATGATGGCCCGCGACGGCGGCATCAAAAGGAAGCCCTAGCCAAGCGGATCCTCCAGCGCCCGGGCCCTCCTCTTTCAGAGGGTCCTTCGAGAACGCCTTCTCCATGAGGGTGAATCTTCTTCGAGCGAGGAAGCAGGATCGGATCGGAGCAACCGTACAGAGCTCGTAGAGGACGACCGCCCGGACATCATGCACCAAATCCTCGAGGAGATTGCACAGAGGAGGGAAGAAGCTGGGAGTAAAATAGGAGCAGACATTGGGCCAACATGTGGGCAGCCCCAGGCCGAGGGACCAACCACCAGGAGCACAGGGCAGTCAACCGCCTAGGAGCAACCCTGTGCCGAGGACCAACCACGGAGGAGCAGCGGAGCAAAGCGGACCCCATCAATAGCCCAGAGCAACCCGAGGGGGACACCAACCCGGAGGAGCAAAGTGACCAATCAACAGCCCAGAGCAACCCCAGCCGAGACCCACCCGCAGGAAGAGCAAGGAAGAGAAGAGCAAGAAAGAACAACACTCACCTCGATGAAGAAGCCGATCTTTGCACGCCCATCGCCAGTATGAAGTTAAAGAGCGCCACGGAGTTTGAGGACTAAGAGCCCGAAGACGACACCACCCCCGCCAACCAAATTTCAAGAAGAGGAAGGCCAAAGCCATAAAGGCGTGCAAAAGGAAGGTGGTGAAGGCTCCGAAGCGCAGCAAGGGCCCCTGGCCATCAACGCAGCCGGGGAGGAGACCCCCGCCTACCGGCGGCTCCCGGATGAAGACTACGGTGGGGCAATGTAAGGGAGCGAAGCTCGCCCAAACCCCGATTAGAGTAGGATAGAAGCCCCGAAAGCGCCTAGCACAAGAACAGAGGAGGCAAGGATGGCAAAGCCCCCACCTTCCCGGACGTGGGATAGGGTTAAAGCCCCGCGACCCCAACGGATATGAGCGTGATAACCCCGCCAAGGTCTATCGAAGAGAATTAGGAGCACAACTCCTATATGGAGAAGTGGAGGCATACAATGCCTACTTCCGGGAGCATCCCGGGTGAGGACGCTTGAAGTGTGAGTACCCCGGCAGACCTTGAAGCCACCGCCACCCAGCCCAAGCATCCCGAGAAGGTAAGAAGCGGAGCAAGAAGAAGTTGGAGGGCGAGGCCCCCAAGAGATCCGCCACTTCAAAAAAGTTACGAACTTTTGATCCCCCCCGCGCTCCAACGCTTGGTTCGCGTGAAGTCATGCAAGAATACAACACGGACATGCGAGTAACCGACGAAATGTTGCTGCGGCTTACTGAGGCAAAGCAGAGGCAAAATTAAAAAGATTTTGAAGATTCAACTACCGCACGGCACGCCAAGAGGGTTACCCTCATGAGGCGGTGATATGTATCTTGCCAGGCACATCAAGGGAGAACGCCCTTGAAATTTTGTAAATAATCAGTAAATTTTGTTAATATAAAGAATTTTGGAAGTAAATAATATGTCCGATCTAGCTTAATTAAGTTAAGTTATAGAATTCTAGCTTTTGTTTTAGTCAAATTGGAGCTTTTTGAGCAAAATTGAGACGATGTCTCACACGTCGCGCCAGGACAGAAAATGAGATTCTCATTTTCGGGCTGGGCGCAACGTGTGAGACCATGCCCAAAAATGCCCAAAACAGCTCCAAATCGACTAAATAAGGGGTCAATTCTGCCTTCTTTCGATGAGTTTAGTGGAATTACAGCCTTAGATCACTTAAATTGAGTAAGCCTAGCCCAAGTGGGACCCATGTCTCACACATCGGCGCCGTGACGTAAAATGAGATTCTCAAAATGGGTCAAGCTAACGTGTGAGACCTCGCACTACATTTCTCACCAAATGATCTCCAAATTGTACAATAGGCTCAAGAAGTTGTTCTTAGCATGCTCAAACCCTAGAAATAGTCTTCAAACTTGCAATTGCATACCTTAATAGATCGAATTGCCTAATCTCTCGTAAAATTCTAGGTCATCCAAAAATTAGGGTTTTCCCCAATTCTATAAATAAGTCCCCATTTCTCATTTAGCACCACGCAAATTTGCTCTCCATTGCAGGTGATCTTCCAGCTCCTTGAGGCGCTTACGCAAGATCCGTTTGATACTCCCTTCCTTGCTAGATCAATGGCCATCGCTGACCCGGGCGATGGTACAGTCGGTGCCCATGTCGCCGAGGCGGATGTCAACGACATCTTCCAAGTCTTTGGGAAAGAAATTGACATCCAAGCCGTAAATGCAACCCCAAAGATATAGGCGGTGCTAGCAGGAATTTCAAGCTAGGTAGGACCCTCCCTTGTTCAAGTCCCCTTGCATAGGATACTTGCTCCCCGCCTATCCTTCAAGCGCCTTGGGTGATGTTCCCAACATCGCCAAGTACTTAACCAACAAGGCTTGAGAGGGCTGCACGACTACATGGTCTGACGACCAATAGGACCAAGTATTTCTCTTACACACGCCCTAGCCATCTTCTTATCCCATGGCGCCGAAAACCCAATGGGGCAACCTCTATTCCCTCAGATGGAGGTGGACCCCATAGCAGCCAAAGCGAAGAGCGATGCTCATAGCGATGTCAGCCGGAACAATAATCAAGAGAGGACTTAAGAGGAGACGGACGACTAAGGAGCTGAGTTCGACTCGGGGCGAAGACGGCGTAACGGCGAAAGGTGAGCTGGTCAATCCTCGAGCAGAGCCGCAAGCAGGCATCGAAGTTGCCCCACTTGGGCCAGGCATCACAAGCCCAGTTCTATCATCATCAACCGGAGAGGAGTATCTACTCCCAGCGACATCCGTAACCTTCCAAAATGCAGGAGAGGGGCCTCAGATTGATGAATCGCTTCCACCAACCGCGGCATAGGACTGACATGGACTACTTCATCGCCCCGGAGTTCCTGACTTCAGCTTCGTGCCGAGAAGTTTACACTCACACAGGGAAGCTACCTCCGGTTATCCAGCCTACAAAGCGAAAGATCGTGCAATGATGGACGAAAGGAGACGCCAACAGAGGAGGAGTTCCTCGCCTCCAAGAACATGGGGATCCGTGGAAGACCCACGAGCATCCTAATGCCGAAGTCCCTCAACACCACCACCTAAGAAGAGGAGGAGGAATCGACTTCGCACGCAGTCGACCTTTACAATTGAAGATTACTGTGGAGCTGACCGAGATTGAGGTCCATTTAGTATGCCTAAGCCGAAGAGTAATTTGGAGGCCAAACAAGTGGAGAAGCTTCTGACACACACAACCATGTGTCGCCAGTACTACTTCACAATCACCGATTTGGGAGAGAAGCAGAATACACCGCAAGTTCAGTCCCGTGAGGTGAAGAAGGAGTGTTCATGTTGATTGCACTCTCGCTTCTCTATTGTGCATGCTCGAACAGCAATAAACGCCGACTATGCTGCTTTAGTCAAGAGGGCAATGGCACTTGACCTCTTCGACCGCCATACCCCATCGACGCCAAAGGGCGAGATGCGGATCGCGCCCCACATCAAAATCACAGGTAGAAGACTTGATGAGAGCTTTGCGGGGAGGCTCGCCAATAAGCATCATCATGAACTTGGGTCCTTTCGCAGGGGCGGCCCAAGTTAAGAAGTTCCTTGAAGACAACCTCATCTTCACAGAAGTGATTTCAAGACTAGTTAGACTCTTGATCAGGAGACTTTTGTACTAAAAATATTATATGATATATGAATATAATCTCTATTGCATTTTTAAATGTTTTGTTGATGTATTTTGCCCCACAACTATACCAACAAACATAAACAATGCAAGAGAACAAGGAAAACTAACCATATAGCCATGAATCACTTGTGTATGCAGCTAGAGGCCTAAGCGCAGGGGAACGACAACTGCGAGAACTTAGAGAAGAACAGACCCGCCTAGACCACCCCCTAAGAAGGAACCTATTTGAAGATATGGAACCCATGACCCCAGAGGAGGAGATATCCCGGATGAGGACGGTTTGGAGCGGAGATAAAAGCCTGCTGGTCCGCCGCAAAGAAGTGGGAGTGGGTTCGGTGGGCAACGCCTTCGATTGCCAGAAGCATCGGCTCCACGGAGAGCGGTGAAGGGACAAGAAGAGGAGCAAGAGAAGGAGATCCTCCATTCCGAATCTTCCGACTCAAGCCTGAACTTAAGGACCGACCGAGGAAGAGGGAAGAGCAGTCCAGGACCTAATGATGGAAGGCAAAGGAACATGAAGAAGAAGGGAAGGCGAGGAACACCCGAGATGGACGACAAAAGAGACACCGGGCCCTCGACTACCGAAAGAAGGTAGATTCCGCGACAGGCAATGTATGGAAGGCCCTGAACCGAAAGTTCTCGAGGGGATAACAGTCGATTAGAAGCGGAGGCATGGTCGATCTAAATGAGTGAGTACGGCAATGCTTATGGCATGAAAGATAAAGACAAAAGGCAGAGTTGCAACAGCCAACTTGAAAGGAGCCGCCGGATTTGGTGGAAGGGTTATGCAAAGGCACATGGCTTAAGCAGGATGCTTGTAAGTTCAGGAAGTTTGCTAAAGCCTTCAAGCGCCATTACGTCCCCAAGGGGAACATAAGTCCAAAGATGATGCAGCAGTTCTATAGGCTCCAACAGGGAAGCAACTCGGTCCCGAAATATACAGAGGAATTCATGAGGCTAAGGCTGTATGTGCCAAAGTTGGGAGAGAAGCATGAAAGAAAGCTACATTGAGGGGTCGAATGAGGAGATCCAAGAAGCTTGTGAGAGCAATAAACCCTAGGACAAGATTAGAAGCAAGAGTCCAAGGCTATAAGTTTGCAGGGACCTAGGGGACCTCTAATAGTGGGGGTGGGAAGCCAGATTTCGGGGATAAAGGCAAGGCGACAGAAGCTATAGCCCTAGGGCAGCCAAATCTGTGTCCAACTAGAGCCCCATATGGTGGCAAACTGTGGGAAACAGCTAGGAGAAGAAGCAGGTGTCCTTCAAGGACAAGCAGAGGGGTCAAACTACTCCAAAGCGGTCGCGATCCTTTTGCAAAAGGATGCCCAAGGAAAAGAGGCAGGAGTGCATAGAAAAGTAGCTTTGCTTGTGTGCTTTCAGCCGGGCCATAGGGCAACAAACCGCCTTACGCCATGAGGCAACACTAGCGGAGTTGGGAGATTGGGACATCCCCGCTCT
Source organism: Isoetes taiwanensis (assembly GCA_021234155.1). Lineage (NCBI taxonomy): Eukaryota > Viridiplantae > Streptophyta > Lycopodiopsida > Isoetales > Isoetaceae > Isoetes > Isoetes taiwanensis. The sequence continues at coordinate 33,406 of JAJEKV010000445.1, forward strand.
GACGCCGACGGGGGAAGCCCGACTACATTTAGGGTGAGTGTCATATCTTTGCCGCAATAGATACAGAAAGCAAAAGCAGAGCCAAGACAAGGTAATTCCACAAAGGGGGAAGGCCAAGACCAAGTCCTTCATAGTCTTGATAGATTCGTGAAGTAGCCATAACTTTGCATCCCCGTAATGGTTCAAATGTTGAAGTTGAAGCCGCTAAAAGTCAAAGCCAAGACCCGCTTGTCTAGCAAGTGGAGCAAGAAGGCGACATCACGGGCAAGAGAATCAACTTCGACATCGACTTGCGGGGATTAATATCCGATGGGGGGCAGAAGTAATGGGCATTGGCAATCTGACTTGATCATAGGAATGGAGTACCTTGGGCCCAGCAGGGCCATTATCAATCGTGGAAGTTTTAAGGTGATCTTTCCAACGCCCGGCGGCAAGAACATCGATGACAGTGTAAGGAAGTTGTTCCCATCATAGGTGCATGTCTCTAAGAGGCTGTTCATGTGCATCAAGAGCGAGCAGGTGGCATACATCTTCAAGCTTGAGATTAGTGAGCCGGACCGGAAAGGAAGCAAAGAAGACAAGGTGCTCAAAGAAGTTGCCAAGCAAGTAGCTTGCTGATCACGAGTTCCATGATCTCTTTCAGATGAGATCAAGCAGCTCCCTCCTTAGGGGAGTCGAGCGCAGATAGCACTCGAATCGAACAAAGCCATTAAGCAAGGCTCCATATAGAATGACAACGCCAGAGTTGCCTGAGCTAAAGAAGCAGCTTTGCAGGAGCTGCTTGACCTAGGTTTCATTAGACCTAGTGTTTCGCCATTTGGAGCGCCCCATTCTCTTCAAGTAAGAAAAGGACGGAAGTTTAAGGATGTGCATAGACTATAGGGGCTTGAACAAGCACACCATTAAGAACAAGCGCGCCCCGATCAGATGACTTGATGGATCAGCTCCAAGGTGCAAAGATCTTCCAAAATCGACTTAAGGTCGATTATCATCAGATCAGGATAAAGGAAGAAGATATCCATAAGACCGCCTTCGTAACGCTTGTAGATGGGCACTATGAGTTCACTGGTGAATGCCTTTCGCTTATCGAATACTTATAGAACGTTCATGAGGCTCATGAACGACATCTTGAGGAGTTTTTAGACACCTTTGTGATTGTTTCTTTGATGACATTTTGGTGTATAGCGCATCCCTTGAAGAGCACATTGACAACACTTGAGAAGAGGCTTTGGAGAAGTTGAAGAGGCACGGTTATGCGCCAAGTTGTCGGGTGCCACTCGCAATGCAGAAGGTGGAGTACCTAGGTCATGTGATCTCAGCAGAAGGCATCTCGACGGATCCCTTGAAAGATTGAAGCCGTATTCAGTGGCCTTTATCAAGAATGTGCATGAAGTCAAGTTTTCGGCCCTAGCAGGTGGTACTACTGTGAAGTTCGTGAAGAACTTTGCTAAGATAGCAGCCCCGCTAACAGACTTTGACGAGGGCGTAGAAAGTGAAAGATTGGGCAGAGCATTGACACAAGAAAGCCCAAGCGGTTTGAATTGTTGAAGGAAGCTTTAACAACAGCCCCGCTTTTAACTCACGGACCCGGGAGAAAGATAAGCTTGTAGCGGCGGACGCGAAGTAAGATAGCTACGTGAGCGGTGCTTATGCAAGAAGAGTGTGGTAGCGTATGATTCCAGGAAGATGAACGATTAAACGCGCAACTACCCCACGCATCGATCGAATTGCTTGCGGTTGTCGTGGCATTAAGAATTTGGAGGCACTATCTTTGGGAAGGAAGTTCCGCTTGGATACGCACCACCGAGCTCCAATATGTATTCAAAAGAACCACACCTCAACCCGAGGCAGAGAAGGTGGATGGAGTTCCTTGAAGAGTGCGACTTTGATATAGTCTACAAGCCGGAAGCTCAATGTGATAGCGGATGCGCTTTCAAGGCATCCTCGACAACTAGAGTGCATTGCAATGCGCTTCGGACGATCTCCCGACTTTGGTAAGAAGATTGAAGAGTCCTTGCCAACGGATGTGGATTTCAAGGAAGTATGGGCAAGCCTCTCTAAGGAGGCTAGAGAATGATAAGGAGCGGGAAGCCTTTAAACATTTTAAGAAGGAAGGCAACCTCGTTATACCATAAGAACAAGTTGTGCGTGCCAATCAATCATCAGTGTAAGGAAATTGATCCTCCACGACACGCATAACAACAGCCCAATAGTTGGCCATGCTGATTCATGAAAACATATTTCAAAGTACGCAGCAGCCTATTATTGGCCAGGAATGAAGAAGCAGGTAGCTCGCTACATCAAGGAATGCTAGCTATGTCAGCAGACAAAGGCGGAGCAGCTTCGAATTCCAGGGGCATTAGAGCCATTAGCGGTGCCAAACGCTAAGTGGGAGGTAATCAAAGATGGATTTCATCACGGGACTCCCAAGAACAAAGAAGAGGGGAAGGATGCCTTGATGGTAGTGGTCGACAAGTTGTCTAAGATGGCACATTTTGTGCCTTGCGTGACCACAGACAGCTATGGATACAAAGCAAAGCTCTTCACCAAAGAGATCTTCAAGCTTCATGGCATGCCAAGGAAGATCATATCCATGAGATCCGAAGTTCATGAGCTTTTGGCAAGACCTCTTTGCGACAATCCAAACGAAGCTATCCATGAGCACTAAAGATATCATCCCTTAGATGATGGATGGCCGACGGAGCGGACCAACAGGATTTTAGAGGACATGCTACACAAAGTATGTCTGGAATAAGCAAAGTATGTGGGAAGAATTTATTCACTTGGTGGAGTTTGCATACAATAGCACCAAGCAGAATCATCCCAAATGTCACCGTTTATGATCAATTACGGCTATCGGTGCCTAACTCGGACACTTGGCACAACCCGTCAAAAGTGGAAGTTTCAGAGAGAGATGTTGGCGATATCGTCTGACTTTGGAAGAAGTTTGAGGATATCTCGCTGGCAGCAAGAAGTCGTCGAAAGAGCATCGCCGGAAACAAGCATCGAAAAAGAAGAGAGTTCAAAGTGGAGATGATGTTTGGCTCAAGATCAAGGTGAAGCGCGGCTCGGGATCGGGGAATTGCAAGAAGCTTGCTCCAAAGGGGCTGGACCTTTCGTAATAGTCAAGAGAGTAGGTAATCAATCCTACAAGCTAGACTTGCCAAAGACACCTAAAGATTCATAAGGTCTTCCACGGAGTTTGTTGAAGAAGCATACCCAAATCCAGATGAAGTCTTGGACACTCCAACGTTGTTGGAAATGACGGAGGAGCAAATGGAAATAGTTCGTAATTGATTCTTGATAAAGCTTTCAAGAAAACGAGGAGATCGAGAATTCCTCCAAAGATTTGGTCAAGTGGAAACACTTACCAAAGTGGAAGACGCGACGACGGGTACTTAAGAAAGATTTAGTAAAGCAGTATCCACGTTTATGGAGCAATGGGACGGCAAGGTCATCTCAGGAAGAAATCGCTCGGGCATGTTGATTTGTGTAGGTTAATTCTTGTGTAGTTAGGATTAATCTACGATGCAACCTATGCTTAGTATGGGTCGCATGCGTTGTTACCGATGATGGGACCACTACGGGATCTCTAGGGCGTGGTGTAATGTCAATGTAGGCATGACCGCTTCCGTTTGGGCGAGTGGAAGGTAGATTAGAAAGTCTATTCCGTCCCACTTTAAGTAGACGACCCGAGAGAAAGGAGGTCATTGAGGAATGCACGATAGGAAAAGCACCTCTAGCCCCATATATGCTTTGATAGGAGGAATCGGGCCTTTACGCCCCATATACAGGAAGGACCTATCCTCCTGTTTGGGCAACTAGGGTGTAGGCATGAGCGCATATAGGCATATAGGCGCCTGCATCTCCTACCGTAATGGAAGATTCACCCTCTTCCTCCACGGAGATTAGCCATGCATCCATGTAGATAGGTGGGGTGGTTACCATATAACCAAAATTTTATTAATAATTAAATGGTACTAACGTAGTGTCGAAGGCCAGCCAATAGAGCGCTCTGGGAGGGCAAGGAGGTCGAACTCACAAGACTTGCAACACAAATTTTGTTGGAATGTGTTGCAAGGAATGAAGAGTACCTCTGACGTTAATTTTAATTTTGATAAACTTAATTGTCATGTTAAGTGGATTATTGAGTAACTGTTTTAATGATGTTGTGAATTGATAAGTTATTTCATAATATAATGATGTGATAATGTCATAAAAAATATTACCTTAAGGTAATCTTAATAAATGTGTAAGGATTATATTAGTTATCGTATGTATCGGGTTGATTCAAAAGTTAGGATGATCCCAAGGTGGGGAGATTCGATCTTGCCGGGCGACAAAGATCAAGGTGGGGAGAATGTGACGTTTCCAAAGACAAAGATACGCCCGGGACGATACTATCTTTGCCTCGTCCACGCTGTACACGCCACCCGACCGACGCGGTACGCCAACGATGTAACCAGTGGATAGCCCTAGGGGCAACTTGCCGTAAATATGTGCAACTATTAATGTGCACATTTTCCAATGTACACATTAATGTGGGCACACATTTCCATGTGGACACCATGCCAAGTGGGCCACACCCATAGGGTGCCATTAATGTGCACATTTTCCAATGTACACATTAATGTGGGCACACTTTTCCATGTGGGCACATTTGGCCACCTAGCCCTTAAAGGCAGTGGGCCCATTTCCAATTATCCCACATGCCAAAAGGGGATAATTGGAAACCCTAGCCAACCCCTTTGTCTATATAGGGTAGGAAACCCTAACCAGCCCATTTTAGATTCTAGGGCTTTAGAACTCGCTTTGGCCGCCTCAACGGCCAAAACCGCCTCCCGACATTGCTCGGGAGAATCGCACCATTGGTTTCCCTTGATTCGGCGTTTGGAGGATGGTCGAGCTCAGTCGGGAGGAGCCCCTCAGGATCGTATTTGGCCAATTAGATAGTCTAAACCCTATTTTAGTCCATAAAATCAAGTAGGTTTAGCCTCTTAGATTGCCCATAGCAGCTCTCTAGATCTCTAGATAGCGATTCTAACTAAAAGAACCTAACTCTATGTTGTAGATTAGATCTAGTTATTTAGTTCTCTGTGAAGTATATGGATCTCTATGAACTCCTTGTATTGGGAAGGGGTAGAGACCTAAAGCTTTGTAGTTGATGCTCTAGAGTAGCCTCTCTAAGACTGCTTTGTAGATTCTAGGCTGTGCACAAAGAGCCACAGGGATGTGGGTGAAGGGGCAGGCGGGCCGAGAAGGAGGTTCATGTCCTCGACTCTTGAAGCGATCCTCGGTGTGTAAAGCCTCACAGAAGGGGGATCATTAGGTCTAATGGCTTGCCTACCGCGTGTGGGCAAGGCATGGGCTCGGCTGCAGTGAAGTGGTGTTCACTTTCCGGTGGGTTCGGTCGAATGTCTTGGCGGTGGCCCTCTAGTCACCTTGAGTCAAGATGTAGATCACGGAGGGGAGTGATCCCTACCTGCCCCTAGGCGGGAGGATGAGCCTGTGAATAGCCCCTTTTGGCTATGCATCCGGCGAGGCCAGTCCCCGACACTTTTCAGCCCACACGCAAAGTGTGCACGGGAGGGGCGGATGGAGTGGACAACCTAAGCCATGTTCATATACCCAAACCCATTGCCATGAATTCCGCATGCGCAATGAACTTCCGGAGACCCAAGCCGCCAGTCCACCCCTTTGAGTCCGAGCCTTGGGTAGGATTCCTATGTGATGTGTGATCTTTGTCGATGCAGATATGTGGAGGACCATCCTTCGTGATGGTCATATGATGTTGATATGTGCTTTCGACATGTATGTTTACGCCCGCAGCCTAGGTAGGCCCCGAGGGAGAGTGCAATGACCCCTTCACTCTTCCCATCGCACCCGCCACGGTTGCAAATGTCATGTGAAGGGCCCCAGATTAGCATGGAGTCTGGTATGGGGATGAACTCGTTTGTATACGGTGAGTGCAATCAGATACAAGTAGGGGACGCCACAACTTACCCCCAATGGCAGTAAAACATTGAACGGTAAACAAAAATTTGGCGATCCCCGACGATCTTGAAGTTCGCCCAAATTTATATGCAAAGACTTGGGAGGCTACAATCAACGCGTGGCCTTCGAAAGCAAGACCATCCCCACGGGTTGGGTCAATCCTCCCGTCTATCAATTACTCTACTTGAGAATGGGACCATTGGTGTCGTGCTTTGATCGTAATCTTGTTCACGCATTTAGGGACCCGCTCGCAACCCACGCATTACGGGCATGCTACCCTCTCCATATGCTTCCTTAGGAGTCCCTCCACGCCCCGGTTCCTCTCTTCTAAGCGGGGCGTCTTCCCTTTGGACGAAGGTCATGGATGGCCCTGGCGCCGGGGTTAATTCGCCCAGATCTCGGCCGGATCTCGGTGGGATCCCCGATTTGTCCGACGCCCACTTGGGAGGATAATGCCACCTTGGACACTCAGAATTGGCTCTATATTGCTAATGAACATGGTTGGCGCGCCACTAGCCGATGCTCTTCATGGCCTTGATACCTTCTTGCACGCCGCCACCTCACCGCATCCTTCAATACAGATCAAGTCAAAATTTGGTTTCTGTCTTTTCTCGGATACATCTTGGTAAGCTCTTTAAATGCTGGCGTTCAATCTTTTCTTTGCAATCGAATGCGGCATGAGTGCCTTTGGTCTCGAGACTGCCTTCTCATGGAGTGCGGTTAAGATTTCCTTCAGAAGCACATGCTGCCTTGGAAGATATAGTGCGCTCTCACTTCCTAATTGATCACGAGATCACGCCCTTGGGCTCCAACACTCTGGCAGCACTTCAAACCGCATGAGGGGACCTCATTGCTCATTACCATGTGCCCCATCCTCATTCCGTGAGGATCACTGGCTGCTGGTTTCCGCCCCTGGAAGCACTTCCTCTTTTCTTGAGGTGAGTGTCGTTTGGTGGGAGGGAGTGTTAGTCCCTGTGCCTCATAGTACAAGACTATTCATGCATCTGACGGACCAAGTCAAGAGCAAGGATCCACAACAACAAAGGCGCGGTCGATCGTCAAGGCTGTTGAGACCAAGCAGACCATGCACAAAGACCACGCCGGTGTCAACAAAAGCGGCGCTCGGGACAAGTGATCTACCGTCCTTCACTGCGTCAGGCCATCGCCGTGATTTCGAGCTTTTCAAGAGGCACCGCCAAAGATTCCTGCAGAATCAGGCCTCCTTCGTGAGTCGACAATCAAATCACCGAGTGTCTATATTGGGCCAAAGGCCATTGTACTATATATATGAGTAGAGCTAGCACATGAGTTTTAGATGAGTTTTGAGTCTTGTCTCAGTTGATTTTCTCCTCGATTGTGAGAGCTCATGTATCAAGGAAGCTTATTATTGTGATCTCATTGTTCTTGTTGTTTCCTTTTCTCTTTTTCTTGTTCTTTCTTGCAAATCCCTCGTGACATAGCTCCTTGGGATTCTCCGTTAGATCCAAGGGTCCCTCATAGAGGGCTATCTTGTGAGTTCCCGAACCCAGACCCCAAACACAAATTGCAAAGTGCTATTGAAGGGATTGGCCTCAGTTGAGATCTATTGTTACAGCATTGACAAACATCCCAAATCAGTCAATGGACAACTTGGTTGCAGCGTTAATAGAGGAAGAACGCAAACTAAAGTTAGAAGGAAGTGCTAAGAATACGACTTTTATGATCAAAGACAAGAAGAGATGGTTTGAAAGAAACCAATGCAAACAAGGGATGTTCCATCAAATGGAAATAGAAACCCAACCTCGCTTTGGCGTTAGAGGGGAAGCAAGCATGCGAGAATAGAATCGAGAAAATCCCCTTGCTTTCGATGTGGCAAAGCTGGTCATATGGCGAAGGATTGCAGGACCAGACTGTCGTCATCAGTGGATGGAAACAGATTTCCATCAAGAAATTTTAGAAAGGGAAACAATAAAGATGGTGATAAACTACTCATAGTAAGTTCATCACTAAGAATGAATCAGATCAGGGATATATGGTTGGACTCAGGCGCATCAATGCACATGACTCCGGTGAGAGACATATTTGAAACATTTGAGGCATTTAAATATGAACAACAAGTATATGTTGGAGATAACAGGGCATATAAGGTGTGTGGTCAAGGCAGTATAATGGTGCAGATGGGGACCGATGTAAAGAAGATCCATGATGTGAAATACGTACCAGGATTGACTCAAACTCTACTATCAATTGGGAAGACAGATGATACAGGATTGGTGGTGACATTCACAAAGTATACTTGCACTATATCGGATGAACAAGGTGTGCGGTAAGTCGCCAGTGGGAGTTGCAAGGATGAACTCTACAAATTAGATGTTACAATCAAGATTCCACATCAGGCATTGAATGTAGGAAGGAGTATGAATGAATTACAGCTTTGGCACAATCGTTTGGGTCATGTGAATGTACAGTCAATAAAGAAGCTACATAGGGAGAGGCTGGCAGTAGACTTCAACATTGGCGATGAGGAAGAGCTGTGAGGCATGTGTGATGGGGAAACATAAGAGAGGCACATTTCAAAGAGGAAAGTGAGCGAAGCGAGCAAAAGATGTATTGAGCTCATACATTTCGATATTTGTGGCCCTATGCTAACCATGTCTATTGGGAATAAGCAATATGTGATCACATTTATAGATGATTTCTCCAGATTTGTGACTGTTAAATTGTTGGCAAGAAAATCAGAAGCTTTGGATATGTTCAGGGAGTTTCAAGCACAAACGAAAACTCAAGCTGGAAAGAAGATTAAGTTGTTACGAAGTGACAATGGGGGAGAATACCGTTCAAAATATTTTGAGGCATATTTGCAAGAACATGCCATTATCCATCAAAGAACCACTCCATACACACCTCAGCAGAATGGAGCGGCGGAGCGTATGAATCGCACATTGATTGAAAGTGCCATATCTACATTACGATTTGTTGGGATGCCGGACAAGTTATGGGGTGAGGCAGTCATGACAGCAGCATATCTTCGCAATCGATTACCAACATCCTCTTTGCAAGGACGCACACCTCACTTCCTGTGATCAGGTCAGGTTCCCTCTCTTGGTCATTTGAGAATTTTTGGATGTATAGCATATCCCCTTATCCCTGCTGAAAAACAAATTGGAGGAGAAGAGTGTGCGCTGCATCCACCTTGGACATTCCCTAGAATCGAAGGCCTATAGGTTGTATCATTTAGAAACCAATCGCTTGATAATATGCCATATTGGAGATGTTAATTTTAATGAAGATATGTATTATGGGGGAGCTATCTATCCGAGGGGATCATCATTGGATATTTTGGGTGTAAATTTTGGAGACATCGATGAGTGGTGCATGGCAGAGGGCTCTAGTTCAAATAGTTCCACGATGGAGGAAGATGAAGATCCCCTTCCAAACTATATTCCAGAAGATACTGCAGAAAAATCATATGAGTCCCAAGTGGGTGCAACATGATCTAATGTGGCAGATGCACTTTAGAGGACAGCAGCAAGTTCCTTTGGTATATGACAGTGTCAATCCCGGGGCAAAGGCACGCACATGAACAATTTATCAGAGGAAACAGGGGCACAACCAGATCTAGGCGAGTTCCTAAGTTAAGTGTGAAAGCTAAGGAAGCGCTAGAATCAGCCAGCTTCAATAGTCAAAAGCGCACTCATCTCAACCTGGTTATGCATGATGAAGATATACATGAGCCTGCAACTGTGGAAGAAGCACTGAACAGCACACATGCAATGGAATGGAAACATGCCATGGATGCGGAATACAACTCATTGTTGCAAAATCAGACTTGGGAACTAACGAATCTTCCACCTGGCCGTCAAGTGGTTAGTACCAAATGGTTGCTCAAGCTTAAAGCGGAATGCGTTGGTCACATTGAACGATTCAAAACACGGTTTGTGGCCGGGAGGGGTTCTCCCAAATTGCAGGAGTGGATTTCACGGACACCTTTTTCTCTGTAGTAAGAATGTCGCCCAACGACTCCGGGCCCGGCAGTCAAAGCTTAATTTAGAGGTCCATCAGTTGGACGTGCAAACGACATTTCTTCATGGAGAACTTCAAGAAGAAGTTTATGTATCACGGCCGGTAAGGATATATCAAAGCAGAAATGAGCAGCTTGTATGCAGGTTACACAAGGCCTTATATGGGCTGTGCCAATCTCCAAGGGCATGGTTCGAACACATAAATGGATATTTGCTTGATTGGGGGTTGGCCAGTACAGGCGGAGATGACAATGTTTATGTCAACACAATGGGCAGCTTCTTCACCATTGTGGCACTCTATGTAGATGACCCATATTGGTCTCTAATTCCGTTGAGTTCTTGAAACAAGTAAAAGAGCAACTTAGCGCAGAAGTTAGCATGTCCAGAGCATGGGGAGATTGATTCTTGCTTGGGCATACAGATTTATTAGAGACAGAACTAAAGGCTGGTTACAAATGGTGCAAAGATGGTATATTGAAGAAGTATTGATCAGATTTGGTATGCAGAATTCAAATCCCGTGGCAACTCCAATGGAATCTCATTTGCAGCTTACTAAAGATATGGCTCCATCAAATGAAGAAGAGGCGCAAGAAATGCGGAATGTCCCATATCGGCATGCAAGAGGCAACCTAACTTATCACGGCAAGATATGTACGTTCGACATTTCATTTTCAGTGGGAGTTGTAAGTCGGTTTATGGATAATCCGGGACGCCAGCATTGGCTTGCCATCAAGAGGATTATGCGCTATCTAAAAGGTACAATGGGAAGCAACATCTCCACACCCGGCATGTTCGCTATCACCTCCGGCCAAATGACATCCACATCGGGTCGCCCCCTTGGTCCGGAACATGCCGCCACGAATTCCTCCACAGCCGCCCTTCGCTCAAACCATGCCCAAAAAAATAAAAAAAAAAAAATAAAAAACAAAAACAAACAGGGGAACGCTAACCCCCATATTTTGGCCCACCTTCACCAAAACCATATGCTCCACACAATTTTGCAACCTTATCTTAATATTCTTTATTGATATATCGAAAATGAGTATTTTAGTTATGAACGCGTGGAAAGGTTTCCAAAACCGCTCTTCACAACCAAACACACGATTAAACAAACACAATTAGTGTCAATGTAAAAGACACCTCAATTTACATCCTCCGTTAATATTTTCTCATGGTAACAAATTCAATGTTTTGCAGACTCATATACTCAAAATTCTATCTTGATTATAGAGATTGATTACAAGAATGTCACATGAGAGTCTATTTACATTTGATGTAACAGACCCATGGGAGAATTTTTTCAGTGGATCACCGGTGTTACATCCACAGAGTTATCGATATAAATGGGTAGAAGCGACTACTTATAAAGGTCTAGACGGTTTTACCCGGTTGGTTAAGGGCATGTCGGTTAGGAAGGTTATGGTATCGAAGGCGGGGCTCGAGCTCGAGTCTCCATGAGGGCAAGTATGACTCAGAATACCATCGGATGGTAGGTCATGACTTGGTCTGGACAATGTGGGATAGTGTGGTCTATGGTGTTGTGATGCTCGAGGACGAGCATAGTTCTAGTGGGAGAAATTATAGCAATGCCACCATGGGAGATTGCTCGAGTGGATCTTGGTGTGACGTTCTTGGTGGGTTAAGATATGTTGGTTAGGAATGTTACATTTGATAGTCTGTTTGCATCTTTGGCCTGTCGTTAATGTGTTTCATCGCATAGCTTTGCTTTTGCTATCAACGCCCAATTTAGCACATCACTTTCATCACGTAGCTTTGTTTTTGCTACCAATTCTCAATTTAGCATATCACTGCACCATCTTAACTACACAATGAGAGTTCAACAATTGATATAATTGCACTTCAGACCATCTCTCCTCAAGTGGCCTCTTGGTCTTCGTGGACGTTAAAAAATCTATTCTATTCTATTTAAGTTCGATTCATTTATCTATCCTTTTTTCTTTTCCCTTTTCTCATAATACCTAAGATAATATAGCTTACAAGTAATGGAGGACACAAGTCTGAAACCCTTCTCCATGGGTATTGCAAAGCAAATCAATCTAACTAATTTCTGCAATTCATCTTTACTACTAACCAATATACGTAGGCATATAAATCCACAGCCAAATTCATTTTCTCCACTTAATGACATCTTTCACAACCATATAATTACATGACTTACGTGATACATAGGCCTATAAATCCACAACCAAATTCATGTTCTCTATTTAGTTGACATCTTTCACAACAACAAGCAAGGGATGTTGGAGCCATTGCGATGATTTATTTTTGTATTTTTCACATTGATGAGCAATTCCTTTGGGGGAGGGAGGGGAGGAAGGGGGATAGTTTGACATTTTGTTTTATAGAGTCTGAGCATATTTAGAGATTTGATGGTTTTAGTTTTGAGAATATTCAAAATAGAGAAGTGCAAGCCAGTCAAGACTCCAACGGTGCCTGGCAATAAGTTGTCTAACAGACTGTGTCCTCAATCGGAAAAAGAAAGAAGTGAAATGAAAACTCTCCCATATTGGAAATCGGGTTGGTTATTTGTTATACATAGCCAATAGTACTAGACCAAATATTGCATATCAATGAACATTCTAAGCAGGTACTATAATGATCGAGGACTGTCATGTTGGCGATCTGCAAAGAAAGTATTTAGATATTTAAAGGGCACAATTGATTATGGAATCATGTTCAATAGTGAAAGTCTCGAACTTAGATCATTCAATGACTCATATTGGGGTGGAGACCTTGATGAAAGGAACTCCACATCTGAATTTATTATGATGTTAGGAGGTGGCCCTATTTTTTGGAAATATAAGAAACAATATTTATAGTTTTATCTTCTAGGAAGCGGAGAATATTATGGAACTACATTGTGACTAAAGAAATGGTGTGGACGGAAGATTACTTAGAGAACTAGGAAGGAAGTAGAGTGACCCCTTAGTACTATAGTCAGATAGCATCAATTGTATTGCCATAACTAGAAATCCAGTCTTGCCCACATAGAACTTGAGATGAACTTTATATGAGAGATCTGGTCAGAAAAAATGCCATCGAAGTTCAAAATGTTCATCAGATAAGCAGTTAGCAGATATATTAACAAAGCCTTTAGCTGACGTAAATTATGCAAGTTGAGAAACATGATAAGTTGTAAGAATTATAGTATGAATCAAGGGTGATGAGAATGTTATTCCATTATAATTATTGGAATATGCAAAACGATTTCCAGGATAAATATTTATTGTGCATATTGGATATTCATAAAGCACAGAGTTTGGAGCATTCCCATATACAACTCAAGATTCATAGGTTGACACAAGTTGAAGGCATGTATAACAACGAGAAAGCATGTTAGCTATAGAACTACACAGTTGAAGTAAATTTAGCCTAGTAAATTAGGTTAATGCATGACCTAGGTATGAACTTATATTGAGTTAAAGGATGGTTCAATGGTTCAATCGTTAACCTATTTCAATGGATGGCTTACGACTCTATTGGAGTATTAAGCGAGATGAAAATCAAAAAGGAGGAAAAACCGTGATGTTCGATTATAATATATGTCGAGTGAATCGCGAGTCACAAGTACATGTTACTTTGTATAAAAGCGGATCACGATCATCCTATAGGTATGATGGTGCGTAGAGACTATGAGGGGAATTGGTATATTGTACTAATGATATAATACCACCAATGAACCTTAGATATATTATGTGGGTCATATAATATATTTTCCCCTAGTGGCAAACATCCAACATGTTATTCTAAGTGTGAGCCATTAAAACCCACATGTGTGGCACATGCCCCATTGCATGTGTGACACATATCAAGGGGAGAGCACCCCACCCCAAATAGTAGAGCACCCCTATTAATAGGCGTTTGCCATGAAGGTGCTAGTGGCCCCACTTGCCATATGACAAGGCATCATTGGACCAAGTGGCCCAATCATGAGACCAAGGCCCCAATTTCGAGGTCGATATAAAGGAGAGGGCTTAAACTCTAAAACCTTTTAGGTTTTGGCTACTTTGACATGTTTGGGCCCTTAGGATGTCATTTTGGGCTTTGAAGCGTAGAAGGCAGTCTACCCAAAGGATGGAGGAGTCGGCCAAGGCGGTAACTACAAATCACTCAAAGGAGACCACAACGAGTTGGCCACACTTCCAAGCACATGGAGGGCATCACAGCATCGTAGAGAACGTCCAAAGCAACAAGAGCAACCCTCAGATGTTATCGACCTTTCTTGGCAGACAATGGAGTTCTTGTCTTTCATTAGGAATTCAACCTCCGAAGTAGATATAATGTACTTGCTAATTGCTCTCCCAGAGCTTTGAACGTGTGCAACTTTATCGACCAGGTGATCCTACTCAAATGATCGACAGCACTGCACATCTTCGACTTTAAAATTGCACATCTCATATAGGGATGTCAAACAACCACCATATCCCATGCAATGGGCAAGGCATTAAAGTATGAGCATTTCCATTCAAGGATGCACATCAAAGAACATTCACAGCTTGGAACGATGAACTCGAGTGAGATATGAAGGTCACTTCAATAGTAGCAGTAACCTAAGGAACCTTGGAGTCAACCAGAACCAGGAATGCTGCTAGTGAGAAGAATCAACGAGAGATGGGGAAGAAAACCTAAAGGAGTATAATTATTTAAGTATAGGTCTTCGTTAAATTAAAAAAGAGGATGAATTAAAATCCCAATTAAATGTATATCGTGTATCATAAATGTTGGATACTCACACTTAGTGCAGAACCCTAGTTGAACAATGTTTGACTGTTTTCTTGCACCATTTACGAGTACCTTAACTATATGCTAGTTTAGAATCTTTTAGGCAAATACATACGAGCTTCAACAAGCAAACATCACCTTGGGAGATGATGACTTCTGGTCAAAAAACTCCATCACTTCGACTGCACAAGGATGAAGCAAAGAAGCAAAATTATAACCCAAAATCAAGATTTGACGAAGATGTATGAAGAAAAAATGACTAGAGATCAAGCAAAGCTTCTACTTCAAACACTTCAAGTGCCATTAAGTACTGGCCGCTCGTCCAACACAATGTCGGGGCTAGCGACAACGAGTCACGTCAAGTTAGCAGAGCACCCAGTGACTAGGTTTTGCACAAGGACATCCTCGAGATACAACTCTAGCTCTTATGGCAGCGACAATACTTGACGACTTTACAACATGACCCTGGCAACAGAAGGAGGAACGACTAGACATCTTCGAACCTCCATCATGAACCTCGCGAAAACAAGGGAAATCGTGGAAAATACGCAAGAAATCTGAAAAGAAATCGCCAAGATCGGAAAAAGAATCGATATATGAAATGAATCAAAGAGTACAATGGCCCGGGCAAGGCGGGAACTAGGCGGATGCCTAGAAGGCTCAAGGCCGGCGTTGAACCGAATGGTTTGACAAGAAGGAGGTGCCTCCATATATATCTAGGCCAATCGGGATCGATCGCCACTCTAATGGATGAGATCGCCAAGTTTCACAAGATGCATTTAGGTTCTAGAATATTCTAGAACCTCCTAGAGATAGTCAAAAATAAGAAAGGCGTAAAAGAAATGTCTTCAACAAATATTGGTGGTGTGACGATTAACTTCTCGGATAGCGCACTTGGCAAGGGTATGTGACTACATAGCTGGAAGGTTCGAGAGTTCAAACTCTATCTTGTGCAACTACCTTTTTGCATTAGGTGTGTGACCATCTTTTGTACATATGAGTATAATGTTGCGTATGATCACGAATATCCATATGGTCGTCACACCATCCCCCCCTCTGCCGACGAGGTCCCGGGAGTTGGGGCGGAGTACTCAATTTGGCTTGTTTGAGTAGCGTCGGTGAAACTCCATAATTTTGTCGGGCGCATTAGTGATTCGGCGGGTCCCAAGTTCTATCACTTGGCGAGCAACCTTCCCGGTCGACAAAGTAATACAATCGTCGACAGAAGGAACTTGGAGTCAAAATCTCTCGAACCTCGAACTCCTCATGATCATCAATCTCGACGGTGGTGGCGGTGGAGGTACTCGATCCGAAATGGATTTCGCCATATAGGATTCAACAAAGACACATGGAAACTTCGGATGAAGCCAACCGATGGCGGAAGCTCAAGACGACGACATCGCCAACTCGTTCAATGATCCGATAGAGACCTAAGCACCTTGGTGAGCTTGTTACAAGGGCGGTATGCCGCCAAACAAGATCACCAAGCTGCAAAATGAGGGCGTCCGATGGTGCTGACCGCATGATAATGATAACGTGCTTGGGCTGGAGGAGATGGTCTTGAAGATCATCACGGGCATGCGAGCTTCTCGAGCTTGTCCTCAACCTTTGGGATTGGCGTGTCATATCCGGGAGCGGTGAAAAAGCACCCAGGGATGCATGCCAAAATTAATAAAGAACGGAGTCCGCCCGTAATTATTGTACAGAAAATTACGCGATGGTAGCCAATCAACCCGGTCATCCTGGCGATAATTGATGAAGCATCGCAAATCTTGCTCAAGTGTTTGATTAGTGTGCTCCACTTGCTCATTGGTCTCTAGGTGATGTCAGGAAGAGAGCTTAAGCGTTCCACATGCAAGAGATGCAATAGACGCTTCCAAAACTAGCAACAAACCGAGGGTTGCGGTCATCGATAATTCGAACCACCTCGGCAAGAGAAGGCGCTGTGGCTTCACTTGGAGATAGAAGTCTTGCAAGGAATGAAATATGTCATCTTGGAAAACGGTCCAACAACAACAAGGATGGCGTCATGGCCTGGGAGGATGGAAGCTCGACAATAAAATCCACCAAATACTCTTCCCAAGGACCTTTGGAACTAGTAAAGGTCAAGGCAGCCATGTAGGGGGTGCTTGGGAGCTTTTGCACGACAAACAAATATCACATGACCGTATAAAAATCTCAACGGCAAGGGCGGAGACCGCCACCAATAATCTCGAGCAATAAGTTCCAGTCTTGGCAATGCCAAAATGGCGTGAGAGGAGAATCATGAGAGGATCTGCGAGAACTTAAAGTCGAGGGGCACCATCCCAGGAATATCCAGGAATCCATCATGAAAGCAGTCCATCTTGAACCTCAAAATGATCATAGTCCAACCTCATTTGCCGGGAAGATGATAATGAGCCAAGTTGTAATATCATGTCCTGCGCCAATGGATCGGAAGGAAGAGATGCTCAACAGACTCCAACAATGATGTATCCATGAGGCCTCTCAACAAAGTGATGGCCATGAGCTGTAAATGATCGTGTCCTAGAATAACCGGTGATTGCCGATCAAATGCCGGCTCCCCGCCTTTAGGTTGAAATAAGATATCACGAAAGAGCGTCGGTTTCCCTTGAAGCATGCGGTTGAAACTTGATGATGAAATCAAAGCGAGATAGCTTTGTATACTGCCACCGAGCCCGACGACCATTAAGAACTCGGAGCGGCATCATTGCGTAAGAACTGGGCCCGGAGCTAGAACCATCAAATCGAAATGATCTAGTACGCCAATCAATCTGTAGGTTATGTAGCTCGAGCGGGGGCAAACCCAAGACTATTGGCGCATGTGGACTAGCGGTATGAGATTGAAGGAAACACTACAAGAAACTCCCTCGAAAAAAATCCTAAAGAGGCGCGCTAGCATATACCAGAATCGCACAAAGGAGATCTCGCCCATCAATCACGCCCGATGGAACTGGGTTGCCCTTGCTTCTAGGGATTGCATGCTTACTGGCGAAGGCATTATCCATAAAGCAAGCATTTGCACCACAATCAAGTTGCGCCAATACTTCCAATCTTCCAACCTCGGATTTCAATGATATAGGGATGAAGAATGCCTTGTGACCTTATTTGATGGAATAAACATGTCAAAAAGAAGTGTGGAAGGAGTCCGAGAAAAAGACCAACCATCCGATAAGAGACTCTTACTACTTTCGGACGGCCCCGGAAGTTTTCCGGATCGATTTGGGTGCTTCATAGGGCATCCACGAAGCAATATGGCCAATTCCTCCATAGTAGAGGCAAAGCTTAGCCTCTCTCCGATGCCGCTTCTCTACGCATATAAAGGTCCTCGAACCGCCTGTTCAACTGCATAGCTCACCGATGAGACGGGAAGGCGAGCTTCAAGCTTTGTGTGATTAGGAAGACCGACCACGTCTCTCTTGCCTACATTCGAAGAGTCGATTATCACATCGAATCGCCGTCGATGGCTTCTTCCAAAGTTTGAGGATCCTTCATAAACAAAGATATCTTTTACATCCTCTCGTGAACCCCTTCTAAACAATCTCGGCGCAACATCATCCTAGGCAAGATTCAATTTAATTTGAGTGCAAATTCGGATGCATATTTGGGCGGACGAGAGCCTTGCCTTAGATTGCAAATTTTTGTGATCACAGGCGCTGATGATTTGTGTCTCCAAAGCATGCCTCGAGCTCTGCAGATGAAAGCGCCAAAATCTTGCAACTCGGGGCTCCTTTCTCCAATAAAGGAGCAAACCAAATTAGAGTCGGTAATCGTGAGGAGAGAACCAATCAGCCCAACTTGTTCTCGGGCCGGGATATCTATGAGGATGGAGTGAATCACAAGCCCCGACCGATTCAAAAGACTAGGAGCTTGGACCGAGTGTCGTCAAACTTCTCTGGCAGGCTGATCTTAGGCTCGATAGCCTCAATCCCGAGCTAGAAGTGATTCATGTGAAGCAACACGTTCTTTAAGCTCTTTATTGTCCACCAGAATGGCCGCATACTTGAACAAGTTTGCTTGGACCTCGGCCAGAATAAAGTCAAAACCTCCTCCATAGATATAAAATCACCAAATACGAGCAAAAAAATGCTTAGGATCAGAGCAGGCAAGAACCGATAAGGGATTTCGGTTCAAACTGTCATGAACCTACGCGAAAACAAGGGAAATACGTGGAAAACATGCAAGAAATATGAAAGAAATACGCCAAGATCGCAAAGAATGGATATATGAACAGAATCAAGAGTACAATGGCCCGGAAGGCAAGGGAACACGAGACAGATGCTAGAAGGCTCAAGGCGGCGTTGAACCCTAATGGTTTGACAAAAGGAGGTGCTTCCTTATATATCTAGGCCCGGCCGTGATCGCTCCACTCCAATGGATGAGATCGCACCAAGTGTCGCGCATGCATTTAGGTTCTAGAATATTCTTGAACCTCCTAGAGATAGTCTCGCATATAAGGAAGACGTGAAGGAATGTTTTCACAAATATTGGTAGTGCACTTGGCAAGAGTGTGTGACTCGCAATTGGAAGGTTGCGAGTTCAAACTCTGTTTTGTGCAACTACCCTTTAGCATTCGTGTGACGACCATCTTTTGTACGTACGAGTATAATGTTCGTATGATACGAATATCCATATGATCGTCACAGAACCTCAGCCGCAACCTCAAACCCAAGCTGAGTATCTTTGACAGAGGAGCCTCGAGGCCCAAGGTTGAAGCATTCGACACTTAATGACAAGGATAGCAATTGGAGCAGCTTCAACGACTAGAGCATCTATATGCAAATAAAGAAATAAAAGAATGTAACATTTGTTGGTTTCATAGAGAAACTGAAAATGCATAAACAAAAGGCAATTGTTCTATTCCATAACTAATATTTTGTTATTTAAATTCTCATTATCATAGTTGGTGAGGCGATGCTTGCTTGCTGAGGGACATTCATGAGGGGCATTCATGAACATAATAGGTTATATCAAATTTAGGGCATGGGATGACACAGAATAAGCCTGCAGAATAATGCAATAGAAGGTAGTCCTACTGAAAAAGAGATGTTGGCATGCTTTAGATTAATCAAAATATTCCTATGAAGATGAGAAGACCAATTGCTTATTGTTTATAGCCACACATTCCTAGCTTTGTAGTATTTGTCATGACATTTTGTGCTTGCGGATCTACCAATGTAGATCCCACGCTCCTATCATCAATTGAGAACATCAAAATTATTCTTATGCAGATGATGATCTCTTACTATCAATTGAGCCTCAAAATTATTCTTATCCAGATGATGCTTTACTATGATCAGTCTGAGACTAAAGACATCTTATCAAAAAGCCTTGCATATCTAAACGATAAGGTTGTTTTTACACTGCCCCCATTTTCTTGAGGTATCCGCCTCTTCTACATATTTGGTTATGCTTCATCTAAGCAAGTCATATTGAAGGTTTCACATCAACATTAACAATTTAATCAAAGCAAGTAGTATTGAAGGCAACACGATTCTATTTTAGGTTGTATAGCATACAAACAGCTTTTGCATTTTTTTATGCCCTAGTCATCGTAGCAAAGTGATTTGTTCAAGGTTATGTCAACAACAAAAGACATAAACTCAAAAATTCAATCAATTCGAAGTCCAAATACAATGTGAACCCAAATATTCTAGGACCTAAGAGGCGTGCAATTTTCTGCATGATATTTATATTCTTGTGCATTGGGATTTGATGCATCCTTTATATAAGTTGCCACATTTCTTTCAATGATTATGATGATCTGCATATTGCTATTGTTTTTTTGGACATACTTCTTTGCATTTTCTTGTTTGAGTTGAGTGATTCTATGGATAGGCATTATATCTTTAAAACTCAATCCGGGTGAGCTGCATCTTTAGTTTTTGAGTGGGCTATATTTTATATGTTTATATATTTCTTATGAGTTGAAGAATATTAGGATACTTATCACACTATTGAATCCTTTGCCCTTTGTTTTTGAGTTTACATATTCTCAAGATATTGATTCTTTATTATTATGTTCTCATTTCATACTATGGTACATTATATTTTCTTTGTGACTTGTCTCTTTGCATTTTTATGATTACTTTTGAATCTCCTCTTTGATTTGGCCCTGACATTAGCTGTGTTCTTGATATGATCTCAATCTTTCCCTTTTCGACTTGGACTTGACCCTTTGCTTGTTTTCATGTATATCCATTCATAGCCTTCTACCACAGTTTGATCCCCGTTAGTTTTGACTTCGATTTCCGCTCCTTTGCCCCTAACCTCAACCTTGATTTCCATCGTTTTGTTCACTTGTCCATTTCCACATAGGCCTCTTAACCATTCGATTGCCTTGACCTCATTCACAAGAAGCAGTGCATCTGCTATAGCCATCTACATTTTTTTCGTCTCCAAGTTGTTTAAAACTCACACCTCAACTCTCTCTTTTTTAGTAGCTAACACTTTTACTAATATGCCACTTCACGTCGTCATTGTGGTTTTGGTTCATTTTTCATGTCCATTACTTCTTTTGCGTTATAATAGCAGACCATATGTATGGCACTAGCTTTAGTAATAATATGTCATTTTACCTAGTCATTGTGTTTTTCATTTGTCCTTTTTCTACCATATGGCTAATCTCCTTGCACTCCATCCCGATCTTGGCACTTTGACCTCCATCTCCTCCTTTTCATTGACCATAACCTCACCTTTGACTACTTAAGCCTTATTTTTGTTCGATCTACATTGTGATCAAAAAACTTTCATCATTTCCATTCTTGACCTTCCTTTTGATTGGTGCCGACATGTCTACATCCGCCTCCTCAATCTCGGCCCCTTGTTTGCAAAAAGTATGATTCATATTGGGGCCTTTATTCATGGCTTTAGGCATGTGGGCATTATTTGTTTTCTCGACATCACCACACATTTCTACCGCTAACCCGAACTGCACCTTAGCACCTTCGCTTCCTATTCTTGTTCCAAACCATTTCACAGACCTTATGAACCTCCTCTTGCTCGACTTCTTTTTTATGTCTTCTTGACATTGCTCCGAGACGTATCATTATGTTGGTGATTGTCATGCATCCGTAAGCTTAGAGAAGTTGCTTTTTTTATGTTATTGGACGTGGTTGACTTTTTCATGTTCTTAGTGTGATATTTTCATTTGGTAGATTAGTTTGTTCCTTGATACACCTTCTTCATTTACCCTTTGGAAGGACCTATTGGCACCATCCTTGTCCTTGCTATTGTTATATTGTCCTTACAATCTTAGGCAGATTTCACATTTTCATCCT
Organism: Isoetes taiwanensis; assembly: GCA_021234155.1. NCBI lineage: Eukaryota > Viridiplantae > Streptophyta > Lycopodiopsida > Isoetales > Isoetaceae > Isoetes > Isoetes taiwanensis. Next base: position 55,424 of record JAJEKV010000445.1, read on the forward strand.
TGGCTCCTTCCACTCTAACCTTGGAGCTCGCCCACCATCTCCCTTCTATCCTTGGCCATAACATTATCTTTGCCTTGGACCCCATAGTTATTTCATATCGCATTTGTTTCCATGCTTCATTCCTAGGATGGGTCATATGATAGGCATATACTGGAAGTGAAGTGGTGTTCTCATTGAGCTTTGTAAAACATTGAGTACAAATGGATCCCTCACTAGGGATAGATAAACTTTGAAATATGAACTTAAATGCTCCGAAACTAGACAATCATCGAGAGCATGATGAAACTGAAGAATACAACATAAAAATGGTTTAATCCGTCACTTGGTCGATGCAAAGGTGAGAAGACCCGGTGACTACTCCTCACGGGAAGAAGAACCACGCCTAATAGGGTTTTTGAGGAAACCCAAGCAAAGAGTTGAAGCACGACCCCACGACTATGGCAACCCAAAATTTTAAACAATCCTGCAGGAATCAAGGCCGAAAAGAAAAATAACCCGTCAATGAGTCGATGCCATATGCAAGAAGACTCCGGAGGCTCGCCACGCCGAAAGAAAGAAACAACAACCGACCAATGGGGAACCGTCCGCTGAATGACCATCGCGGGAAAAATAACCGATTAGTCTGCCTCGGAGGAGGGCTACGTCCCATAGCCGAGAAAAAAAACAATAAATATGATCTCGGAGGGCAACAGCTTAATGCCGAGAGAAAACATGAATAATAAATATTGACTCAAAAAGCTACAAAGCCACACCGAGAGAAAACATGAATGAATAAATAAAATACTAGAGCCATCTCGAGAAAGAGTAAACCAATAAGTATGCCTCAAAAGGCTACAAAAGCCACTGAGGAAATAAAGAATGTAAATATAAAGGACATGGAAAAAGAAATAACGAACACGATCAAATGAAAAAAACCATCAAGGGAGGGAGGGTGAGGGAAACCGATAGGATAGAGAAGAAGGAAATCTAGCTCAAGAGAACGACAAGTAACAACAATGAAGAGAGGTCAATAAATAGGAGGAGTGACAAGGGATGTCCCCATCCAGGAATGCCTGTTCTATTGCCGCCTTAATAGAACCGCGGAAAGAGCAAGTAATGCCAAAATGCAAACAATGGAATAAATAAAAATGAAGGAGAACACGATGGAGGAATGCTATGAGAGATGGAACCAGGAACATAAGAATGACGAAGACAACGGAAAAATGCAGTAAGAGATGAGGGAAGGAGCTTATGGGACAACAACAGACAGAGCCACGAACATGATGTCATCATCAAAGTAACGATCTCAAATGACTAATGTCCAATAAATACTACACTAACAAAGATACTATAAAAGCAAACTATCCTAACCAGCAATAGAAAAAGAGCAAGAAGACAAAGAAACCAAAGAAGGAACCAATGTGACTAATATAGTAATAATGTCACTAGAGTTAAACGAAACAATAAGCGAAAGAAAATAAATTAAGGAACCAATGCAAACACAACCAAAATAGAGAAATGATATAAAAAATGGAGCTACCGCGATAATGAGGAGGGTATAGCAAATGGAATGCACCAAACCCACAATGAAGCATGTAGAAAATAAAAGCCATTGAAAATGTGGAATAAAGAAAGGGAGAAATGAGTCTACAAAGGTCACCAACAAAATAGAATGCACAAATGAAGCTGATGGGACACCTGGAACAAATGGAGTGAATTCACAAATAGAGACAACAAAGGATCAATGCGAAAGACATAGAAACAAACACCCAAGTGACCCAATATAAAACACCTAGAAACAAACAAATCGACTGATAGACTGGAACAAATGGAGAAAAAGGCACCAAGTACTGGGAAAAAGGGGAAAATATGGAAAAGAGATGAGCAAAGGAGGGAAAAAAGCACATTTTAGACAATGAAGCAATGACAAATGGATGGACTAGAATAGCAAAAACATGTCCAGGGAATACATATTAACTGGAATGATGATATCAAGAAAAGAAACATAACCTAGAGCAAAAAGGACTAAAAATGAAAGAAAAGAAATACAGCCCTGGTAGATACCCGTATTCCAAGTCTAACATGTACCAATCCACAAAGACAAAAGATGAACAATTGTGGACATCCAAATCAAGCACACTCAACAAGAAAAATGCAAGAACATGTCAACTAATCATCAAGAGTGCCAGAGTGGAAAAAGAGCATGACTGGTTCAAGAACTAGGAAAAATAGAGACAATTAACGCTAAAATGAGGGCAAAGCTACAACCAAACGAGAAGGAAGGTAATGGATAAAAAGCTAGAAATGAACAGAATACACCAGCGAAAATACACAACTAAGAATTGATAGAGCCGAAGACACAACAAAAGGAAATTAACAGGACGCTACGATCAAAGGCATGACGAAAGTGCAAGAAGAGCAATGCGGCCAACAGAATCATGGAAGTGCCAAAGGAGTAATGGAACGTAGCATAGTGAAAACTCAAAAAAGGATAACAGAACAAATCGAGCAATTGGAGCAAAACAAAATACAATGGAAAAACTGAGGCCAATGGAACTCATGTGACCAAAAAGGGGAAAAGATAACAACAAGACTCAATGGAGAAACTCAAACTAAACGAAGCAGAGATACGACTGAAGTGACCCGAGGTACAATAATGTAATGGAGTAATGGGACTACTCACACTCGAATAGTGAGTATGGAACAACATCGAGCGATGGAGCAAATGGAAATAAAAGAATAAAATAGTAGAAGAAATAAAGCAAGTAGTTCAAATGAGAAGACGAAGTAAAGACACCAACTAAGTCATATAGTAAAGGAGAAACCAACCATTAGTATGCTCAAAAATTGATGACAACAGCAGAGTGCCATGAAAAGGAAAATGAACAAACTTAGGTGCAATACTAATGCTCAAATAATGTAACACCAAACCATATAAACAGACCACAAAGAATCTAAGGAGAAAAAGTCAATGGAGGATGGGGAACGAGATCATGAATAGAGGAACCGAGCATGTGGATAACAGAACAAATGGTGTAAAAGAAACTAACAAACCATAAGAAAAGAAAAGAAGGAAGTTGAACAAGAATAAAAAAGACCAAGAAGCAAAACAAAGAAACAAGAATAAAGGAGGGACAACCTTGGACAAAGCTACGTGGGGAAATAAATGGAATAACTTCGGGACAAAAAGAATATGGAATTGAAAAAGGATAATGAAACAAAGACTAAAAAAAATGAGAATATAAATTTAATGGGACAAATAGCAAAGTCAAAAAAGCTAATAAGCAAACAAATTAGGGGGCAAAAGCCATTAAAATGGATCATAACTCAAAATAAAAAGAATTTAGGCGGCAAAGAATCCACACAACACAAAGAAAGGGGATCAAAATGAAACAAAAAACAAAAATGAGAATATAAATTTAATGGGACAAAAAAAAAAAAAAATCAAAAAAAACTAATGAAAGAACCATCTGGAACAAAGAATCTAAGGAGAAAAAGTCAATGGAGGATGGGGAGCGAGATCATGAATAGAGGAAGGAAGAGAACAAATGGTGTAAAAGAAACTAACAAACCATAAGAAAAGAAGGAAAAAGCGACCAGGGAGTAAAGCGCGGAACAAAGGGCGATCAAGAACAAAGGAGACAACCTTGGACAAATCATACGTGGGGGATGATAAATGGAATAACTTCGGGACAAAAAGAATATGGCAAAGATGAAAAGAGGATAATGAAACAAAGACTAGAAAAATGAGAATATAAAATTTAATGGGACAAATAGCAAAGTCAAAAAAGCTAATAAGCAAACAAATCGGGGAGCAAAAAACCATTAGAATAGATCATACCTGCAAAATATAACGAATTTAGACAGCAATACAAAGAATCCACACAACACAAAGGAAAAAGGGGCAATCAAAATTGGAAACCATGACAAAAAAAAGAAAAATGGGGTAAACGAGCAATGGCACTAGAAGCATGGAATATCTCGATGCAGTGGAGTAAATTTGAATAATGAAGCAAGAACCATACAAAACATGAAAGGCAATGGAAAACATGCAGTAAAAGAAATAGTGCAAGCATAGAATACCAAATGAAAACTACAGAAAGGCAAAAATAGAGAGAAAAGAATCAACTCTAACGAAACCAACGAACCATGTAATCGTGAACATCAGCAATTATCGGAGACCCATAATCTGTAGAAAAAACGTCAACAAAATACCAAGGAGAAAACAATGGGACAAAACAGATGCAGATCACACGACTAAAACATATGGTGCGAAAGATGCTACCAGAGTCTGAAAAGATGGAAATCCATGGAATAGCCAAGTAATGAACTAGATATACGATAGAAACCACTATATGCTCAAATGGATGCTCCCACCCAAAGAATGAAATTTTCAATGCAGAAATATGTTCATACGCAAAACGAAAGCTGTAGAAAAATGCAAAGATCAAAGAGCAAAAATGAAATAGAGTTGTAACTGTGAACCTAGTGTCTCCCAATAATCCCATCTCCATAAGAGACACAAACCCGTGCCACCTTCTGATTCGATAGCGGTCCAACACAATAATGTAAAACTCAACAATATAAGGAAGCATGAAAACCGAACACATCCCTTGGCAACACTAATAGACGGAAATGTTTAGATGAAAAAATACATCCCTATGCAACATTCATAGATGGAAACATTTAAACGTGAAAAACGCAAAACACGTACCTTGCTGGTGGGATCCAAACTCTGGACCCTGAAACTAGAAAAGAGAGACCTTATCCATAGGCCACAATCTCACATGTGACTAGAGATTCTAATAACACGTAAAAACTCCAATGATATTAAAGCAGGATTCTGACAGCCCCTGTGCACCGTTCGAATCTAGGCCTTGGCCAGAGGATCGGGATCAAAGCTAGGTTCTTGCTCAGCCTGGATAAAACCACAGAAGTGATGCGTGTCCTGAATAAGAGCCGGATCGGGTTCGTGTTCCCAACACAAAAACCTCTAGCTGCGACCAATTGTGAACCTCGCAAAAAGAAAAATCTAGGCAAAATGTAGAAAGATTAAGCCAAGTAAGACAACTGCAAAAGGCAACGAGATGTGTTGAAGTGTTATAGAAGCACATGCATAAGAAGATCCCCAGAAAACTGATCTTGAAGCATTAAATCTTGCCACCAACCTTCCAATAGATAGACATGGTAGTTTATCCAAGATTAAGAGCAACTCAATTTGGAAACCAAAATTATAGCAGTTTGCAGAGAACCAACAACCTTAAGTAGGAACAAGGATGATCAAATATAAAACAAAAGAGCACACAGCCAGCCAAGGAAACGCAAATGTCACAAGAAGGCCAAAAACAAATAAGAAATAAATTAACAAAGAAAGCAAAGCTTTAGAACCACTAAAAAATAAATTAACAAAACAACAAAAAAGGAAAAGGGAGGACCCGGTATCCCCCATCCAAGGGGCAGGGGAAACAATATCACGGTATCCCCTTCAAAAATCGACCTGCCACAGAGGCGGAGGCAGTTGCGGAGCATGAGGTGATTGCCACCAGGGAAAGCCGACACAGCACGGGGATCCGGCTACAGAATAGAAGGCGGCGCCCAACAAGAATAGAATAAGAAGATAAAAAACCAAACAGATTTGATCAGGACATTCGAGACATACAAGAAACCTGTGAATCAACTTAATGAGAAACCGATCTAGAAGGCAAGCGATCGACCAAAAGGGGATTATGATTAACAAACAGAAAAGATAGAATTATGGAGATGAAGTAAAAAGAGACAGAACCGATCCATAGGCTAGATCGAATCGACTTCCCCGGAAAGGCTCAACAAGATGGATCTGGCCCAGGAATAGACGGATCTGGCTACATGGGTGCCTCACGCAGGAAAACACTGGAGCAGAATCGATGTGTTGTGTCCATCTAGTGACTTGATCAGGTTATCGGATGAGCAGAATCGAACTGGAATCCAGCCCATGTGCAAACCTGAAGAGGAGCAGATCTGCAAAACCGAAGAAGGAGAGCATGGAACTGTGACCCAGCCCATCCGAAGACTGGCAATGATTTAGGAAAACTGACCGAAGTGGAGCCCTACAACAGAAGGCAAACCCATCCAAGGCGGACAAGGTATAGATCCACAAACCATGACTCGTCGTAAACCAAGAGATCGCTACTTGCAAAAGAAAATCAGAGATGAAAAAAAAAACTAACCGCGATCCACAATCATGACTCCATCCCAAATCGAGACATACATACTTGAAAACGAAAATCAAAGAAGGAAAACTCACCTCGATCCACAAACCATAACTCCATCCTGTAAGCAGACGGACCAAATCCAAAAAATAAACCAAACCGCTATAGATCAAAGGCATACCTTACAGAAAGGTTTCTAGGTGTGAATGCAAGCTGAGAGTGAAAATTTGTGGAGCCAAGAAGGGGAAACTGATAGGATAGAGAAGAAGGAGAAATCTAGCTCAAGAGAACGCCGATGATAGAACAATGAAGAGAGGTCAATAAATAGGAGGAGGACAAAGGGACGCCCCCATCCAGTGAATATGGGTTCTATTGCCGCCGCAATAGAACCGCGGGCATTATGTCACATTTATGCTTGGAAAGATTCTTTTCTCTATCCTTGGTCATCACCTTACCTTCTCCTTAGACCTTGATTCCAATCCATTTTTGATACTTGGTTTACCTTTTTGCCTTTAGATATTAGCCCATAGTTTTTTATCATTCTCCCACGTTTCCTCCGTTTTTTTGCTAGATATGCGGGGTCTACATCCGAGGTTCGTACTCACCACCGCTTTGGTGGTCCTCGTCCTCTCACGCTCGCTACGTGGTGTGTGACTCTACTCAACATCTCGATGTTTCTCGTCGACTGGGCTTGTAGCTAAGGACAAGAAAGTATGTTATTCGTGCCCATAGTCACAAGCATCGCGTTGGCCATCTTCCTCTTCCATCCGCCATCCCCGCCTGGTGTTCCCCGTGATTGATGTTCGTGTTTCACGGCTACAGCGTGCCTCCCTCTCGCTATGTGGTTTGCGATGTTGCTCGGCTTTTTAGACGTTTTTTCGGTTACCGGGCTTGTAGGTAAGGAAGTTCTCCGGGTAGTCGGCCGGTTTGTGTTCTTATAGTCCCTTCCTGAATGGCATCGATCCCAGCCCTGATCGTTATTCTGGATGGGCACTATATATGTGCTCTCCTTCTTGTGGCTCGTTATCTGTCTTCTCACGCTAAAGATCTCTTTCCTTGTCCATTGCTTCCCACCCTACCCGCCCTTATGTGTTATTTTGAGTTTGTCTGTTGGTCTTTGCTATTTTTCTTTTCCACGCGGTGTTGTTTTCTATTTCTATAAATGTTTGTTTACAGTTCCTAACGCCTAATGGGTGATTTTTTTCATCTATGTTTCGGCCTCGTGACTCTTTGTTGTTGTCCACTTTGGGTGTTGCTATAATAATATTTTTCTTTTGTTCATCTAAGATTATGCCGCATTATCCCTTTTTTTTTTTTTTGAGGGCAAGGTTGTTTTTATATTGCATCTAAGAAAGATACATAGAGTATATCATAGGAGACATACCTAATAAGTTCATGATACTATATGGCCAAAAACCATGATCCATAAAAAGGATTCATGATGCCAAAAGGGTTACATGGTCCTTGTAAAAGGGGTCCATGAACCATAATAAAACAAAATTTAAACATAAACTGCTTGAACAAAATAGTGTAGCAAACTTAAAGAGAAGAGTTCTCTTTAGGCCTATTTCCAAGATCAATCTCCATCCACTAGATCCCCGCATAGTAATATCAAGAACTCCACCGATCCCCAAGATGGTAAGAAGAGTATCCAAAGACACTTGTCCGAAATTGGTGAAGTCAAGAAAAGCAAAGACGTGAGCCTCCTTTTTCGGCCGCCATTTGTGGTAAAGATTGGTAAAGTGAGGCTTAAGACATTTGTACCTCCATACCTCAGCCCGTTTTCAACACTTTCTTAATAGCTTTGGCATGAATAACCTCTTGTTTCAGCTTGGACCAGCCTCTCATTAAGTTCGACCAAGACAGGTTGTGATTCCTCCTCATCCGAAGTCAGCAAAGAACTCCCATTGCTCGATCCATACTCCCAACTCTATAGAGTCTCCTCTCGCGGTGTATCCATGCAAGACATCATCCGAAATGGTTAGATTAGTTAGAAAGAAATCATATAATCCATAGAATTTTCCAAGAGTGTTCCAAGTCGATCATATTTCTTTCCTTTCATCATCCTATGAGCTATGGTTTGTGATTTGGATGATATCAACAAAAGCTCTCTTAAGCCAAATGATGGGGGGCTGATCATTAATAACAACCCTATTCTGTGCAACCAAACCACCAAAGAACTCAAAGTTCTTGTGGTACTTTCCAATCTGTCCTTAGTATCCCAAAAGCTTAGCAGATTTTGATCTGTAGGGGCACCTTTATTGATGCAGGCGGACCAACTCCAAAACTCGACCAACCATGGACATGTAAAGACATGGTTTGAAGTTTCCACCTGACCACACCGAGGACACAAATTAGACACGGACCTATCAAATTTTGCTCTTTTCTCGATTTGTTTGCAAACTCGGTGAATGACCCACCACCTAAAAGCTTTGATTTTATTAGCGAGAATAGCCCGACCATCCTTGTGCACATATTTACGCAAGTTTGTCTTCACCGCTTTGCCATAAAGATCCTGTCTTTGAGAGTTTATGTGGTACCGAGCCTTATAGATTTTCTCGGCTGTATACCATTCTTTGTTATTCAAATGCCATGTACTTGAATTTTGACTGAACTCTTCATATCCCTCCATTCTACTTATAAGCATCACGAATATTTGTTTGTCTATTTCTCGATCCCTTTGTTTTCTCTCGCTAATTCCTCCCAAGTCATCCATCTTTCCCGCACCCTCGGATCCTCAAAAGTTCTAATGCCACTATTATGCCCTTTGCATGTATTTTTGTGGGTGTTTCAAAGCAAGATGCGACCTATGTTTTTCGATGCAAAATCGTGGTGCCAAAAGAAGTGTAAATCTTTGCTTGTAGCATCAATATTAGGGGTTTGTAACATAAGGATGCATTATTCGGGCCTCCAAAGATCCTTTTAATAATACTAGAGGTACCGGGCATGGGGATATTTGGAAGAAGGCCGTCCGAAAGTTGAAAGGATTCCCAATTTAATTTCATGAGTTGTAAAGGGGGATGGCCTTGTGGCATAAATAGCTTTCCATACCATTTTAGCCGCTAATGCCCGAGCTTGAATGAACATGTCCTTACAACCCATACCTCCATCTTTTTAGGTTTTATTAGATCCGCCCATGCCACTTTTATGAGAACCTTGCCATATGAATTTCCTAATTGCAACCTCCATTTTACTATAAGAGTTTTTGTCTCCAACAATTGCGACGAGAAGTACACATGTGTACTACTTATGACAAGATTAGCAATTTCAATTCTACCGCCAAAGATAATGAGGAGGTGTACATGGATAACTTTCTCTTAATTCGGTCACAATTGGTTCCCACAGCCTTGTAGAGAACTGTTAATTGATAAAGGAATTCCCAATACTTGTGGCGAATTTGCTCTTAAAATTTTGATCCCTTGTAACATTGTATCCACGAGTCGTAGATAATTGCACTCTTGTTTTTGTTCGGTCGACACTGGCAGCATCTCCAAATTCCTCCATAGCAGCCAAAAAATTTTCCAGACTTGCATCATTGTAAAAACCTTTATTGTCCGGGGCTGAAAACTCTTGATATCTCCTCGAAGTTGCAATTGCATAGCCTTCCTAGTCACCATCTCGGCTACAAATGAAAAGCGGTAGGGGCCAAAGGGCACCCTTGCCCGACCCCTCTTTGACACTTAAATAACTTGGTAGGTGTGCCATTGACAATCAATCTTTGATGCGAGTTAACATTGAAACTCCATACCTTTTGTAGACACTACTAGGAAGTCCAATATGTGCCATAGCTTTCTCAAGAACTGCCCACTTATTGTATCATATGCTCTTTTGAAATCCACTTTGAGCAAAGATACTGATTTTGTCCCGATCTCTTGTTCCAAGTAAGGTCCTTCAGCAGCTCAATATAATTTTCCAATATATTCCTCCTCGAGGTAAGAAAGCTGATTGGGTGGATTGATTGTTGAGTAGAAACATTTTAATCTATTTGCCAATATCTTTGCTGTGACCTTGTAACTTGTGTTTGTCGGAGAAATTGGCCTCCAATCCCCAATACCTTTTGGACGATCCACCTTTGGAATAAGTGTTATGTGGCGGCATTTATTCTTTGGGTTAAGACTAGTGGCCTTCCGGCACCTTGAAAGAAGGTTATCGGGTCATCCTTCATAATTTCCCGTAATTCTACATAAAACTCTGGGCCGAATCCATCCGGTCCGAGGCTCTTTCCAATGAGCCATGGATTTAAGAGTCTCCCAAATTTCTTTCTCTTGTGGAATTGCTAGTAGTTCATCATCCTTTAATTCCTCCTTAGCTTTAGGAATATTATGGAAAAAAGTTCCCAATAACCCGCTCATCTACATGATAACTCAAACATGTTCCTATATTCTTCATGAAAAACTCTTCTATTCCCTTTTGATCTTCAATAATTTTACCATTATCATCATTCACTGGACAATACCATTGTTGAGGATTCTACTTTTGGCTGCCCTCAAGAAGAAGACTGAACTTCCCTTATCCATACCATTGATGTATAAACATCTACTTCTCTGACAAAGAGATTTGGCCTCTCTCTTCTATGACCTTAACCTTTTCTCAAGCTCCTCCTCCTCTTTTTTGTACAAGCTTGTTGTTCTTATCACGAAAAAGTTTTTTCCGGATTTCACCGATCTTAAGATAAATATCATTCTTTTCTTTCCCTTTTTCTTAATCCATTCTACGCCCCATTTTTTGATCCAACCTTTAAACAACCTCAGCCTTATAGTGAAAGCTTTCATGGACTCATTTTTTGGTAGAGGAGGCAGTGAACTATAAAAAGCCTTGAATTCATCACAAAACTTTTACACTTCAATAGCTCAGGTGTTAAATTTAAATGGGATGTTCTCGACCACCCTTACATGCATCAACTTTGTCATCCAAAAACGTGGAAGATGGTCTAAAATTGAACCCCCTGTGTCACCAAGTGACTACCACATTATCCCATTTGAGCAAAGATTTATTACAAAGATAAAATCATCAAGTAAACAATAGATTCTCTCATCCCCTTTTTTTTTTATTAGTCCAGAATATGTTTGAGATGAGGATGGAGGGATATATATACACTTTCGGTCATTAGCGGATCCCAAGCATCCCTTTCTTTCTTTGACATATTTAGTTTTTCCCCAACTTTTGATCCCATTGTGGAGTGTTCTTGAAATCCCCCTTTATCAAGTAATTTTCCACTTGGTTACCATCAATCCTTTGTTTCATTTGTACCCATTGATCAGCCCTTTCACTTGGCTCGATAGATGCATAGACATTGAAAATTCCAATCTTTTTCTACACCTTTCTCCGAGCACTTTCTGATCCATTTGCCTGAAATATGTGTAAATTTCTCGACAAAGAACTAAATCCTTTCAAAAACCATACACACACCACCCTTAGTTCCATCTGCGTTGGCATATATAGAGTCACCATTGGGAATGATCCAAGCCCCCAAGTGTTGGGACTCAAAACTTGGAAGTCTATGTTCTGCAATAAAATAATGTGACCTTCATCTCCTTAAGAGCAATGAGTGCTCTTTTTTTTTTTTGAGGGGCCCTTTATCCCCTCATATTCCAAGTAACAATCCTCATTAGGCAAGGGTATTTTATTCTTTTGGGACCTTAAGTTAAGGGCGGGCTATTGGTGAGAAATGGACCTTTTGTTTGCCTTTCTTGGTCATAGGAGTATAGAATATCTCAAGTTCATCCTTGTTAGCCTTTGGTTCCTCCATTTTGTGATCAATTGGGCTTATTGGGTTTGATCCCAGGCCATTTGATTTTTAGTCAACACTTTTCCGCCTTCTAGACTTATTAGTCCACTAGATTTCTCAGTCTAGGCTAGAAGGTGTTATAGGCTCAGTGCTCAAACTGATCCACTTCACCCACGGCCTTTGATAGGACTTATAGGGATTAAAGTAGAGCCGGTCATGTTTGAATCATCATCTTGTTCCTTCTCTTCTCCAATCTTCTCAAAGATCTATGGGCATATCTTCCATTGGGGATCTCGTGTAGAATTTGAATTTGCAGCCATCCACTAGATTTGCTGGTGTTGAGAATTCAGTTGGGGTAGTAGGAACCCTCTCTCCATTTTCAATTTCTTGTTCTCTTTCCATTATTCTCCACCATGGGTGATCTTTTGTTTTTTCCCACCTCGAGGGTGACGATATTTCTGTTCTCCACCCATTGGGTGATGCTTTTCTCCACCCTATGGGTGATGCTATCTCCCACCTTGGTGATCTTTGTTTTTCCACCTCGAGGGTGATGCATGTTTCTTGTTACATAATTGTTCTCCACCCGTTGGGTGATGCTTTTCTCCACCCTATTGGGTGATGCTCTCTCTTTTTTACGCTATGTTCTTCTTCTTATGTTTCTACCGCTCCTATTGTTGGGGGCTTGTTGTTGTGTGGCTTGCCTCATCACGCCATGCACGCTTGATTTTCTCTAACCATTCAGAGTGTTTTTTAGGGTTCTTTGTGTTGCTTGGGTGTTTCGCCCGTCTTCCGAGGTCCTCCTTTTTTGGCTTCGCCATCGACCCATCTCCTTGGTTCTCGGGCAACACATTCAAGGTTGTTGGCGACCATTTCTCATTAGGGTTTTCCTAAAACCCGAAGGGCGGGTTTTTTATCCAGATGAGAAGTTGTCGCCACTACCCTCTCTATATTTGCACATTTTTTTTTCGGGGTAGCGATGGATATTGTTCCTATGGTCGGCTACCCCTCTCTATTCTTCAAACATTGTATCTTCTTCTTGTGATGAATGACAACCTATCTATGGCCGGTTTTGTATTTTTTGCGAGTCCCTTCCCAGAATTGAGTAGAAGTAGACTACCTCAAATCCAGAAAACCACCTTGCTACATGATTTTGTAGCAATCAACCAAGCAAATCTCGTGCCAATAGCAATAAGAGAGGAAACAGATAAAGGCATGCTACTAAAATTTTTTGTCTGCAAAGAAATTAATAGAAGACTCATCTGCCACAGAAGATAAAAATTTTCAAAGCATAAGCAACTTGATCGCACTTGCTGTCAATCTCCGGTTTTACTTCCTTTCCAACTTGTCCTACATATATAAAAGCAAGAATTAACACTCATCAAAGGTTGTTTTAATCCATCTGACCAAACCTAAGCTCATCTTAGTTCACTCCAATGGTGCAAAACCTGTGCTCATGCAAATTTGCACAAAATCAATTCACAAAAAAAATGACATTAGAGCAACACTTACTTGTGGCATAACATGGATGTGGGAAGCGCCCGACTTGCAAATCCCTCTGAGGATGCAGTTCTTGGCTTATCAAGGTCTGTTGAAAGCCAATAGGATCAATCTAATAAATAGTGACCTTGTGCGACTGGAATGAAACCGATCTCTCCACCTCAATCAGACAGTCCAGTACCTGTGCATTATTCAAGCTACAAATAAGTTTGCACATATATCTTCATAAAGCTTATCTGATTACAGCGGACCAAGATGGATGCTGCGGAGGTAAAAGCTGTCAATATAACATCTGGCAATATACTATATGTCAGGCATGCTGGCATAAGAACCAATTCTTTAAAGTTAGACTCTGGAGGAAGCTTGACTCATGGCTTCTCTAGAGGGCCAAAGTGTGCATGTTGGGCAGAAAATCATCAAAGCTTAAACATTGTCAAGCTTTTGTCAGCCATGAGCCTAAAGTGTCCTCCACATGTCCTCCACTTTGGACCCTTGTTGAGGTGGTGGGATATTCCTAGCTAATCGTGTGTACAAGATGCTATTCTGGTGACAAGACTAGTCTAGCTTGGACCATAAACAAAAAATACAAAATACGCTGACATCCTAAGGCTAGGAGGTATCACGCCTACAAAGTGTGCATGTGGCTAAAGTTTTGCCCAACGGATGTGTAGTGGGTTGGTATAGGCCCGATGTGCCAAAATAAATGTGCATTTGGGGGGGTTCAAACTGGCGATGTATATTTAGCTTTGGGAGTTAATTCTTTGAGGTTATACGATGATGATCCCAAGCGTGGTAGAACTTAAAAGCCTATACCGTCCTCCACTTTGGCCCCTTGACGAGTGGTGGGATATTAGCTAGTCGTGTACAAGATGCTATTCTAGTCCTGCAAGACTAGTCTAGCTTGGACCATAAACAAAAAATACAAAAATACCTCGACATCCTAAGGCTAGGAGGTATCACGCCTACAAAGTGTGCATGTATGGCTAAAAATTTTGCCCAGGATGTGGTGAGTTGATATGGCCTAGTAATGCAAAATAAATGTGCATTTGGTGGGGGGTTCAAACCCCGCGGTGTATGTATTAGCTTTGGGAGTTGGTTTTTGGGGTTATCACGATAATGATCCCCGACGTGGTAGAACTTAAAAGCTATACATGTCCTCCACTGGCCCTTGACTAGTCTAGCTTGGACCATAAACAAAAATACAAAAACACTGTGACATCCCTAAGGCTGGGAGGTATCTCCTAAAGTGTGCATGTATGGCTAAAGTTTTGCCCAACGGATGTGTGGTGAGTTGGTATAGCCTAGTAATGCCAAAATAAATGTGCATTTGGTGAGGGGTTCAAACACGGCCGTGTATGTTTAGCTTTGGGGAGTTAGTTCTTGAGGGTTATCTCGATGATGATCCAAGCGTGGTAGAACTTAAAGCCTATACATGTCCTCCACTGGCCCTTATTGATGGTGGGATATTCTAGCTAGTCGTGTACAAGATGCTATTCTAGTGACAAGACAAGTCTGGCTTGTACCATAAACAAAAAAATACAAAATGCACATGACATCCCCAGGCTGGGAGGTATCACGCCTCTGAAAGTGTGCATGTATGGCTAGCGTTTTGCCCTTGGATGTGTGGTGAGTTGGTATAGCCTAGTAATGCCAAAATAAATGTGCATTTGGTCGGGGTTCAACCCGATCATGTTTGCTTTGGGAGTTGGTTACGGGGTTATACGATGATGATCCCCGACGTGGTAGAACTTATCATCAAAGCTAAATAGTATAACCCCAGTAACCAACTCCCAAAGCTAAACATACACTGGCCAAGTTTGAACCCCTGACCAAATGCACATTTATTTTGGCATTACTAGGCCTATTTATACCAACTCACCACATATCCGTTGGGCAAAAATTTTAGCCATACATGCACACTTTGTAGGCGGTGATACCTCCTAGCCTTAGGATGTCACAGTATATTTTGTATTTTTTGTTTATGGTCCAAGCTAGACTAGTCTTGTCACTAGAATAGCATCTTGTACACGACTAGCTAGAATATCCCACCACCGGGTCAAGGGGCCAAGTGGAGGACATGTATAGGCTTTTAAGTTCTACCACGTCGGGATCATCATCGTATAACCCCAAGAACTAACTCCCAAAGCTAACATACCGCCGGTTTGAACCCCCACCAAATGCACATTTATTTTGGCATTACTAGGCCTATACCAACTCACCACACATCCGTTGGGCAAAACTTTAGCCATACATGCACACTTTGTAGGGGGATACCTCCTAGCCTTAGGATGTCATGCTGTATTTTGTATTTTTGTTTATGGTCCAAGCTAGACTAGTCTTGTCACTAGAATAGCATCTTGTTCCATTAGCTAGAATATCCCACCCTTGGGTCAAGGGGCCAAAGTGGAGGATATGTATAGGCTTTTAAGTTCTACCACGTGGGGATCATTATCAGATAACCCCAATAACCAACTCCCAAAGCTCCGCTGTGTTTGAACCCCCGACCAAATGCACATTTATTTTGGCATTACTAGGCCTATACCAACTCACCACACATCCGTTGGGCAAAAACTTTAGCCATATATGCACACTTTGTAGGCGGGATACCTCCTAGCCATGGGATGTCATGTATTTTTGTATTTTTTTGTTTATGGTCCAAGCTAGACTAGTCTTGTCACTAAAATAGCATCTTGTACACGACTAGCTAGAATATCCCACCACCGGTCAAGAAAGTGGAGGACATGTATAGGCTTTTAAGTTCTACCACGCTCGGGGGATCATCATCATTATAACCCCAAAGAACCAACTCCCCAAAGCTAAAAACATACATAACGGGGCCATGTTTAAACCCCCGACCAAATGCACATTTATTTTGGCATTACTAGGCTTATACCAACCCACCACACATCCGTTGGGCAAAACTTTTAGCCATACATGCACACACTTTGTAGGCGGGATACCTCCTAGCCTTAGGATGTCGAGGTATTTTGTATTTTTTGTTTATGGTCCAAGCTAGACTAGTCTTGTCACTAGAATAGCATCTTGTACCGACTAGCTAGAATATCCCACCACCAGCTAAGGGGCCTACACGACTAGCTAGAATATCCCACCACCAGCTAAGGGGCCAAAGTGGAGGACATGTATAGGCTTTTTAAGTTCTACCACGCCTGGGATCATCATCGTGATAACCCAAAGAACCAACTCCCAAAGCTAAACATACACCGCCAGTTTGAACCCCCACCAAATGCACATTTATTTTGGCATTACTAGGCCTATACCAACTCACCACACATCCGTTGGGCAAAATTTTAGCCATACATGCACACTTTGTAGTAAGGGGATACCTCCTAGCCTTAGGATGTCAGCGGTATTTTTTTTTGTATTTTGTTTTTTTTGTTTATGGTCCAAGCTAGACTAGTCTTGTCACTAGAATAGCAACGACTAGCTAAAATATCCCACCACCTAGGTCAAGGGGCCAAAGTGGAGGACATGTATAGGCTTTTAAGTTCTACCACGTCGGGGATCATCATCAGATAACCCCAATAACCAACTCCCAAAGCCGAACATACACCGCCGTGTTTGAACCCCCTCGACCAAATGCACATTTATTTTGGCATTACTAGGCCTATACTAACTCACACACATCCGTTGGGCAAAACTTTAGCCATACATGCACATTTTGTAGGCAGGATATCTCCTAGCATTAGGATGTCACGTATTTTTGTATTTTTTTTTTGTTTATGGTCCTGAAGCTAGACTAGTCTTGTCACTAGAATAGCATCTTGTACACGACTAGCTAGAATATCCCACCAGGTCAAAGGGCCAAAGTGGAGGACATGTGGAGGACACTTTTAGACTCATGGGTCGACAAAAGCTTGACAATGTTTAAGCTTTGATGATTTTCTCGCCCAACATGTCCTTTCTACATTTATAAGTCATTAGTATTATAATAGAGATAAACGAAAATAAGACAATCTCCAGCTGAAAGGAAAAATATGTACAATCATGTTACACCTACCTGTTGCCTAAAGATCACACTGTCAATACGTAAAACATCTAGTAGCAACTCAAGAAGATAAGAACCGAGAATATATGGCAAAAAACATTTGCTCGACTCATTTTGAAGAACTGCGCCGCCATACTTCTTTTAGGTTAGACAACCATAGTGCATCCCTGTAGAGTTTTGTTGTCCATAAAAATCCTAATAGCTTAGGTCCACTGTCTTAATCCAGTTAACATGCTGCAATCTGCAATAACAGTTGTGCACCCACAAGAAAATCCAAAATTGGACACATTTGAAATCAAACAAACTGTGATTACAGATGTTATCCGCGAAAACGCGAAAAAATTGAGAAAATAGCGCATGTCGTTCCAAAGACCGTGATTCTAATCTAAATAAAACATATAAGCTTTCGCAAAAACTAATTGATGCAATCGAACCGTTTAATCATGTGAAGAGTCAACAATATTTGCTTTGAAGCATTCACAATCAAAATTGTGATTTTGGCATGAATCCACGATCGTAACGTAAAAAGACCCACCAAGACAAAACATGGCAAAGCAAAGAATCTTAAAGACAAAAAGTCCACTCCCGCCAAATTCTCTTGTTGCCAAAACCGACATCGCCCCACAACCGTGGTAGCATATGCATGCCTAATCGCAATCGACTCAAAGACAAAAAACTTCCTAACCGCCAAAGACATTAATCTCATTTTATTCATAGAAATCTTCTTCCCAATTTTGGAAAGGGGAAAAATAAACCAAGAAAAACTTCTTTCGATTTTTGGATAGCCGAAATTTTTTATCGGGCCCCAAAATCCACAAAATCATAGGAAATCGAGTTGAAAATTTTTTTAAAAAGTTTTTACTCAAACCTGAAATTTCCAAATTAACAAGATTGACTTCATTTTCTCTTTTGACTTGAAATACGAGGAGAAGAAGATGCTCATGTAGCAAGAGACAAATTTTATTAAAACACCATGAAGAAAAGAGCAGAGGCAAAACAGTTTGGTCACATCTAATTAGTAATCAAGTGAGTAAAAGTGATGGTGGTTATTGGATTTACTGCAGGGAAGAGAAGCAGGGAACAGAGCAGAGCAAGGAATCGAATGCTATGTTAGAACCTGGAAGCAAACTTTTACACCACCGATAGTCCAAATTTAAAACCAAAAACAACACGGGAAAGATACGGGCAAGACGAGCTGTAAAATCGTCTTCTTTTTCTTCTGCTTCTTCATTTCTTCTTGGGATCTTCTATGAGGCTTGTGCAGCAAAGAACACATGGAATATGGCCGGTTTGCGGTTTTCACAATGGGTGCCCAACAACATTGACGCCCGCCAATTTACAGGAAACAACAGGGTTGGAACAGTTTTTTGGCATATCCTAAGCATATTCCAGCATATATACTTAGAATATGCTGGAAACTATTATGAGCAAAGGTTTGCCCCCGGGGAAACCTAAAATGTCTCATGTGAGTCCCACATATATGGTACTACCGAGAAGTGAAATACACTATACTACATGGTTGATATATACGTTACTGCGGCCGAGATTTGAAAGGTTTAGGGTTTTAGTGGCTGCGGGGGTTTTAGTGAGCTTTGTATTATGGCGATGCTCAGAGGTGGAGCATATCTTGTGGGCTGTAAACCAGTTTTTCTACAGATGGAAAGCTTCTTCTTGTTGGCACAGGTTCTTCGGTTACCATCTTTAGTGTCGCCACCAGCCTCGTGGTATGTCATAACCTAGATGCCCCGCCTTGCTTGTTCAATTTACTTACTGGTTAATATGTTCGTAGGTGAATGAGTTGGAAGGACACACGGATATTGTAACTGCCATTGTCGTGGTGCCTGCTCCTAATTCTTCGCTTTGTCATGTCTGGACTGCTTCACGGGATGGAAGTATAAGGCTCTGGAACTTCAGTTCTGGGAAGCAGATAAAGAAAATAGATGTTGGTTCGCCTGTATTATCAATGGTGAGTAAATTGCATCGACTGAGATATATTGGTCCACAGATGCTTCAGTCTACAATGTCGTGTTGTACTGTTTCTCACGTCGTGTTAGCAGGTTATTCCAGGCTTGTACAAGCGTGGAGGGACTCAAATTTTGGCATTTTTATTAGTTTGGAAATCAAATAAGGATTGGGGAGGACGAGTTTTCATGTATGACTTAAGAAAAGGTGTTCCAATACCTGGAAGTTTAGCTAAGGTCAGAATTACTGATTAATTCTTTTATAGTTTCGGAATTACTGAAACTGGTTGCTTATATCCAACAATGTAGTTTTGGTCTACAGTATAGGATCTAAGGGCTATAGACACTGCTGGAAGTCTTATTTGGAACCTTTCTTCTCAGGTTGAACATCCTTGCAATCTGGTTATTGGTCAATCGGGAGGCTTAGTTGGAATGATTGATCACGCTAAAGAGGATGGTTATGGCAAGTCCCCTTAAAGGGAATTCAAAGTGGTAAAATTGTGAAATACACTATCCTCCATCACGATGGAATGAGTGTTCTGGCAATCGATCCAACAGATACAGTAGTGGCAGCTGGCGACAATCAAGGAAGGATCTATATCTGGAGAAATGTTGGCGAAAGGACATTTGCATGCACAGATGCCATTAATGAGCCAGAAAAAGGGATCGAAAATGGGCCAGACAAACTGGATCGAAAAAGGGATGATGCAGATTCACGCACAAGATACCATTGGCATGCGCATGAAGTGGCCTGTCTTACTTTTACTGCAGATGGAGCTTATTTGTTATCTGGTTAGCCTTGATGATTTAAATTAAGAATTCTATATCATATTCACTTCTATTTTGGCACTTGCCATTATTTGTCTGGCTTGATAATTAACCTTCTTTTTAGCGAGTTAAGTTAATTTCCTGTCATTGTAGGACCATAATCTTCATCTTGATATATTGCCTGGATGGTCTCCACAATTCCTGCAGGTGGACAGGAAGCTGTGCTGGTAATGTGGCAGCTTGAGTCTGGAAAACAACAATTCTTACCAAGACTTGGGGGCTCTATTTCATACATTGCTGGCAGTCCAGATCCTTCTAAATTTTCTGTGAGATCAACGCTGCTTCATAAACTACTTGCACATTCGTTTCTATTCATGTCTCACACACAGTTTCATTTACAGATAAGTTGCGCTGATAATTCCATAAAATTTTTGAACATTGGAAGCATGAAAATAGAGGGAATGGTTCAAAGCACCAAGGTTATATTTTTCTTTTGTGCATTCTAGATGTATTGTATGGCCTTATCATGATGTATTTAGCATATTCAATATTTTGCAGCCATCTACGCCCCCACCTGAAAGTTATAAATATAAGAGCAACACGAGAGCTGTGCTGGAGCCTCAGAAAGGCAGTATCGTTCTGCCTACCATCAATTCGGTGCAGTTTTATGACTGCAGATTTGATAGGCATATTGCAGAGGTTTGTTATTTTCTTATGTTAGGTTAATAGAAACATATAATCTTTAAACAATGGCAAGATGAAATAGGTTGAGGTTCGTAGGTCTCTATTTTTATCGTTTCTTAAGATCAATTAAAAAAATTATGATTGTAATTTCGTTACAACAGGTTCAAGTCCTTCAAAGGAACTACGTTTCGGGGTCCGGGGATTCAAAATCGAGCTATTCACATTCTGTAAGTTGACGTGCTTCATAGATTTGTCATTAAATATTGTGTCCCATATAAATTTTTGGCCCTATGATTTAATTTTGGTGGCTGTACTTTATAACTCTGCAGACAGTTATTACCCATGTGACATTTTCGGCTGATGGCTTGGACATGGCCACGGTCGATATTAGAGTTCCAGAGGAAAATATAGGTGGTGCCTGCTGTTTGAAGTTTTGGAAATGGGATCAAGAATCTAAGCAGTACACATTGAACACTCGTGTTGATGAACCACATAGGTAGGTGTCAACCATTTCTGGTGATCATTTGATGCTGTATATAATGCGATAATACTAAAATCATGCATGGATTGATCGGGAAATAGTGCAGAAATTTCAAGCCTGGCATATAGTCCAACTGATTATATGGTTGTCAGTTGCTCTTATGGTGGTGACTTCAAAGTAATGTATTGACTTACCTTCCTACTAGCTGCTCGTGACATGCTTTGATGGGTACTGCTTGCTGTGTTTGTCTCACAGATTTGGTCAAAAGGGCTTCGCAACTGGATTTGCAGTTCGACAGGATCCTATAAGTACAATTTTTATGCGTTTTCAGTCGTTTCATTTATTTGATATTTTCTTATTTAAAGCTCAGGCAAAGTACAGTTGGCTGGTCTTGTATCTTTGTTCCAGCCTGAAATTTCAGAAACATCATGGCATACACCTAAAAATGATCTTTGCAATGAGTAATGTTGTAATCCTCCATCTCTGATCCCTGGTCAATGCAATTTGAGTTCCTTTTATCAATGCTAGCAGCCATGTTCTAGAGAAGTATCTAGCTTACATTTGCTCTAGCAAAGTGACCTGCTGAGGGAGTTTTTCAGTAAGATGTTGCATCTCTTGATATGTTTGTTTAATAATCTTTAGAGAGTGGTTATTTTTATTTGATAAATTTTGTCATTTAGTACTTATTGCTCTTGTTAGAATCAATTAATATTCGTTAAAGTGTTCGTTTTCTTGTTCATCCAGGCAGAAAGAGATGCTAGCTGCTGCATTTTCTCCAGATGGTTCTGTTCTAGCAGTGGCTGCAGAGGAAGTAATCACTCTTTGGAATCCTAGAACAAATGGCTTGCTTTTTACACTTGTGTCTGGACCATCTCCACAGGTAAGTCTTTATATTAGGTAGTACTTTTCCAGTATAATTATTTCCTCAGAAATGTTTAAATGAATGTATGTGAAACAAAATTGAGAAAATTTATTGCATTGTCTGTCGGGTAAGAGAGATACTAGATAGGTAGTGATTGTTAATCATACCACATTGGCGTTGGCAACATCCATAGGACATATGCCGTTCCCCTCAGCGTCTTTATCGAGGCTTGAACACAAGATCTCCTGATTGCTAGCTGGCCACCAAACCCTCATGGAAGGGGGCGTGAGGGCTACTCTTGGATTTGCATGTGCCAATCAATGTTTCTCAATATTCTTCCATGTCTTACATAAGCATCACTATTCATTCTGAATGCTAGTATAATGTAAATGTGGTTCTTTAAGATTTTATGCATGGATCAGATCCTTGTTGCCATGCTATGTAGTGTGTTTTTATTAAACAACTAAAGTCCTTTTGGGCCTCAAACACTATTGTAGAATTAGACTTTGAAAGTAAGAAATATTTGTATTATGGAGCACCAACTCATGTACAGCCAATATCTCTTCTTGCATTTCTTCATAATTCAGAGCACATTGTTGCGGCTTCATATGGTTCGAGTCCGCAGTTGATGGTGTGGAACTTGGCAACACTCTCCTTGTGGTGGTCATATCATATAGAAGTTGATGGTCTCTGGAGATTTATTTGCTCTTGTTATTACTCAAGTTGCTAGTTATTAATGTTTTGGCAGCATTTGACAGCAATCGCAGTAGATCCAGCGGGTCCGAATTTTGCAATCACTGCATGTAGAGGTTCTGGAGGACAGGTTTGCATATTCTGCGTGGATAGTCCGTTGCCAGTTTCCTTGTGGAACAGTACGCAATGTAAGGCCCAAATAATACCTGTACAACATGTTTGCAAGCTAGTAACATATTTTGCATCTCTCTGGATCAGGGCGTTGGAGGGGCGTTGCTGTTTATTCCACACCAGTTCTCTCCTCTGCAAAAGGAGCTAGCAGCTTCTAGAAGCAGCCTGCTCGTGCTAACAAAACAACGAGAATATATTATATTTGACCCCTATAATCAAGTAAACATGCAGCTGGCTCGAATAAAAACAGAAGATCCTGTTCTGCTTGAAGGTATGCAATGCATTTATGTTTCTTGGTGTCAAGTTAGCATGGTTGACCTGCTTCTGCCTTCCATTTGCAGGTTTGTCAGGGTTTGAGCAAATGTACGGCAGGGATACTTCTGGGAACAAGCCTCATGAAGACTTAGTGACCACTAAGAAAGTCAAACCCTGGGGTGATCTTCTGAATGGCCCTTCTCATGTGCTGCCTTCTCTCACTAAGATAGGGGAGAAAGTGTTGGCATCATTCCTGCAAAGGAAAGCTGAATAAAAGGCATATGTAACAGCTTTATATACCATGTGGGAGAATGCACAGGATGAATGAAATTGTACACGCATACAATGAAAGCATAAAATTTTGCGGATGTGATGACCCTGTGCCGGGGAACTTGTATCTTACCATACTCGATGGCCATTGATTTGTCCATTCAAGAAAATTGAGTATAAGACACTCGTTTCAAATAGGCTCGAGGAATGTGTACTTTAATATCCAAGAAATCATCTATAATGATACTAAGATGTCATTTGTTCAGATTGAGTATAAGACACACTCGTTGCAGATAGGCTTCAGGAATGTGTACTTTACAATCCAAGAAATCATTTATATGATATCAACATGTCATTCATTCAGATTCGAGTGTTCCTACAGGAGATCTCAGGGTGGACATTATCTATTTAGTTTAGTAGATTGGAAAGTCGGGAATAAATAGTGGATCCTAAATTCATATCAAGGGGCTTAATTTTGGGGAATTAATCAAAATGCCTGAACGTTTACAATAGACGGTAGAGATATAGACGGTAGAGATTGTTTGGGATTTTCTTGGCAGGTAAGTGGAAGGTGGATATGCAATTCCCATGTTCAGGTGGTGAGAGGGCCGGGGCAAGGGCAAGGGCAAGGGCAGTGGTAGGGGCAGAATTGGAAGCACTGGTGGTGAAGCTAAAGATTGGTGCGGAAACCTGAGAAGTGGAATTGATATGCAGTTATGGGGGATCTATATCTAAAAAATGACCCCATATCTAAAAAATAAGGTTGAACAATGCCCATAGGGCTCAAATTTGATGGCTTTCATGCCAGTTTTTGGGATTTTTGCCCGTCAAAACAGGTGAAAAAGAATTTTGTATGGCAAATGAAAGGTAGCAGTTGGGTAATCACCCGTCATAGAGAAGGGCAACTACAAAACATACTCGTCATTTGAAAGGCTAGGAAAACAGAAATGCCCATGATTTTTCTTGCTATATCATTATCATTATATATATAAACACACTTTGATGTGTGGGACACATCGGTTGCTCCTTTCCATCTCGGCCGTCGAATTTTAGGGGTTAAATCTTAGCCATATATTTAGATGTGTGTATATGCATGGGCATGCATGGGGGCATGCACCCCATCTGTGACCCGTCGGATCAAAAGGGGAAGGCGAAATCATAACCTTTGATTTTTGTCAGGAAGGTGCAAGGAAGGTGCCAAAAAGTGAATTTGGTGTAGCAGATCTTAGCCATTAGATCAAAAGGTGAGCATAAATCCTAGCCATTAACTTTTTTATATTAAATTACATTTTTTTCTTTTAAATGAGGTGAGGTGGCATCCTCATTAATAAAAAGGTAATGAGGTGGCAAAGCATTTATGAATAGACTTTCTAAGAAGCTTCCTTTTGTTTAATTGCATTCAAAGGCCCGTAGCTTGCACTAGAGGGGTCGGATTAAGGTGGGGCCCACGTCCTTGGATTCCTCTCGTCGAGAGCTTTCTAATGAGTGGTGCTTTGGCACCATTCCGTCATAGTTGGAGCCAAGTTGATCGGATCCTAAGAATCTTCTTATCTTAGAATCTGAATGGAATTTATGGTATGTTAAGAGAATCTAGGGGAATCTTCCTAGGATCTTTGAGAATCTAGAGGAATCTCAATAGAATCTTAAATAATCTATAGGAATAACAAGAGAATCTTTGCGACTCTAGTGGAATCCAATGGAATCTTTGTAAATCTTAACGAAATCTATGGTACACTAAGAGAATCTAGGGGAATCTTCCTGGGATCTTTGAGAATCTAGAGGAACCTCATTAGAATCTTTAGGAATCTATAGGAATCACAAGAGAATCTTTGCGAACCTAGAGGAATCCAGTGCAATCTAGGGGAATCTTGATGGAATCTTAGAGCATCTAGGGGAATCTTTATAGGATTAGAGAGTCTAGGAGAATCTACATAAAATCTTGGGGAATCTATGGGAATCTTGGGAGAATCTAGAGAAATCTATAGGAATCTTCATAAAATTTTTGAGAATCTAGAGAATCTTAAAGAATCTAAAGGAATCTTCTTAGAATTTCCACGAAATCTATGTTATTTTAAAAGAATCTAGAGGAATCTCCATGGGATCTTGAGGAATCTAGAGGAATCTCAATATAACCTTAGGGGATCTAGTGGAATCTCAAAAGGATCTTTGAGAATCTAGGGGAATCTTCATAGGATCTTAGAGAATATGAGGGAATCAACATAGAATCTTGGGGGATCTATGGGATTCTTGAGAGAATCTTTGAGAATCTAGGGGTGTCCTCATAAGATGTAAGGGAAGATAAGAGAATCTAGATAGATTCTTGAGGAATCTATAGGAACCTTAGGATAGTCTTTTAAAATTTCGGGGAATCTCAAGAGAATCTTAGGGACTATGGGAATCTCAAGAGGATCTATGGGAATCTGAGGAATCTTCATAGAATACTTGAGAATCTAGGGAAATATTGATAGGATCTTAAAGAATCTATATAGAATCTTGGGGAATCATGTGAATCTTGAGAAAATCTTTGGGAATCTAGGGGGAATCTTGATGGAAACTTTGAGAATCTAGGGGAATCTTGATGGAATCTTGGAGAGCCTAAGGGAATCTTCATAGGATATTAGAGAGTCTGCGAGTATCTACATAGATTCTTGGGGAATCTATGAGAACCTTGAGAGAATCTAGAGGAATCTTGGAGAATCTAAGGAAATCTTCATAGAATCTACTGAAATGTAGGAGAATCTACATAAAATCCTGGGGAATTTAGAGGAATCTTTTATGATCTAGGGAATCTCGATAGAATCCCGAACAATGTTGAGGACTTTCATATGATCTAAGGGAATCTAGGAGAATCTTGAGAAATGTAGAAGAATCTTGGGATAATCTTTGAAAATCTAGGGGATCTCTGTAGAATTTTAAGAATCTAAGAGAATCTTCGACATTGTATGTGTTTTGTAGGGTGAATCTTGGAATCTTAATGGAATCTTAAAGGAAACCTTTATAGAATCTAAGGGAATGTAGGAGAATCTACAAAGAATCTTGGAGAATCTAGAGGAATCTTGTGATGATCTTTTATAATCTAGAGGAATTTTAATGGAATCCTGGAGAATCTTGAGGAATTTTCATATAATCCAAGGGAATCTAAGAGAATATACATCAAATCTTAAGAAATGTAGAGGAATCTTGGGATATTTTTTGAAAATCTAGGGGAATCTCTATAGAATCTTAAGAATCTAAGAGAGTCTTTCACATTGGGTGTATTTTATAGGGTATTTTTCACACATTTTTGTCACAACCTTCTCCAAATGTGTAGGCCCTAAATAATAATAAACTTGTATATATATATAAATTTTAAACATTATATTATTATTGATTATTATTATAAATTTATAATATCTCTATACAATATACATGATACACACCCCAATGATCCCATCCCATTTTTTTAACCACTTGTACATTATAGATACACCATTGACCAACCAACGAGCATTGCCAAGACTTTCTTTTTCTTTTTGTGCCCGCTCTGCCCCTCCACAATATATGTCAAAATGTGGCAGATGCATCCCCTGTGATGCGGTTCCTATTCAACTTGGATTAATACGAACTATGGAATACTATTCTGAAGCATGGAGATGCAAATGCGAAAGCAAGGCTTATATGCCTTAATTTTTTTTTTCCCGACCCACTTGGGCTCTTGCCCAAAATCTCTTGGATCCTCGCCATTTTTTAATTCGAATCAATGGGTTTGGAAAGCTTAATCTGACCCAAAACAAAACGGGCGCCTTTGTTTCTTCTGCTCTCACAAATACCCCTGTCGATTCAAAAGCATCTAGGGCAAGCTACATCACTGTTAGAGCATATAAAAGTGGGCATCAAGACGTCTGCCATTGATAAGAATGCATTGTTTATATTTAGTGGAGGAGAAACACAAAGAGATGCTGGACCACGCAGTTGTAGCAGATTCTAAAGGTTGGTTTGGTATGTATAGCAATCATCCTCTCCTTTGGTATTTGAGTTTTGCATGTTGTAATGAGTCAATATACCTTCCACTACTTCTAGATGTCTTTGCACTCTTGTGTTGCATAAATAAACATATATTTCTTATTTTTTCTTTGTGACTCTGTATTACATAAATAAACATATAGTTCTTAGTTTTTCTTTCTGACTCTGTATTGCATAAATAAACATATAGTTCTTAGTTTTTCTTTCTGCTAATTGAGGGGGATTTTAAAGCATTATTTCTGGCTTAAGTACTGGCACATAATTCGAAAGAAATTTACTTTTTGGTAAGTTCTCTTATGAGGAATTTTGCGAACTACCAGAGTGCCTTTTGTAAGGATCACTCACAAATTATAATAGCAAATTTAGGCTACAACTGCCAATGAACAAGAAAAAGCCATGACTAGACTCATGTATAATTTGCTTCAGACAAAAGATGCAAATGCTTGCAGGTGCACGAGAGGCAATTATGTTTTGAATGATCAATGAAGTGTTGACATTCAGCAACTTGGAGCATAGTTGGTTATAAACTGACATCAACATGTTTGCTTAGATAAAAAAGTGATTAGATGACCTTTTACTAGAAGTTCCTTATTCACGAACATGTATTTTCATTGTCATAGGACATGTTATCAATGATTAGGCTTTGTTGTGTGAACGCGAGTTCAAGTCTTACAAACTAGATTGAAGGATAGAATACTAATACTAAAGATGTATTTTATGCATAATATATTAAACTTGTGCGCCCGAAGGCAATAATAGAGGAGCATGCAAGAGATAGTTTTGAGAACCTTCTTATAGTATTTGTCGTTTCAGATACCAGCAATTATCCCTATAATATTACAGTGAGTGCGATATATTGATATATGCACTGCATGTTCTCTAATTTGTTCTCATCTTTCTAGTAAGATATATAGCCTCACAATTTGCAAAATGTTTCAAAAGAAAAATTTGCATATTTATCTTGAGATGTAGTGAAAGAAAAGAATACATTTTATATGGGTGTAAGGGACAATTGGGCATGAATGTTATTATATGCTCATCTCTTGCAACTCGTTATGCAGGTCGTAAGTTACGATTTTAAAGGCCATTGTTTTACTGATCTTCATCGTCCATCTTTAAGATTTCCTGCCTCAAGTTTCAACTTTGTAGGAACATATCCTGTGGGATTATGAATGCATAGAATTAGACGATATCTTGGAAGCACAGTTAACCATTCAAAAGTGAACTACTATCCACCACCAAAATCTAAATTGTTGACTTTTTCCCACTTCAAACATGGTGGGATTCCATTGAGAAATCCTAGGGATATTTGGCTTTGAAGGACCTTGATGTGGTGATGTAAACATTCAATTCCCTGATCTCCATACGGAGCGAAGAGGCTGTCCTTATAGGTGCTTTGATGAGGCAGTACGATTCATATGGTTAACATATAGAATTTGAGAAACCTTGACTATGGCTTTAAAAGTGGGATTGAAATTGCAAATTTAAACTCATGAAATGTGGAAGACCTTGATGGAGTTCAAATTCGATAATATTCAAAGGATGAATTAGGTGCTATATCTTGGCAATAAATATGTAGCAATTGCATTATTTGAACCAGGATGTAATCCTACGCTTTACCTCTTAGCATGCTAATATGCTAGCCCGATATAAGAATTTGATATTTGTTTGCATGCCATAGTACTATAAGCTACATATACTCAAATCCTTCGGACAGAGTGCCTCATGCACGAGTTCACGAAGATACAAGTTACACAACACAAAATAAAGACGTAGGCAACATCAATGCTAAGTAATAATTGTAAAACTAGATACCATTAGGGAAATAAGATGGACCTAAAACTAAAAATATATATTGCCTCATATTGCGAATTCTTTATAAGGGACAATTACGTTGTTGTCTTCAATTTATTATGAGGGAAGGAATTCAAATTTATTGCCAACATTAACTCCACTAAACGACACTAAACGACACTAAACGAGTGAGTTTAGATTTATATTTAATGCGTCTACAATTATGAAAGCAATTTCAGATAAAATAACGAATGTGGGGCAAGGAACGATACGGGAAACAAGAACTCCTGGAGTAACAAGGACAATACCGGTGTTGTTGTAGCTGAAAGTCTTGACAGAACAAACACAGGGGAGCTGGAGGAGGAAGTTCAGGCTCAACGGACGTAACAAATGGGACCTCTGCAAGTACTTCGAGAGCAAGGTTACTTAAAGCTAAAGGTATAATTTGCTGCAAAGTAAGCCAATATGTTAGGAACTTGAGTCCTAGACAAATGTCGGCATATATGGTCAAGAACTTTGAAAGATAAACGTCCTCTCAATTGGATGTTTTGGAGAGGAAGCTTGGGAGTTAAGATATCGAGAAGGAGAGGATATTGTTGAGTTCTTTCAAAAATTCGACAATATAATATCCAATTTGGAAGGGGCGGGAGTAACAATTAATGACGACTATCAAGTATTATCGATTGTTAAAGCTTTTTCAAACTTTGACTAATTGTCGACACGTGAGAAATGTTGCAACCACCAAAGATGAGGCTGAGCGAATGGTTAAAACAGAGCTGGAGCAAAAGAAGATACTTGCAAGGAATGCTGGAGAGTAACCTGAGATTTTATACAGTGGCAAACAAGATGAAAATGGACAAGATAGAGGCAAGATTGGTCATGCTTCTATTGCTATGCTTATGGACATTTGAAGCTGAATTTCCCAAAGCTTAAAGATAACAAGTGCTATAACTACCAAGGATTTGGCCATATAGCAATACACTGTTCTTCTCCAAAAGATTTTGGAAAAAGTAAGACTGGTACAAGCAGTTCAACAAGGGGAAGAGGAAACCCAACTAGAGGAACCAGAGGAAAAACAAATTATAGAGGCAGGGGTAGAGGAAGAACCTCTGTTATAAATATTGCAACAGAAGCAGAAGAGATAGCACTAGAAGATAAAGAATTTGATGAAAACACTAAGGTAGGTGTTTGTAAAAATATGACTATTATAGAGAGCTTAAATTCTAAGGACACTAATGAATCAAATATGTACTAGATAGTGGAGCTAAAAAGACGATGATCAAGGCTACTTCTGGGCTCAAGGAAGGATATGTAAAGCATCAAGTTTTGTACAGATAGGAGATGGTAAACTTCAAAGAGTGGAAGAGATTGCTTGAACTTTTTGATGTAAATGGAAAGCCGGTTGTATTAGATAAAGTGCTTTATGTGCCAAATATAATCAGAAATTTGATTTCTGTAACTTAGCTTATAGATCTAGGTTACACTGTACATTTTGAAAGACTCTGGTGTAAAGTGTTTCTCGATAATGTAATCAAGTTTCTGGCAAGAAAAATTGGTAAATTATATGGCTTTTATAATAGTGTAAATGGAAGTGTAAATGCTGTGGCGTTGCCTTCTTAAGATTATGGCATGAACTTCTAGCTCATGTAAATAAAGGTTATTTGTTGTTTATGATTAAAAAAGGGCTGATACTTGCAACCGAGGAGAAAGAAGAAGAAGAACAGTTTTTTGGTATAGGCTGCTTGATGGGTAAGAAGATCGGGTTGCCATTTCCAAAAAGGCAAACGAGATAAAGATATCTTTGGATTGTACATACTAATTTCTATGGATCGTTAAATGTCACTAGTATTTCAAGAAAGAGGTATTTCATGACCTTTACAGATGATTACACAAGGAAAACGAAGTGCTATATTTTTAGAACAAAAAAGGGTGCATATAATGCATTTAAAATTTGTCAATTTGAAGTTGAGAAGCAGACAGGATGCAAAATTAATTGTTTGAGAAGTGATAGAGATGGAGAATTTATGTCTTCTGCCTTCAATGAATATTGCATACAAAATGGTATCAGGAGTCAAATTACTTGCAGCTATACTCCGCAGCAACATGGAGTCACAGAATGCAAAAATAGAACTATTCTATATGCAAGAAGAGGAATGCTCAATCACTATTTCCTTCATTTCCTTTGGAAATTAATTAAAGCTATGGTCATTATACAAAATAGGATACCTTCTAGAAGTTTGGATGGAAAAATTGCAGATGAGATGTGGTATAGTGATCAGTCATCATACGACAAGTTCAAGGCTATTGGATGTCAAGCTTATGTGCATGACCCAGAAGAGACAAGAAGAAACTTGGATGACAGATCATTTGCAGCCTATTTGGTTGGTTATGATGAACAGCCAAAGGCCTTCAGATTATATGAACCTTGCGCTAGAAGAATTGTTGTAAGTAGAGCAAAAAATAAGTCCTGCAGTTGATCTTGATGACGACGATAAAGTCAAAGCAAAATGATAATAACCAAGAAGTAGTTGTCAGGAATGATAAGGAACCCATAATGAACCAGTATTAAGAGAAACGTTAAAGGAAAATATGAATGTTGACATAAGTTCTATGGGAAGAGAAGACAATAAGAGCTTAAGGTTAAGGAAAAAGAAGGATGATAAATGGCCATTTTAAATCCTGATATTCCAACCAGTTATAGTGAAGCTATTTCGGCTGAAGATTCTTTGTCTTAGAGTAAAGCTATGGAAGAAGAAATGAGCTTGTTTCGGGAGAACTAAATACCTATGAGCTTGTGAAGAGGCCTAAAAATAAAAATATAGTTGGCAACAAGTGGATCTATAAGCTTAAAACAGGCCCAGATGGGAAGAATAAGGAATACAAGGCAAGATTAGTAGCTCAAGGTTTTTTTGCAAAAGAAAGGTCTAGACTATGAAGAAATGTTTTCAAGTTAGCAAGCATTAGGATGCTTGGCCATTGTTAATGCATATGATTTGGAGATTCACCATATGGACGTCAACACTACGTTCCTAAATGCTAAGCTAAATGAGGAAATATACATGACGCAGGCTCCCGGCTTTGAAATTGGATCTGACATAGTCTGGAACCTAAATTGAGCGATATATGGGTTAAAGCAATCACCTAGAAAGTGGTTTGAGTGTATGGATAATTTTTTGTTGAGCAAAGGCTTCAAAAAACTATTGAATGATGACATCAATATTTATGTTCTACAACAAGGTAAGTGATTGGTAGCTTTATATGTAGACGAGTGCTTAGATTATTGAAAAAATGTTTTAAAGAATAGATTCAAGATTACTGATTTAGGTGACCTAAAAAAATTCCTCGGAATAGAAGTATGCAGGAACAGACAACAAAGGAAACTCATACTCATCAAGCAAACATCAAAGCGATGTTATAGAGATTTTGGCGGAACAGGTGTAAAGAAGTCAAAACACCTTTGGCGGTTGGGCTGAAAATTTCAAGGAACATGTGTCCTAAAGATACCAAGGAAATGAAAGAAATGAAAAATATACCCTATCGTGAATTGAGAGGATACTTATTGTATGTAAACAATTCAACTAGAATGGGCACTTCATTTGCAGTAAGCTTACTGAGTAGGTACAATGAAAATCCTGGTAAAATGCATTAGAATGCATCAAAAAGAGTATTAAAATATCTCAAAGGCAGTCAACAAGAACAGATAACTTATCATAATGATAATCTAATCCTACAAAGCTATTGTGATGCTGATTGGGCAGGAGTTTTGGGAAAATCAACTTCAGGTTTTGTCTTATTACTTGGTGGAGGTTGTGTAAATTGGAAATGCAAAAAGCAAACTAGTATAGCAATGTCTACTGCAGAGGCCGAATTTGCTGCATCAACAATGGAAGCCAAAGAAATATTATGGGCAAGAAGACTATTGAACGAACTTGGAGTTTGCCAAAAGGCTCCTATAATATTAGTCTGCGATAGTTTGAGTTGTATAACACCCTCGAAGGATCCAGTTATGCACCAAAGAACAAAGCATGTGGAAATTTATATGCATTTTCTAAGAGATATAGTGGCCAAAGGATATATTTTACTGAAGTATGTGCAAACAGTTTCAGTTGCAGACATATTGACAAAAGCCTTGACATTCAAGAGATTTTCTCAGTTGAAACTACTTTGTCTGATGCACACCAACATAACATGAAGGGGGAACGATGGATCATATTACTTTAAGGTGTATAATGCTAAGGGTATGGTCACATGTACATGTGAACATGAAGGGATGGACATCAAAATGTAAAAAATGACAGGTCACATGATAGTTTTTGACATGAAGGGCATCGATCCATGCCACCGCCTCGTTCTTTGGCTGGAGTTCATGTTGATATTTGATATTAACCTTTTTATTTTGACACGTTGTAAATCTTGGAACAGATTCATCCGTCCAATTTTTAGAAGTTTCTTTTGAACCGTTAATGACTTTTTGAGCATTTCCTCTCGAGATAAACATGTGACTCCAACCTTTTATAAACGTTCAAAGTCGACATGAACGACGTCATGTCAACATCTGTTAATTTTGTACATGTATTGTAAGTTTTTTGGGTCAACATCTGTTAATTTTGTACATGTATTGTAAGTTTTTTTGGGGCTCTCGCCGCCCTACACGAACCCTTAGGTGAATATGCACCCAAACCAGGGTTTAAGGGGATTTTAATTTAAATGTGTTAAATGCAATGGTTTGTGTTAATAATATTAATGGTAGTTGTGTGTTAATGGTTTATGTTAACTAAAAAAAAATTTAGCCCCTTCGGGGCCTTAAGGATGGTGTAGGGGTGTAGATATAGGACATTACTTAATACTCTAATAATGGATGATGTATTATAGACTCACACTGCAATCATGTTTTGTTGTGAAATTTTAATTGCTAGCTTGTGGCATAGAATTACCAAGACATGCTTTCTGCAAGCCTTCCAAACTCAGCACCAAGTTGCTAAACAGTAAAATCTTGTAAACTTTGTGAACCTACCAATTCTTTGCATCATTCATCATAGCACATAAATCTGAAGTCCCTATGTCACATTTACAATAGCAGCATATGCATCCATTTCTTGAAGAATCTCTACAACCCTTTGCAACACCATTACCGCATGCTGATGCATCCTCAACCACAGACGAAGATGTAAAACCACAATTCAAATAAGCTTTGGCCAAATCATTTGGGAGACATTGAACGATATAGTACAGTGTAGACATGGCATCTTGGCATTCCTCCATCACATGAGGTGTCAGATTCTGTCCTCCTTCCGA
This sequence comes from Isoetes taiwanensis, assembly GCA_021234155.1. NCBI lineage: Eukaryota > Viridiplantae > Streptophyta > Lycopodiopsida > Isoetales > Isoetaceae > Isoetes > Isoetes taiwanensis. The sequence goes on from JAJEKV010000445.1 coordinate 90,058, forward strand.
TTGATGTAACGTATGCTTCAAATCATTGCTAATAGTTAAGGCAATCAATGTGCTGCATAGCTGAAGCACTCTCTTCAGCACCCCAGGTTTAGGCAAATTAGCCAAGGAGACGCCCACTCCAACAAGATGAAAGGGCCTTTCTGCTCCACCTCCCAGCCCATATTTCCCACAACATCTTTCAAATGCATCACATACAGCCCTTTCAAAATGTAGTGGCAACTATGCAAAAGCAGCCAGCATGGTTCCATGAATCGGTCTAAAATTTTCCTGAAAGAGAAGCTCCACAGCGACAGATAAACCAAGAAAAGCAAATCCATGATCAATGCCACCATATTCATTACAGTCCGAGCCATGGGATTGCAAATCGACCTTGTTATCATCATCTTCAACATCAACGCTGCAGGCTAGAACCAGCTTACGAAGGGAATGAACAAGAACTTTTAAGCCAGCTACCTGATCGTAAGTATTGGCCAATTATGAGCATTGCCGAAGTGATTGTGTAAAAGCAGAAAGTGAAGGCCCATGCAAAGGCGAATCAACTTACCTTGTTTTTCACAAGACCACAGATTATGGTGGCATGCAATGGAAGAGGATGGGCTGCCAAATATTGCAGCACTCCATTTGTACCAGGAGTGCGGGAGAATTCAATATGGTCAGAAATATCTAAAAAGAGCCTAGCGTTAACACTGGCACATTCATTTAGAAGCTGGTCAAATGCTGTGGAAGTGCACATCTCAAAATCTGCAAGGCTGGTTATGACAACTTGAGGTCTTAGTTTCCTTATAAGCTGTATGAGAAGATCTGCTGAGTGGGGTGCTTCTATAACTGCAACTGAGGAGTTGGGCACATATCCATCTTGTTCTGAAGTAAGAGCTTCCTGCAATAGAAAATCCGAATATTACAACATCAAAAGGTTGCACGCAAACGCAACTCGTGAAACAGGGTACATATAAAGAATCAACTGAGATTATATTGCAAAAATAAATTTTCATAAATGTTTAGTTGAAACCTCATTTGGCAAGACTGTGAGCCATTTCTTAGGTAACCACCTTATAAGGCTGCTTTCAATCAGAGCAAGGTTTGGATGGAAAAGATGTAAGATGTTCTCGATGAAAACAGGTCTTGATGGCAGCACAACTACATTCTGCGAAAAGAAGTTACATCAATGACCATGTCAAATACGTCCAGGTAGACCTGTAGAAATATTATCTTCAACAAGTGACAAAAACACTTAAGACTGTATTCAGCATGCATTACATATATAAAGTCACTTACTGCATTAGATATTGTAATCTAGATGTCGAAAAGAAATGATTTACCTCAGCAGCAAGAGGAATGTTATGATAAATACGTAAAAACCCAGCTATAAGTTTACAAAAACGCAGAATACCAGCTGGTAGCTCATAAGGGAAAGTTGAACGACCCTCCAATGACATTGCTAAGTGTGCAAGGAAAGGTCGTTTCTCTTCACTAACTGACTGATCATCAGATGCCAAGTCTAGAGCTCCACGAGCTTCCAGGCTGCCTTTACTTAAGAACTTAAATATGGTCTTGATCTGCATAGATGGATTTTGTTAACCTGCATTTCTCTCACATGACATGCCTCCAAATTGGTCAACATGTACCTCATTTGATGTTCCATCAGACACTGATAAACAGACAATCCATGTGATATCTGCCCTCCAGCTTTTGAGTACGCCCAAGCTGTACGTGCAGAAATAGGTTCTTCACATTGCAGACCCATAAAAAACTTAAAACGGTGACGACTAGTCAAATCTGTGAGTTAATCCATCTTACAGAAAGGGGGGGTAAGGTTATAGCCATAGCCATCCTTTCTTATAAAGAACATGTCGTGCTGCACATACCCTGCTCCGGCTTCAGAGGTAGCAAATCCATAGAGCCCTCCCGCTATCTGCCATTCTCAGAACCCTGAAACCCTAAAATGGTCGACCCCTAAAGTGGAAGAGCCCGAGCCTTGCATGCCTAACATTTTTTTTTCATCTTTCTTTGACCAAATTAGATACAAGGGTAAACGATCACCGTCCGGATTGTTGAAGCCAACCCAAATCAACGAACAAAAAGCGCGATTTCTAGAAATACTATTTAAGATGCCTCCACGAAGACAACGCTGAAATCATAGGAAAACCATGTGAAAACCGTATAAAACCACAAAAAAAACCCTGTTATAATGCTAGATATTCAAGTTATAGGAAGAAATAAAGGAGACGAAATAGGAAAAACCATGTCGATTCCATTTCTCGCTTTTACATATAGTGAATAGATTGGATTGTTCTGTTGGGTGATGGCGATTAACGAAACCTGCGACAAGATCATATAGATGAAAGTGGAATGAACAGATTTTGAGGTTTCGATTGATGATATACATGGGTCATGCAATACTTAAAACAAGTCTGCTATAGTAACTAAATCGATGTTTTTAGAACAATATTTTATCTATGATTGCGTTAATGATTCAAGACATATTAGTGTGGTTGCATCTATTCACTTGTTTTGCAATTTACGAGTTGTTTGATTGGTTCGTGCCATATCTTACTGTTCACGAAATGGACAAAGATTCCTCAAAAAGCTCCTCTGAAGTTAGAGTATTGACTTAGAAATTTTGTTACACGGCAAAAATAACACCTAAGTGGGGAAATTGCACCACACATATGGGCCAAATTCGAACTTTTCGAATAGTTGCCAATTTTAATGGTAGCCACCCTTATCAATGGCGGTCCCCTAAATTTTTTTATTTTTTGGTTTTCATGGTTTTGGGTTAGATCTTTGGGGTTCACAATTTCAACTCCATACTAGAAAGTTCCTTGACTCATTTATTAGACTTTCTAGCCTATAACTTAATTGAGGCTCAAAATTGAAAATTTTCATTGGGCCAGTTAGTCATCTCTCATAGGGTCATGGCTAGTGTTTGCTCTTTGTCAACCAAGATCATTGCTCTAATACTATTGTGATGCTCTTTTGTCATATATGGCAACCCCTCATATGCACCTTAAGACTTCTCTCAGAAGTGATCCCGACCGTAGTCTTTGGAATTGCCCGACTTTCTTCTATGGTGGCATAAACTATCTTTTCTACCATGGCAGTCATATCTTCAGCTTCAGTGTGAAGGTGGGATATGGCTGCCCAAGTCTCCTGCTCGAAATGTTCTCTGCCTAGAGCTATGGTGTCTATGTTCTGCCGACATATGGCGTCCAAGCGGGCCCAGAGATCAGCAAGATCCGCCCTATCTTGCTAACTTTCAAACTATACTAGGCGGAGGCCATCCTCAAACTGTTGTACGCGTGTTCCCAACTGGAGGCAAACTGCATCTCCATAGCCAATTGCTTTTTGAGCAATTTAGATGTGGAAGCCTGTATCTCTTCTAATAAATAGGCAATTTGAGTTGTGTTTCCCTCAACCATTGTTTGAATATGTTTCCAGAGCTCCTTGACACTTGTGCGGCATGGGTGTGGGGAAGGTGGGATTTATTGCTAAGCTTGAGTCACAGTACATGTCTCAGAGAGCCATGCTTGGGACAGGGAGGTGGCATCTATGAACTCTCTCAAGATTAGCTTGTCGGCCCTTGGTGGATGAGACTGGGTGTCATTAGGGGTGGCCACACGCAATCTTCAGGGCCGTCCCCTCCGTATATGAATTTGATATGAGGGGCTACGAGAGAGGGAAAGCGCGGCAAGAACAACTGCCGAAGAGAGAAAAACAGATTGATTGCACTAAAATTTTGGGTGTTCCCTGCGGGATTGGAACATTCAAAACTGGCCTTCGACACCAACGGAAGGCCTCCACCTCCATTTTTGATTGAAAAGTCTTTCCTTGAAGCTGGAAAAGGCACATGTGGCCACCCTTATTGCCATCAACATGCATGTCATTAGGGGTGGAGGAGGGGTGTAGTGGTCATGACTCTAACGGGGCTCGGGGGGAGGCAGGAGGAGGGAGAGGGGTTAAAGGGGGGAAGGAGGAGGGTCAAAGATAAGATAAGATAAGATGAATTTTTACGTCCACGGGAGGAGGTTTAGAAATGAAAAGTGGGTTGTATCTAGCAGCATCAAGCACCCATATAAAAACGGGCGTCTGTATTTTTATGCAGATGTATTTTGGGGTTTAGAGCATGGAGACCGTAGAGAGAGGAGAAAGGAGGGTTCTAGAGACCTTTAAAAGGACCTTTAAGGTTATTTCCCACGAGCTTAATAATCGACCTCGACCACGAGCAACATGACAATGTGAACAAATTGTGTTCCATTCAAAGTCATCAAATGCAGGAGCCTTGTGGGACTTCATTCTCCGTATCTGACGATTCCCATGCTCAGCAGATTCCCGTGCTCAGTTGATACTGGTAGGCTCAAAATCGCTTACTTGTAGAGGGGGTTGAATTAGAAGTTTGGTGTCGGAAATACATACAACTTTCTTCTCTTCTGCATCTAAAAAATGGTAAGCATTTCCCATCTATCCAAATGTGTATTAGAGTTTGATGATAAGATCTTTTTCTTTCTACAATAACTTATGTTGATGAGCTATGGCATTCTAGGCTATGTATTCTACTCTATAATAATTATAGCTCCGAAAGGTAGTTTTCCAAAGCACTTTTAGATTCTAGTGTTCCATTGGAAATGTAAGGCATGTTCCCAAAAGTTTCCTCTGGATGCTTGCATTACCTTAACTCTCGTAGCCTCTCAAGTGTAAACCAACATCTCTACTAAAATTGGATATACAGGCTAGAAATTTTCTAGTTCTTCCTATGTTTACTTTCAGGGAGTTAAGCAAAAGATAGTATCTACAATTGAGAGATTGTTTTCTTTCAAAATTTGAAACTCTATAGTAACCATGCATTTTTGCTATGTACATTCGGAATAGCATGCATGTATGCAGGTAGAATACTTTGTTGCATTTGCAACCCATTGCAGGAGAAGAAGATTGCGCACTAGGTAAACAGATGCATACAACAAAATTGGGATGTATATATATAGTGCATCCCATTTCTGAAGTCTTATATTGGTCATAATCATAACCTGCTTGGTTGTTCATGAATTTTTTTTTGAGCGGTCGATGCGTACTCGATCTAAATCAAGAAAAAGCATTGAGGAATCAGGCTGTTCATGGGTGGGTTTGCCTCGATAGATTAGAGGAAACTAAAAGCTTATTAGTGCCATCAATGACTAGAAAGTTGCCAAGATTGCATTACATTTTTGTCCTCTGACATTCATACCAGTTTAATACCTACACCAATAGTATTTGCCCATTTGATAAGTGGTAGAAAAAAGCGTGAAATTGAGAAGAACAATAATAAGCAATTAAAATCACGTGACATCCCCATCATTTGATAGATCCAAGTTCATGCCCTAGCAACAGGATTGGATATACTAGATCGAAGCAAGTTCCATTCATGTTTTGATTATAGAAGTGCTATTTACCTTGTAAGTTTCATAAATGATGGCGTTGAATGTGTTAATTGTGAGAAGGTATAAATTATTTTTTCCATAAAAGCTTCGTTGTGGTCTTTGCTAGAGACTAAGAGTTCCAACCATGAGTTCATTCATCCTACTTTCTAAGAAATAAACAGTGGGAAAATTATCACCTGCATATTCTTGAATAGTAATAGAGTAGGAGTTATGATGAGGCAGCATGTGATCTCAGTTGTTCTTGCAAGAAGTGTCATGTAACCGAAGCCAACTCGCTTCTCCAAGCATATCATGTGACCTGTTCAATTGTACACCTTTCATGATGCGCAAAGGGTAACATAGCTATAGAAAGGTAACATGGCTATAGAAGGTCTATCATTCAACTACAAATGACAAAAATAAGTAAAATATATAGAACAAGGTGCTTAATAAGGCAATAATGTGATTTAATCCTTGTTCTACCAAACTTGTTAGGGCTATCCATTTCAAAAGCTGGACTTGAGGTCGTTGGCATAGTTGTTTGCTAGATCCCCTATGGCATTGATATATTTGCAATTCATACTTAAGGAAGTGAATGACATTATTGTCGCAAGGACACAAAACATAAAGGCAAAGCAAATAAAATGTAGTACAAGAAGTCATTGATCATTGAACGTGGTAGCTGCTCCATTAAATATATCTTCCCAGAAACAATGGTTGGCATGTGTGGGTTTCTACTTATTAGATCTCACAATTCAAAAGGACTAACTCAATCCTTGATATTCTTGAACTATTAACTCAATCCTGCACAATATAAAGCAAAACTTAGACGCCCATTACCATAGCAACAAGGCATTGAAATGCTATGCCATGGACTTGTTTTATCCGGCTTTAACACAGGCCAGAAACGAAAAACCTCTGTAGTAGTCATTCAGCAAACCGTAAAACCTCTAATGCTTAAGAAATTCCTACCAAGAAGATTCAACAAGCTCCTGGGGTAAATCTTTCCTTGAATATTCTCATTTCGATTTCCAGTTCATGAAGATGAAGACATTCTTTTTTTTGATCCGGTGTGAAAAATCCGGGGAAAATCAGACGGGGCAACCGGAAAGTATGCCGGTATAGGGCGCTGTATTTTTCCAGCGTACACGCCCCGTAGAGCGTATTCGCACGGCATATACGGCCAATTAGTGGGCCTAGCTGTCGAGCACAAAGGGAAAAAGCGGTCCACCGATTCACATGTTACATGTCGTTATTCATAGGCTAGCATTTTTTTACACATTAGGGGCATTTTTTTACTCTTCCATTACTCAAAAGTTGGTGCCAACCTTGGCGCCATTGCTCTAGTGGGCCTCTGCCTCTGCCTCTGCCTCACGCACACAACAACTATTAAGGACAATGGCAAAGAAAAACATGTCCACTTTTGCAGACCCCATTCACATTCTTGATGTCACCGATCCATCAACACTCAACCTCACTGCTCTTATTGGCATTGGCGTCATCTGTCCTTATTCGTGGTTTGCCACGTTTCATCTGTCCTAGCCACATCTCAAGAGCATATTTTACTAGGAGACGATCCAAGGTCACTTTTATCTGCTTATTCTGTTGTTTCTTTATCAAAGAGATCAAATGGCTCTATTTAAAAGTCATCCCAGTAGATTTGGGTTGATGCCCTGCAACTCCCTAGCTAATAATTGGCATAGAAGATTCTTAACCACGCTCCTTATTATGGAAAGTGGCATCAACCTGAAGAGGTCAATATGGATTTCCATAGAACTTTTACTACTGCGGCAACATTTAGTTTTATTCTTCTTAATCTTATCTTTCAATGTGTAGCAATTGACGAGAAAAGGGTAAGTTGAGTTGCAAGTGAGAAGCTATACCTCTCCTTCAAATTAACTTAAAACGGTTTAAACATTGCAGTTGCATATTGTTTATCTAGGGAATAAGAATGTTGAAGATCCAACCACCCATCATGTTATGCTATCTAATCTAATAGGAAGGTATAATTCCATTCATATGCATTATAAGTTTCTCAATCTTTGAGTGTTTTTATGTTTATCTAATCCTCAATCAGTCTCGAAGAAGCTAGAGATGCATTGGTCTATAGCTATACAAAGAGTTTCTCAGGATTTGCAGCTCATTTAACATCCAGCGAAGCTACTAATCTTGCAGGTATTTCACACTTTTCTTATCTTATTATAATGGTACTTGCTTATTTTTTTTGGATGCTTTCACTATTTATGCAACCAGAGAATCCAAATGTAGTTTCGATATTCCAAAGCACAACAAGGCATCTACATACAACTCGATCTTGGGATTATTTAGGAGTTGCATTCCCATCTATCACTAGCCTAACTACAGGGGTAGATGTAATCATAGGCATTTTGGATACAGGTAAGCTACATATACAAGTTGCAAAATTTAAATTACATTATCATATCCTATATATGATATGACAATGGAGATAACTACACTATAGGAATATGGCCCGAGGCGTCGAGCTTTGATGACCATCTTCTTGGACCTATACCATCCAAATGGAAGGGATCATGTGCTGTCACAATAGATTTCAATTCTTCAGCTTGCAATAGGTTCATTTCACTCCCAATTATTGTTCCCTTGATTTTCTAAAACCATAATAATAAGAAGTGATGTTACATTGTAGGAAATTGATTGGTGCAAGATATTATTACAAAGGTTATGAGAAGGAAAAGGGCATAATTCCAGGGTTCAAATCTCCAAGGGACGCACATGGTCATGGAACGCATACTACATCCACTGCAGGAGGAAGCATGGTAGAGGGTGCCAATTTCTTTGGACTAGCTAGTGGAAATGCTAGAGGTGGAGCTCCTGCTGCTAGAATTGCGGCCTATAAAGTATGTTGGGGTAGAGATTGCTCTGATGCAGATATCCTAGCTGCAATTGATGATGCCATTTCTGATGGTGTTGACATATTGTCAGTTTCATTGGGTGGTGGTCCCATGGAATATTTCAAAGATGTCTTGGCAATTGGTGCATTTCATGCCATGCAACATAACATTCTGACTTGTGTTTCTGTTGGAAATGATGGCCCATACAAAAGGACGGCCGCCAACCTTGCACCATGGCTACTAACTGTAGCTGCTTCCTCCATGGATAGAGAATTTATCACGAACATCAAGTTAGGAAATGGCCTTATCAAACAGGTAACCATTGCAATTGGCCAGTTGAAATCTTGTTATGGGGTCCTATGGATGTTTTGAAGGCATTGATGAATATGTTGGTGGTTAAAGACAGGGTGTGGCATTAAATAGGTTCCACTCTAAGAAGCAATGGCATGAAATACAATATGGTGGAAATGTGACCCACCATACAGAAACAAACGTGACCAAAAAGATGTAAGATATTGATAAGCTGATAGATGATGATTTCATTTGCATTGAAAAGAGCTAAGTTTTTCTCGATGATGGTATTAGATGGTGTGACGAGACCACCCTTACAAAGGAAAAAGGTAGGAGGGAAAATAGTCTTATGTGATGACTGGAGTGATTTTTCGGACAAAAGCATTGCTGAAGCTGGAGGGTCAGGGTTGATTATTGAGAAAAGAGATGAATATGACGCCAAATTGGCATATGCATATGCACTTCCTGCCAGTACTGTAAACCGAAATGTAGCAGACTCTATACACCACTATATGCAGTCAAGCAGGTGAACGTTTGGCTCCATATTTACTCACCCATTAGAGATGTTACCACAAATTAACAAAATACTTACTTTGCAGGTTTCCAGTTGCTAAAATCCTTCCGGCCATGACAGTGCTTCGTAACCATACCGGCCCTGACCTTGCCTCTTTTTCTTCTCGTGGGCCTAATGTTGTAACGCCTGATATTTTAAAGGTATACCATTATTGTTTTATGTTTATTTTACTTGGAGTATTTCTACATGCTTACTCTAGAATTATGCAGCCAGATATTACAGCTCCAGGAGTTGATATCCTTGCTGCTTGGTCTCCTGCTGGACATATTCCTGGACTCATGAGGAATCGACAAAATGTGAAATTCAACATTATTTCAGGGACATCCATGGCATGTCCTCATATAAGTGGTGCAGCTGCTCATCTCAAATCCCTTTATCCCATGTGGACCCCAGCTGCCCTAAAATCGGCTCTTATGACTACAGGTTTAGTAATATTAATTAAATCTTTTATAACACACATTGTATCAGCTTGTTGCTTCTACTTTGCAGCAAATGCTCTAGACCGAAAGAACAAGAAGAACAAAGACGGGGCCCTGGGATATGGATCTGGCCAAGTGAACCCTTATGCAGCTGCAAATCCAGGACTAATATATGATATCAAACCTCAAGATTACAACATTTTCCTTTGCAGCATTGGCTACAATAGAACTCAACTACAAAAGCTAACAAACATATCAATACATTGTTCAGGAAATCACAAAGCATGGGAACTTAACTACCCTTCAATAACAATAGGAAATGTCACAACTTCTGGTGTGGATGTAACTATAAGAAGAAAAGTGACAAATGTTGGGGTATCACCTTCTTCTTATAAGGCTATCATTGAACATCCAAAGGGCGTGAAAGTAAGTGTATGGCCTCGTACACTAATGTTTTCAAGCAAGTACAGCACTAGAGTGTATAAAGTGAGGCTTGTAGCAAAGCATTTAATTGAAAGGAAGAGTGTAGAAGGCTCATTATCCTGGGCTAATGGTGATGGACACCTTGTTCGAATTCCTATTGTTATAACGAGAACATAATTTATCTTCTTCAACCTTATCATATGCGCAATGTAATATATCTTATACATTTTGTGAAAGCAATTGCTCATCATCCATTTTCACAACTCACAATAAGTGCCATGTAATATGTTAGTGAGTAGCACTGGGGCTTCTTTTAGTGCTAACACTACTTGCCCCCCTCCCCTGCCCCTAGGGATTTTTTCTTCAAAAAGGAAAGAATCATTCAATAATCTCACAATCACACAACCTGATATCATGCTTGCAGCAGGTTATATTAGTAGGTGCATGCACCTCCTACTAAACTACACTGGAGAGCAGGCAAAAGAACCCTTGCCTATCTTGAAGGCACTATGACAGAGGGGCTGATACATCAGAAAGATGAAGGACCATCATTAAAGCTTTACATACTTGGCAGGAAATGGTCTTGTCTTGATAATAAAAACCTACTACAGGGTATGTGTCATTCTTTGGCACATAGGCATCCAGCGCAGGTCACTGTTAGCCTCAGTATTATACAGCTGCACAGGAAAGAAATGATTTGGCTGCTGTGCTTGTACCAACTTTATATGTTGACAACTAGGTGCGATTGAGTTAACAAAGATCGCAAGTGGCACCCAACGAGCAAGCATTTGGATACTCAGGCCTACTTTGCTAGGGAGCAACTTGAAAGCTCCCATCTCACACTTCAGTACTCACTGCAGAACTGCTCGCAAATGGAATGTCAAAGCCACTTGCTGACTCTACAGTTTAAAAAGCGTCTCTTGAGCATTCATCGTTTAAAGCTTAAAGGGGTTTGATTTTCAGTTTTTCTTACTTGTTCTAGGTTAGAGTTCAATTTTAGGAGGAGTGTTAGAATGAAACCTCACACTAACCTCTGGAATGATCATTGGATCTTAGCGGTACACGTCTATCAGCTTTGTTTTGTTCATCTCTTTCTATTCACTTTGTTTTCTTCAGCATTCTATCAGCAGACACTGCTTTTCATGTCTATAATATGTCATTAGCAATTTCTATCTCTATCTTGTTCATCTTGTAAGTTCATAATCACGAGCAACCCAAAAATCTGTAACTTTAATTTCTGATGTTTCTTATGATTTGATGTTTTGGAGTCACTTGAGTAGGAAAGAAAGAAAGGATCAGCATATAGATTATAATAAAAGAAAATGGAAACAGAACAGAAGGACAAAACGGGGGTAATACAGTAAATTTGCATTGCTGAACACAAACGAACTCTCACATTCCCACCTGCGATAAAAGGACTCTCACCCCTGCACCAATTGGGAGAGCTTGGCCCAATTACTCTCCCTAAGGAACCATGTTAACGCCCAAAAATCCATCATTTGTACATGCGTTCTTCCATCCTGAAATGAGAAACAGAAGAGCTTGTTACCTATTGTTTAGGCCAACAAACGAAAGAGGAAGTAACTTACTGAGAACTGTTACTGACTCGTGCGGTTATCACAGGTTCGACAATTGTATAGTCTTTCCACATAATCCTTGCCTTTGTTGTACAGGGATAAAATTAGCCTCTCTATTTTCCAGTTGAAATTTCAAAGAAAGGGGGAAACTTGAATGTACCTCTTCCTCGTCTGACTACAGATCCAATCCTTCCAATCCTCTGCATCCCTCCATAAGTAGAAACTATGTGTTTCTACTTTAGCTCCTTGGCCCAGGCAATTTATTGGAAATGCTTTTCCGTGATATACGAATGAAATAATGCATATCTCCTGCCAAGCCATGGATGCATAGCCAGATAATGCAAAAAGCAGTCATCAATGGGCCATGTCATGGAATTTCTATATTAATGATTTCATCCACTAGGCCTACATGGTACATCAAACATGCCAAAAGAAGATCAGTGAATGATGCTTAATGGGTGATACTTCATTTGGATTTGCCCCTTCCTCTTTCATCATTTCGAAGAGTTCCAGAGCCAAATGTCCTCCTCCATGCTGTGCATACGCAGAGATAATAGCATTCCATGACACAGTATTTCGAGCTTGCCTTTATGAGCCTCATTCAAGCTTCCACACTTTGCATACATGTCAACCAAGGTGCTCCCAATGACAATATTGGAATGAAGTTCGCTTTCAATAATGCTGTTATGGATAAACCTGCCATATTCTATTGCCCCTAAGCTGGCGCATGCTTTCAGTGCATTCAGATATGTAACCAGGTTTGGTTTTATGCCTTGCTGTTGCATCTTTTGGAAATCCTCAAGTGCCTGAACACCTTTCCCATGTTGAGCATATCCTCCAATCATTGTCCCCCATGAGACAACGTCCGGAAGTTGCAGCTTCCCAAAAACTTTGGTTGCCTCATCCAAGCTACAACATTGTGCATACATATGAACTAGGGCGTTCAGGATTACATCATTTGGATAAGGATCATTTTCAATGATCTGCTCATGGACTAGCCTACCTCGAATTACATCTCTGGTGTTAGAGCATGCCTTCAATATACTTGAAAAAATAACACTATCTGGCTTTATGCCATCCTGCTGCATTTTGTCAAAGTAATCTATGGCTGACGAACCTTCTCCATGCTGGGCATATGCTACTATCATTGCACCCCATGATACTATGTTTCTGTTAGAAAGCTGGTCAAAGAGTTCAAATGCTTCAGAAAAATGTCCACATTTAGCATACATGTTAATAAGGCTATTTTTAATTACAATGCTCGAGCACAGACCGCTTTTCATGATTTGCTCATGAATTAACCTGCCATGCTCTATTGCTCCCATGCTGGAGCACGATTTCAAAATGTTCAAAAATGCAACTTCATCGGGCTGAATGCCTCTCTCTTGCATCTTCTGGAAACATCCTAAGGCAAGGTCACCTTCACCATGCTCATTATATCCTGCAATTAATGCACTCCAAGATATGGCACTTCGATTGGGCAATTCACGGAAGAAATTGCAAGCCTCCTTCAGACTCCCACATTTAACATACATATCAACCAAAGCATTCCCCACTACACCATCTAATTGTAATCCACTTTCAATCAGCATCGCATGGACAACCCGAGCTTGCTCTATTGCTTTCGTTCTTGCACAAGCTTTCAGCAAATCAAGGAACAGAACTACATCTGGATCTATCCCTTGTTGTTGCATCATATGGAAGAATTTCAGAGCCAGCAAACCCTGCCCTTGCTGGGTGTACCCTGCAATCAAGGAACTCCAAGCTACAATATTTAGGTCCATGCCTTCTCGCTGCATTTGACTTAAACATTCTAAAGCTTCGCAATGTTTCTCATGTTGTATATATGCTGCAACCATACTGTTCCATGATACTGAATCTCTATTTTGTATCCCGTCAAAGACTTTACGTGCCGCCTCCAAGCTATCACATTTTGTATACATATCAACCAGAGCATTTCCAATAATGGTATCTGATTGCAGTTTTCTTTTGACAATCATATTATGAATCTCTTGACCATGCTTAATTGCCCTAGCTTTTGAACATGCTTTCAGGATACTTAAAAATGTCACTTTATCAGGTTCTAAACCTTCAAGTTGCATTTTCTGGAAATTTTCTAAAGCAAGAATTTCATATCCATTTTCAACATATGCTGTCGCCATTGTGTTCCATACCACAATATCTCGATTTGACAGCTCATTAAAAACTTTGTACGATGCCTCCACATTTCCAAACTTTCCATACATGTCTATGAGAAGGCTTCCTAACAAAGCATCAATTGAACACCATCTCTAATAATCTGATCATGGATTATTCTACCCTGCCCTAAGAGATTTTGCCATTATGCATGCTTTAAGGATAGCAGCATACACATATCTATTAGTCTTTGCTCCTAATAATTGCATTCTATTGTACAAATCAATGGAAACATTCCCCTGTTCCACATTGACATTTGCCAGAATGATGGCAGCCCATGTATATTCTGTAGGCTCTGCAATTTTTAAATGCCTGGTTTGCTTCATGCAAGCTTGAATGGTTGGCAAACAATCTGACTAGATGATCGCCTAAAACTCCAACTGAATCAAGGGAATTATGGATCATGAGAAATTGCACTTTCCTGCCATGTTCTAAATCCCTTTGCTTAACACACACCTGGAGAAGTTGATAGGCCTGATCTCTTGCTAAATGTAGCCCCTGATTCTGCATAATCTCCGCCGTTTCAAGTGCATCAGCAAGCAATCTAACCTCACGTAGTTGACATAAATCGTCATCAATCCTTAACCCATACAATCTGTTAGTAAAGGAAGGACGAGAGCTAACAAATGCTGAAGTAACATACTTGGTTGCATTTTGTGCTATGGAATAAGTGCGCAGGACAATCTGGTAAAAGGGAAGCGATCAGGAACTGATAGAGAGTGAAGAAATGGGTGCCTCCCGCAAAAGCGTTTTGTCACATTTGTGAGGAGCATTTGAACCACCATAGCTGCCCTATCGTGTCTTGACGCATTGATGTGATTGAAATTCCACATAGTGAAGCTATTTCAGTTGTATGCTACTTGTGAAAAAAAGAAGATGGACGAGAGAGTGTTTTGTTCGACCATGGCGGTAAATGTCAGACATGGGCATGTTATAGCAAGCCTTAAATGGCCGTGTAATTTTTTTGCGTGGCTATAATATGTCAAAAGACACGGATATACCACGGATATGCCCGTGGCTATAACGTGGGGGCGTCCAATATAGGGCGCTCCTTTGTTCGAGGCCAAATTGGCCTATGAGATGCACCAGAGATGCGTACACAACACTTGCGAGGTCCTTTCAAACCACCTTTAGGTGAAGGATGCAACTTGAGATCATACATAACTTGGTTGAACATGCCAACTAATTAGATATAAATGAACCGCTAGGGTATGGTCGCCATTTTTGGCATACTGAGAGGCAAACTAAAAAATGGAGCACGCGGTCAAAGTCAAAATTGGTTAAAAACATGTTTTTTGGATACCCAATGGTTTTCGTTTCCAATAAAAAATCGCCTTCGATCCGACATATCTACAAAAAGTTAGAGTAGGCTGAAAAAGGAGGGTCTAATGGTCCCCTCAGGAGGCAGTCCCCTTCCTAAGCACGCAGGGGATTTCCATCCACTTCTTTGAAGTTTTGCAAGATATTTAAAGAGGCAAACGTGGGAGATATCTACATCATTAGAAAGCCCTTTCAAATGGCTTTCAAATGCGTGTCCACGTGTCTTAAAATAGAGATGTGAAAGAGAAGTTATGACACTTTTAGTGAGGACCCATAAATGGTGGGGATGGGCCCATAAACCGTGGTGGATGGGCCCTGTTATCATAACATTAAATCTTAGCCATTGATTTTTTTTATTTTAACTTGACCGGAACATTATGTGTTCAAGGGGGGGGGTGGCGATCACGGGTCTATCTTGTGAAGGAAGGCAACCATACCCTCTTAATTTGAAAATCTCCGATAGAGATTAAGAATGGCTTCTTGATTATGCTTCCCCTCTATGTTGTGCGTCTCATAGGTTAGTTGGTCTCCAATGGACTTTAAACATGCCTTCTAATGCTTCTCCTTCATGCATCCTTGGCTCTCTTCTTACATTTTAGATTAGAGGTGCTAGAATAATGTGCACAAATTGCACCCAAGGCAGCTCCTTCACGCATCCTTGGCTCTCTTCGAAGTCCTAGAACAACATGTGCAATTGCATTCAAGGAGAGCACTAGTTTTCTTCTTTTTTGAAGGACAATAAATTTTACTCCAACTCAATGCCATATTATCTTGTTTTTCTAAGTATTTGTACATGATTTTGTACGATTTTTTTTTTTTTGAGGTAAGAGTCTGTATTTTCTATTGATGAAAAAATTTACATACACTTCTCAGATCCATGCTTAACTACTAAGACTTTAATGACATTTACAAGAAGTAAATTCGATGCAATAGCCTTCTCAACATCTTCCCTTCATGAAGGGTACTATAAGAGTTAAGTTGCCCTCTTCTCTACCACGGTAGGTACTAGCAGCGGCTTCTCGATATCTTCTCCGCATGATGGTACTATAGGAGGCGACTACTACTTCTCATAGCACTCATGTAATTGCCTTCAAAAAATATTGGCCTAAGATAGAAAGTGTCAAGCACATGCCTTGAATGACATTCAAACCACAATGCAACAATGGAGAAGCAATAATCCACTGCTAGATACTAGTGCAAAAGTCCGATGACGCTCCTCTTCCGAAAGTAGCAATTCTGTTAGTCCACTGTTCAATCTACTAGACCATAGATTCGTCATTTCAAGACCTTGTTTCCAACCGCTAGCCGAGATTGAAGGTCCCTATTTTTAAAAATCCTTGGCGCTTATCGGACCTTGCAATGCATAACATGACTACCTCTAGACTCAAACACCAACATCAAGCCCTTGTGCATCTGACTGCTGCAAGTCTTGCCTCTTGCATGTTGTCAAGTGTAGAGCTTATCCAAAGTCTCCGCCTTTGGGGCCCGTGGCTTCAACATGATTGAACACTGGATCCAACAACAAATCAAGGCTCCCCCAGCTGGGATGGGGAATCACGACCAAACTGAAATCCTTCAAGCTAACATTCCTATTAAAGTTAAGAGCAGCACCAATTTTAAGTGGCCAGCGAAGAGTCAACTTTGCAAAAGAACCTCCTGAGCCATCCGTAAGACTATCTAACAAAACCAAGATGTTGGATGGCTATGATGGAGCCAACCCGATCTAGTGCATTCGAGATAATCTTCCCACATCTCGTAATCAATGAAGAGCAAGCAAATTGGTTGAAGTGAATGAACGGTACTTTGAAGGGGACTCTGATTTTCTTCTTCCATGAAACATTACTACAAGGGAAGTAACCGGTTCAATCGTAGACGAGAACCACAAAGCTCCCCCACCAAGATATATCCGCCTCAATGTACTAAGGATTAATCCACACCATCTTCTTGCTCCATAGAGTACTATAACTAGTAATCACCATTCTTCCACGAAGATCCTTTCCTTGACCACGTAAGCCCATCTTGATTATAAACATATTTGTGTATCTATAGAAGCTAATCGCCTCCATCGAACAAAAATAGGTGACAAACTAGATACCTTAGAATGAGCATTGGCGGACCACTCATGAGGGCTACCAATAGTCTAGAACCCGAATACAGAAGCCCCTTAGTTATGTGGCCATAAGGGAGTGAATGGAAACAAAAAGAGCGGGGAAAATGGAAGGGCAAAACAGAGAGTCGAGATGAAGAAGCAAGCGGGGACCAAGGAATAACATACAAAGAAATAAGAAGTATAGAAAAGATGAGAGAACAGGGGAAAAAAGGATGGGTTTACAAGATATGAAACATTAAATTGAAAGGGGTAAACCGAGGAGGAGCATGATAGAAAATAAAAGCCGGGGAATGTAATGAGAGGCGGGATACAAGATGGAATAGAAAGAAAGAAAAACTTCTTGGTCTAACCGTATAGAAAACAGAACGATTTCTTGTGAAGGTTGAAAATTTTGGCGGACTAATGGTAGCCCTCGCGGTGCAATCGAGTAGAAGATATTCCTTGAAGCCCAACTCGCAGACACACTAATCCTCCGACCACGATCCGTCTCAAAAGATCGCTCTTGGCAAAGCTTTGGTGGTCAACTATAGCCACCTATTATGCCCGTTCTAGCCGATTCTCCACGATTTTGTATGCGATAAAGAGATTCTTCATCGTATTCTTAAGTATTTAGACATTTATATTTGTGCTTTTCTCGTATCTTGCTCGTAGGTTCATGGCACTAGTATCCCCAAGTCTAGGTTCTATTTATTCTTCAAGTATCTTCATCATGTAGAATCTTTTGGCAAGCAAGGACCTATAGATGAATATGATACAAGGCATAGAGAAGCTCAATGTTGTGCTATTAAGCACAACCCCAAAGAAGATTGACAAACAACTTGTTATTAAATATAGTTGGCTAGTTGGCTATCGATTCGAATCTAGTTCAAGGTCTTATTCCAATCCTAGATCCAAATGCAGATTCAGTTTTTGATCCAATTGCGGTTCCAATACCTATTCTGGTTCATGATTGTGTAATTGCTATAGAAATGCTAATGTGGTGGCGCCTTCTACTGTATCTCCAACTCCATGATGGAATTTAGCTTGCATTTGCATTTGAATTCAAGCCTTGGTTCTACATTAGTCCAACTTATGTTTCAATCCCTCTAATCCTAGTCTTTATAATTCAAAATGTTTCTCTGATAGTGCTTCCTCCAGTTTTAGATCATGTTCCAGTTTTCGCTCTAGTTCTTGATTCTACTCCTACTTCCACCCACGCTCCTAGTCTACATACTGTAGTGCTAGACTCTCCAATGCTCTCGAGCATTACATCTTAGTTCATATTCCTTTTTCAGATCTTGCTTCTACACTAGAACTTGTTCTATGTCTAGATCTCATTCGAGACCAAGAGCTTGATATTGATTCGAGTCCAAGTTTGATTCAATTATTCTGCTTCTAGTGCTAGCCCTCTTGTACATCTAAAATATGTTCTTGCTCCATTTCCAGCTTTGTATTCTATTCTCACAATTCCTTTTATTATTCCTATCTACTTCTCTATTCCTAGAGCATGATAACCTTGACAATATTTCTTATTCACAATAAAATGGTTCCACATATTCGCCCAGATACAATCATGGGTCAGCCGGAGCAATTAGTCGGTCTCACCTGATTTAGTCATATTTCAAGCCCTTAGAGTTGGCCATATTCCAAGCCCTTATCATTACTGGGGTTTCATCTCAATTAGTCCCTTGAGTTAGTGTAGCTGAAAATATTCTTTGAGGTCTTAGTAAGTCGTACATATTAATAGCAAATGAGTGTTCTCATGCATTTCCAGCCTTTGGATTGGGAATATTCCAGAGCATATGCCTCCTCGGGCCATTTTAGCCCTACACCTAAGCGTGAGGGGGTCAAACGCTTAGGTGGCTCTATTTGTTAGGGGTTTGAAAACGATTGCCAACAATTTCAATACACAATTGACTCGAAATAGAAATAACTTGCGAAACTTGGCATGCTATCCCTTAAAGTTAGGCGCATGCTTTATACAGGAAATGAAAAGATAAGGATTCTATGAATCGTGCAACTTTAGCCACAACAAGGGCCATACTGCTATTTGCAATAGGCCCCTACAATCCTTGATGCATGCTTCCCTGTTCTGTTGCAACACTACAATGCCTACATTGTATTCTGAGGAATTGAATAGCATATTGCTTATGATTGATTCCATACAGGAAGATGAGGCCACAATGCAAGAGCACCACACTGCAAGTAGAATCAAGACACATGCTGGGGGATTCGAACCCCCTATGCAGAGCACACCTCCAAGCAGTATGCCCGCCCGTAAAGGGCAAGGAACTATTTCCCATGCACATGCTAATGCAAATAAACAAATACATCTCTGTATTTCATTTCTTATTGACATGCTTATGCATTACCTTTGAATAACAAATTCTGTGGTGCAAGAATCGGTAAAGGTTAGCATAAATGAGACACGCATATTCGTCTGCTCATCTATACTACATCATAGTTTGCCTTGTTCCTATATCATCACAAATTTCACTCATTTGCATATCCGCAATTCATATTCTCGTAAAAAATGAGGAACGGTAGACCCACTAACATTCAGGGCTACTTTTCTATTGCCTTCATACCCTAGAAACCCAAAGGCTTAATCTGCAAACAGAGTTCTACAAAGAATGCAAGGGTTTCTACACTTGCACCAAACACATACTGCCACAACAATAACCTCCTCCAGAACAAATCTACGAACTGTGGTTCTCCATAAGCCCAGCAAAAAATAAAACATGGAAGATTGAAAGGGGTAGACGACATAAAAAAAGAAAGGGAGGCTCAAATGGTATACTCCATTAGGATCTCCATCTGCAAAGATTTATAAAAGAAGAACATATTCCCATTTGTTGTGCTTTACAACAACCTCACCTGTGCAGAAACACCTCTGAAGATGGCAATGCAGAAGAACAAAGCAAGATTCTCGGGTTTTTGCAAATCAGTCTCTTTTCAGCAAATCGGGATGTTTCCAACTAATCCTTCTAGCAAATCGGGCTGCTTCACTCCCTTCAACCCTTTTCTCTAATCGGCCTTTTTGCTCCACTAAATCGGCCTGCCCTTTTCTCTCTGCTTCATCCGCGCTACAACAGACCTATGAAACCTAATCCCAAAAACTAAAAAAGAAATAAATCACAAAGATTCCCTAGAGCTTTATTTCGCATTTTTCTACAATACACCCTATAAACCACTATAAACCACTGAAACCTTATGAATGAACATAAGGTTTCATCAACTAGCAAACCTTATTGTTAGCCCTTAGTATGTAATATTTCAAGCGAGAACTAAAATCTCCATAATAAATTTTTATTAGTGTTGATAAATGACAAGCTTAAAGCGCCAAGGATTTCAGCGTTCAATGCTTCAAGTTTATGAGCCTTCTGCCTAGGAATCTAAAATTTTCTTATAACCATTTGCATAATTTACCTATAAGATATGCATTGATTGTGCATGAGATCAAGGCGTACATATCTTTTAATTTCCTTTACTCAATGACATAGCATTAAGCTCAACACTCCTCAAACAAGCACGCCATTTAGCTTGGCAAAACTTGACAGAAGGAGACGCTAATAACGCGAGCACTATCACAAGAGTGTGTAGTGTTCACAATATCTCTGGATAACTATAAGTGGAGGGGGCAATACTTCTTGAAGATGGTAGAAGTTTTAGTTCCTTTTACACTTATTGATATAGTCCCCAGTGCAGCATTCCTTATCAGTGCCAAATGCAAGGCAAAGAGCTCTTACAGGCAGTAACGTTGCCACCATTGTCTTTAACTTGATATTTCTTGGGGCAGAAACTATTGACATCCTTGGATTGCAACCAACATAGGGGCAACCATTGGAAGCACTGACAACAATAGGCAGGTTGAAGCCATCAACTATGGAAACATAATATATATTATATGTAAGGTGCTGATCCATATGGGGGTGAAATCCAAGGGCTGAGAATTGTGCTAGGGTTGCTGGAGGATCACCAGATAGGGTGCAGTTAAACACTCCATTGCAGTCCCCTGTTTGGCATGGCTTTAAACTTCCAGAAGTGAAATTGCAGCCTGTTCTTGCCCAGATCCTTCCTCCCCAAGAACTTTTCACATCCATGTCCATGTGTTCCGCGGGCCGTAGCTCTGCGCCTCCGCTGTATGTAATTTCTTGTCCTGATCGGTTATGGCGCACTGATAGTTGAGAATACCCTGGACTTGGTATCCATGCAGGCCATATTGTGAAATTGCATTCATTCACCACGTGAATTTTAGTACTTGATGATGCATTCAAAGTTGTAGTAGATCCTGCATATGTTGTATGCATCTTCAGTTTTTTACATCAATCCATAATCTGCCACACTTGAGACTCAAACCAGAACCAAAATGTATCTTGATTGACCTTCAGAACTATACTCTCAGGGTGCATTTAAAAAGGAAAAACAAGAAAAAAACATTAAAGAACCAAAATGCATCTTCTAGGGAAAATGTAAAGCTTGCCACTCCCTGATCAATAACTTCAACACAAATCACAACAAAAACTGTATCTTCTATACATCTATATAAACAAGCTAAAGAAAGATCAAAAGCTTCACTAGGTGAACAGAAAAAGAAAGCGTAATCTTCTAAAGACCTTCAAAACTGTACCTTGCAAGCCTATTTATATAAGCCAAAGAGAATGAGGAAAACAGAGGAAGAACTTGCCAATAGCTGCGTCTGAAACAGCGGCAGCGCTGAGAAAGATTGCCAGTCCAAAAAGATGATACATTTTCTGAGAAGAAACAAGGGCAGCGGCCAATATCTTCTCGTTTTTTGCCATTGTTCAAGGTCGCCATAGTTAGGGGTATATATGCCAAAGCTCCCACGCTAGGAATGCACACATTTGGTCTCGTGGTTTTAGTTTATACATGCATTCTCTGCTCGGAAACCGTATTTTGTGTGGGTGGGGCATTAAAAAATACCCACTTTGTACCCATCGCGGTAAATGTCGGACGCTGACATGTTATACCCAGCCTTAAATGGCAAAAAATCGGCTAAGTCCACAAAAACGCCGTGTAATTTTTTTTGGGCGTGGCTATAACATGTCAAACACACGGATATACCACGGATATGCCCGTGGGTATAACATGTCAGCGTCCGATATTTACTGCGCTCCACTTTGTACAACCATTATATATGGACGCTTAGGGTATGTTCCAATGACTTCAAATTTTGAGGTCCAAGTTGAAGCAGCCTTCTTTGCCAGATGGCTCCAATTTCAAAATGTGATTAGATATTGGATGTACTTTTTCCAAGTCGCGTCAGGCTTCAAAACCCCCAATAGCTCTAAACAGATAATTTGTCAGTACATTTCATGCTCTAATGGATTTTGAATATAAGCTAACGATTATTTGTCGGATTTTGACAGAAACCCCACAATTCTTTTGCCAACAAATAAAAACTTGAACCGGAAAATAACGATTGTGACCGAAAATTTAAGAGACTAACCCCCTGTTTTTTGCTGCATGCTTCCATGAGAACGTACCCTTATCATGATGCTTATGCGCATTTGCTTCCTTGCTTGTGATTCCTAGTATTGCATTGGTTAATGAGAAGCACTGATGCTAGATAAACGTCCAAAAAAAATGCAATAATAATGGTAAATAAAATAATTGTGCGGATGGTTTCCATGCGTTGCTGCTCTGATATGATCGATAGTGACATACTTCTTCACAACCTTACAATCCGTGAGTAATAAATCCTCGCTTTTAAAGTTTGTACAACCAACATTGGACGTTAGGCATATAGACAATGACAAACCTATATTAAATATGTATTTGTCTCTTTGAGTCCTATGTCCGACTCTCAAGGGATACTTAATACACAATATTCATAATAGTAATGATGGTAATTATAAGTCCAAAAGTAAATAAACCATCAATCATAGCATTCAAATCCAAAATAACACATCTCACATAAAAGTATAATGCTGGAGTTTTAATGTCCATGAGAAGTCGTAGCCTATTGAACGCTTTTATAGCACATTCAGATGTGTCCTGCCCCCGCCAGTGCACATGGCTGAAGTGGGTCTTTCTCTACCACCTTTACAATGATACATGACGACTTTCACAACGAGGCGTTGAATCCATGACCCTGGGTATGGTAGTTTGAGAAGATATTGATTAAATTTTCAAGGATAGAATATAATAGAAAAGAATGTATTTTTATTGTCCATGGAGACCAATTGGCCTATGAGACTCAAGCAAAGAGAGCAGCAAGCGTATTCTCGAATTAGGGCTCGCAAGAAACAGACAAAAGCTCCCTAGCTAGGCTTTTCATTCATCTCAGCAGAATTCTACAATGGTTGAGAGTGAGTAGCTGCACATTTGCAAGCTGCCCACAATGAAAAAAAAACCATAGGGAATATTCAGTTATATCATCCTCGACCCCAAAAAAGTCTACAGATGTCGGTTAAGTGTACCTGTCGAGAGCTTATCGCCCGGATTAAAAAAGCCCGCCCTTTTGGGTTTTCGAGGAAAAATCCTAGTGATAAGCCCTCGATAAGGGGCTTCGACACAACGTAAATTTTGCAAAAAATGTTCCCCACAATGAAGCACGAAGAAGCCGCGAGTTCGCATCTCACCGGTACACGCACATCAACAAACTAGAACACAAAGATAAGAAAACAACAACCTCAAAAGCGAGGGGTTGGTCATGCGTGCCTAGCGACAAAACAACATGTACAATAAGATACAAAATCAAGGGAGGGTGGATGGGAGTCAAAGGCTGGCGAGAGGAGAAAAATGCCAATGAGAAGTCGATGAAGAACACGCAAGAAATAGCGATGCCCAAGCGAACGGGGCCTGAAAATGCATGCAATGCATGCATGCATGGGAGATGCATGCTCGCCCTACCGAGAATACCGTCCGATGGCTTGGATCGATGGCATTCTCAAATTAGGGCTCGCGATGAAACAGACAAAAATCTCGACAAAAAGAGAACTTCCTTATCAAAGCGGGATCGAGATCTTAGGCGAAGGATGGCCGGCCAAAAAGGACAAGATTGGGGAAGAACATGCCACAACATGGAAATAAACGCCAAAACTATCAAATCTGGGGGGAGAAGCCCCTCCCCTTGCGGTATCGAAGAAAAAAAGAGTCCAAGGCTGGCGAGAGAGAAGAGAAAAATGCCGATGAGAAGTCAATGAAGAACACGCAGAAATAGCGATCCCCAAACAAACCCGGGGCCCGAGAGAAAATGCATGCAATGCATGCTCAAGCCCCTATTCGAGAATCACCGTCCAGATGGCTTGGATCGATGGTATTTCTTGTTAAGAGTAAAAAAACCACCCGCTGGTTTTCGAGGGAAAACCTTAGCAAGAATAAGTATGTAATGTTGGTAGAGGCAGATAATCATTATAGGACAATTCAAATCGCCCCGGGGACATAGGTGAGTCCCTGATATATAACCTCATGAAGGTATGATCCCAACAAGCCTATGGAGGCTATGTTCAACAGAACATGCAACGACTGATCAGGCATAACTAAGTGAACATACCGTGCCCAGATATGGCGAAGGGCATTACATGAGTTTGTCCATTAGCTCTCTAGAACTATCAATCCCACTTGATGGTATCTATGCTCTATTTGTTGCTTTTCACAATAACCTATTAAACAAAGTACTTTTTAACCCATGTTATAGAGAAAAGAACTACAATACAACCACAATAAGACCATATACCTCTTTAGAAGTTTGATATGATCTCCAAAGGATCTTCTATGTAGTCAATCTTTAATGACCCTTAACAACTTATGTTCGTAGTAATTCTATAAAATTCAATACAAAAGTTAGTGGAAGTAGCCTCCTAAAGCTCACCAACAACCAAAGTCGCCCGGATCTTGAGATCGGCTTTCCCTCAACAACAAGCAAGATTAGGCCATAAAACCAAGTCAACAAGGCATGCTGGCTTTGAGGCAATTCAAAGGACAACATCCATTGAACCAATTTTTAGCTCCTCTCCTCAAGTTTTCTCTTCAAAATGCAATGCTTCTAGAATTAATCTCAAGCCTATGATAGAATATTGAGCATAAGTATATTAAAAGGCTCTGGAAAAAGTAATGGCTTTTTTGGAATCAGATTTTATGATTAAGAATAAAATAGAATAAAATAGATATTTTTTCCATGGGGACCTAAAAGGCCTATGAAACCCAAATAAAAGAACACAAAGACCTATTAATGTTAGGGTTTACCCCCCTCCAGAAGGGTTTTGAGGTAAATACCTTAGCGGTAATGGGGTTTGCTACATTTTATAGTGATTGAGGATACAACTAAGTTTGCATATCCATTACCTCCTAAGGTATGGCAGCTAGGACCCCCAGAAATTAAACTTCCAAAATCACATACAACGTTTGGTTAGGTGGAACCAACCCGGTATAATGTCCCCTAATAGGTCCAAAGGTTGGGTAACTCTAAAAAGTATGGCACTCATCTTCAATCACTTCCAGTTGGCAACATCTATCTGAGCATTCGTTTTGAGCTGCATTGGCTTTGTCCCAATCACATTGCAAAACATCTACGTTCTTCATAGGCAAATATGCTAACAAGTACTATTGTGAGCTGGCGGCAAGCATGGATTATCACGGGCTTTGTATCTTCACGATTACCAAAGCCCTAGCATTCAAAGCTTATTTAGAAGCAAGCATTGAGATGCGTGTCGGATAATTGTGGCCCTCATTGTTGTCTATCTGTATGCACCTTTGTTCCTGCGCATTCTATCTGGAGAACCAAATGACTCATTTCTCCTAACCCTTTATGGCATGCGAATCCATGGCCATTGTGGAGGCGAGGTATGAAAGGCGAATGTTTGCATGGATCTCCGAGTGTGTCTTCTTATCCGCATGTGCTATACCCTTCCATGCGATTGGAGGCGGGCATCGTCGGCGAGGCCACCGGGTTGAAGGCCTCGCGCCTCTCTTGCCTTCATGAGCCTCCAGAAGGCCATCATGGCCCAACGGTCCCCATGTACATGGGTACAAGTACCATGGGGTGTCACCATTTTTGGTGCGGGATCGACAAATTGGTAGCCACTTTGTGGTCAACTTTTACCAAATTATCTCCAAATTTGCCTTACAAAATCCTCTCCCCCCCCTCCCCCAATATATAGTCTATAATAGACTTGCATGCTCCTTTCTGCCGAATTGGTAAATATTGTGGGGTGTAGCACCCACACAATCAGCGTTAACTTCATCGTAATCCTTTCCCTTTAAAAAGCGAGAGAGATTAGCTATTCAAACACCATCTCTCTCAACTGTTGGACACCAAATTAAATGCCTAATAGATCTGTTTTCTCAAGGTTCTACTATTTTCTCAATATTCTTAGTCTTATGTCTTGTCTGCTAATATGTTTGCGCGCGTTTCGCTTGCAGTGAAGATGGAAAATAGGAGGGGCTCCTCTAGATTTGGCCCTTCCAACCCTGACAGGAAGCTGCCGAAGACTTTGTCCCTGGCCAAGAAGAGGGAGCAGTGAGATAGTGAAGCTTTCCAGGATACCGAAGAAGTTGGCAGCTTCACCCTTAAGAAATGCCTTCTGAACTGCCATGGGATTTTTGCTGCTGCTAGTTCTAATTTCAACATCGAAGTATCTCCGAGCCTAACCTGTAGTTGTTGGCATTGTTCCAGCCCTTTTCTATTGGTCATGAACGGACTCCTGCTTTACTATATGTATATGCATCTATAAACTGACCATATCCATCTCTTTTATATCCTTTGTGGCTGCCCATATGGGCTTTTTGACTACCACATGGAGTTTATGAGCTTTGTTGGGGATATTTTATGGACAATAATAGAATAGAATAGAATAGTTTTTTTATCGTCCACTGAGACCAATCGGCCTATGGGACCTAGAAGGAGCGCAGCAAACTTATTACTGTCCGGGTTAAAAAACCCCCGCCCTTGTGGCATTTTGAAGTAAAACTATTAAGACTAAAAACTTGTTTGTCAATTTTGTATAATTTGCAGTCTTTAACTATCCATACCATTTAATTAATCCGCTATCATTCAGCTAATGCCTTCAATCGGTTGTAAAAATGTTAAAGGCTATATGACCACTTATATAAGATTACAAATCATTTGTCATATTTCTTTTAATAATATTGAATTTACTTTCCCAATGTCTCGCTTGAGTCATATATTTCTACATTGTTAGCAGACAAAAAACTGGCAGCATATAAGCACATACTTTCTCAATCCAAGGAGGTGTTGCCTGGTTGTCCTGCAATACAAACTTACCTTCATTCCCACAAAACAATCATGAGTCAATTTGAACATAATAAGTGGGAAGTATACATACCTGGGCCATGTCTCCCCTCCATATCCTAAAGAAGCCCTCATCCATCACCCTTTTTCTAGCAATGGCCTCGGCATCCACACCAATGTTAGCCATTTTCCGAATGTGTCTTGTCATGTCATTTGCCTGGATATTGCCATTAGCTGGGCCACTGTTTGCTACTGCATAATTTACCCACCATTGTGTGTCCATCCTCAATGGATTAGTCAAAGGGTTGAAAGGTCTAAAACTGTAGGCAAGATCCCATATATATGTTCAATGGAGACCTAATGGTGCTAACCTTATTAGGCATAGGATTGACCAAATGAATGCAGCCCTCTGGCCTTGGTGAAATTGATAAAGCAACAATATAGGTCTCTTCGACGGTTCCTATTGTCTTCAACCAGAGTCCACAATGTAAAGATATGATCACTGCGTGGGACCTCGCGCATCTGCTACTTTTGCCCATCTCGTCAACTGCTTCTTGAGAATGCCTAGCAGTTTTGCAAACACCAAACTGACCATGATTGTTCAGTAATTGGTCGGGCAGTGAGGGTCACCTGTCTTCTAGATGGGAACAATCATGCTAGTAGAACACTGCAGTGGGAGCCTTCTTGTAATGCCCCGTTGGGCAAGGCAGTCAGGATGGCACCATGGGCGGCCCTGCCCATTTGAGCAACTTTGCCTGTATACCATCCAAGTCTGCTGCTTTCCCATTGGCAAGATGTGTAAGCCGAGAAAGACATCCACCTCTGTGATTCCTAGCACTAGATCTTTTTGTGGAGATATTGCTATTCGAGAGCCGTGAGGATCATAGAGTTGCTGCAAGTATTGCACCCATTATTTGGAACTGATGTTCCCTACAGGCTGTATTGGCTTTTCGAGCACCCTTTCGCAGAAGGTCCCGGAATGGCGGTCGGAAGATAAAATATTTTTATCCTTGAGGAAAGCATGGTACTGTCTAACGGAGCTAGCACTTGAGTTCCATAAAGTCAGCATCAAACCACCAATTATGTGGGAAGGTCATAGTCTCCAAGACCCATCGCAGGCGACTTCTCCCAAAGCACATTTCTGCAATTGTCCCAAGCGGAGTTCAATTAATCGGCCCATCTCATTTGCTATAGTGCAGGGAGCTGCAGAATTCCTGTTAGGTCATCTATGAATATCCGAGTGTAAGCCTCTGCATGCATGTATTCTAAAGTATAGCTGAGTCATGCAAGGAGCTGCAATATAGAGGGTTCGAATAGCCTGCCAAGCCAAGTGCAAATAAAGTGGTAGATGGTCTGAGTCGACCAAATGGTCTCTACTTTCTGTGACCACCCGAAAATGATTGGCCACATGTATATTCTACTCAGCTACTAACACATAGTCCACCACACTGGGTTCGCCCCTTGGTTCTCCTGTTTGCATGTGTACTTGTGGGAGGACGCCACTGTGCTAGTCCATTGCAAATTACCAAGACAAAGATACCGCAGAGCAGAAGGAACTGCCTACTATAGCGTGTGACCTGATTATCATCTGATGTTCGTGGTCGTGCCATTTCTGAGGAACCATAACACATTGTTAGCCAAAGGATCAAATTTCATGGGTTGCTCCACCCCCGTGTGTGCATTAAAGTTTCCATGGAGTATGGCACTGTCCACATACTTGTGCTATAATATGTTATTATATAAATCGACATAGAGTCCTAGCCTATCCACATCCGAATGGGTGTGAGAGAAGTTGCTTTCTATATTTGTGAAGAAGCAGGCTGCCACAAACAGAGGGTTGTTGCTGCTATTCTGCACGGGCACCCATCGGTACTAGTTGTGCATGTCTGTCTTGCATAGGGAGAAAGAAAATAAATAATAATAATAATAATAATAATAATAATAATAATAATAATAATTAATCATGCCCCTTTTTGGACCTTGGAGGTCATGGAGCAGCGGTTTACAACAACTATTTCGTTTGTAACAAAAATGATCTATGTGATTCTATCTTCCTCATGTATAGACCTAAGGCATTGGGTGACATATCTAGCAAAGAATGAAAACTGATGGCGTCAATGTCAAATACATCTCTTCGGTGTTGAATATGTAGCACAATAACAGGGGGTTACTTTTAGATTTTTATCACGCTTTTTTTTCACATGGTTTTATATGATTTCGTTGTTGTATTCGTTGAGGTGTACTAAATAGTATTTCTAGAGTGCCTTTCTCTGCATGTGTTTGTGCATGAACACTGTGCATGTGTATGCATGTGCATGTGCACATGCATGTGCATGTGTGTGCATGTGCATGTGTATTGTGCATGTGCAAGTGCAAGTGCAAGTGCATGTGCATGTGTGCATGTGTGTGCATGTGTGCATATGCATGTGTACTTGCCCTCTTGGATTCTTATTGGAGTGGATTTTACTACCACGAAGGATGGATTTTGCTCACACTTACAAAGGTATTTGTTTTTAATGTTTCTTCAGTTACCATAATGTTTTTTTTTACAAGGTATTGGTTTCCCCGATTCTACAATGTAGTCTTTGAAAAACCCCTTTTTGTTTCCTTCCTAAGATTTTTTACTGATTCAAGTTTAGGCCCTCTTGTTTTGCTTTCAACTCTTGGATATTTACGGGCTGCGGATTGTTCATAGCAGCCTTTTAGTTCAATCAACAAGCAGTTCTTATGCACACAACATCTGCGGATTATTCCGCCCTTTTCCATGTCCGTAGATCGGTCAAACGGTGGCCACAAGAATGCATTTATATTGTAGGTTTGAAACTTTAATCGAACCATAAGGTGAATCATGCATTACCTTTAAGCTAGAGATGGAGCATCAAAATCATATGGATTGATAAACAATGGTGTCATTGTGAAAAAGAGAAATAGTTGTAGTGGAAGTAACAATATGTAGCATAATAACAAGGGGTTTTCTTTGTGTTGCAAACTTTATGACTTTAGGAATAATGGGATCAATGGCTTTATCTTTATGGTAACTTTTTATTTATGTTCTATTTGTTTCATTGTGATCAAATTCAAAAGCTACAAGTGATGAAAGCCCTCAAATGAATTCTAGTTTTTTCTGGTTTAAATTCTAAAAATTTTGTCCCTGGGGAGGGGGGTGGCGTCCCTAAGGCAGAAGGGGTTAAAACTTTTTTTGCAACACAAACCATTAACATTCAACATATAAAAATTAAATCCCCAACACATAACAACCAACACATAACAACCATTGACATTAACAACCAACACATAACTACCATTGACATTAATTAACACAACCATTTGGGTCCAACACATTTAAATTAAAATCCCCCTTAAACCCCCTTTGGTTTGGGTGCATATTCACCACGGGGGTGACGAGGGCAAACAGAGCCCTCATAATTGTATTTTGCACGCGTCTGAAATCAACACCATATAGTATTTTGCTTGAAATCTTATAGCATTTTCGCGAATCTTGTTATACGATAGCAAATTTTGTACTTGCATACCCCACAAGCGAGGAACTTTCACGTACGGTATAGGATTAAGGAATAAAGGGGTGAATATGCCTATCCAACGGCTCTCCGTTGCGGAGTCACCTCGTGTGAATATGCACCCAAACCAAAGGGGTTTAAGGGGATTTTAATTTAAATGTGTTGGACCCAAATGGTTTGTGTTAATTAATGTCAATGATAGTTATGTGTTGGTTGTTAATGTCAATGGTTATTATGTGTTGGTTGTTATGTGTTGGAGGAAGACATGTGTCTCGTCTTCTACTTCTTCTGAATCACATAACAAGCACTTTTGGTCTTCCTTTGGAATCTTTGCCCATCGGCCTTTCTCCCTCCAAGGCGATGAGAACTAGTTGATGCACGGCAATAATCTTTTTTGTATGTATTGGTATCTTTGATCCCAAATATGCTTGGTCCGTATACATAACCATAGGATTCACTTCTTCCCTATAGTAATTCATCGGAGATCCAGGTTTGGTCCACAGTTTATTTAAAGCTAGTAATTGCACCAGTTCTCGTGTCCCCGCGTGGTAATGCGGCCAATTATCGCTTTAATCCCCATCTCGACCCATTTTGTGACATCACTGTACCAGCCCGAATCCAATGATTGGACCATCGCCTCCTTTGCTAGGTGGTTATCAGCTTGCTTTCTCAGTCGATTCACAAAGTTTGTGGCCTGATATAAGGCCTCTGCTTCCAATGGGATCAAACCTGCTTCAGCCAACATTATTGCATGGTATTGCATAAGGAGTTTGGCATTTGATACCTAATTCTTCCATCGAGAAAGGTCTTTAAAATCACTTCTATTTAGTCCCAGCAATCTCTCCCGAGATGGCTGGTCCCCATATGGTGCTCCATATAAGACCATAGTGCGCACCAATGTCTTAAAACAACATTTTCTTCAATCCCCATCTGCGTGAGACATAACGTGGCATTTTCTCAACATTCCATACAAAGCGCCTTTCCTCCGAGAATCCTTTTCTTTATGCATTCTTTTCTTTTCATACGTAATTTGAACGAACTCTAAACCCAAGTACTTGTAGCAATCCAATTGTTTCTAATTTAGCTCTGTTGTAGAATAGATGTAGTCTTTTAACAATCCTATATATCATTACTTTGGATTTCCCAAATTGACTCGGTGATCCTAAGCTCCTCCACGGAAGTGCAATAACACATCTAGGTATTCAAGGCTATCTGCAAGAAGAATCACATCGTCTGCATACAATAGAAGCTGGATCACAAAATTTTCTAACCGAGTTCCCGCCATACCTCTACTCAGAAGCCAGTCCTCAAGTTCATCAATATAGAGTCTGAATAAGGTAGGTGACAAAGGGCAGCCTAGCCAGATGCGGTGGAAATAGTGCTATGCATCGTGCCGATACCTGTTCCCAGTTTGATAATCACCTCCTCATACAGGCAAGCCACTGCGCCCCATAAGGTGTCTGGAACCCCTAGCCTTTCCATTCTCATATCCAGGCCATCTCTTGGCACGGTATTAAAGGCTTTGGAGAAATCAATGAAAGCCATATATAAAGCTTTTCTTGGGTGCTTTAGCTTTTTCCCGAGAACTCTTAGAGTTAGAGCATGGGTCTAGAGTGTTGTAATTCTGCCTAAAACCCGCTTTGAGATAGGGCTCTTTTGTCATTCTCTTCGCCCACTGCTCAAATTTGGCTCCAACAAACCGCCAATAGCTTGGAAAATATGTTGTCCACCATAATTGTATGATAGTTCTTGGCTTCTAGTTTTCTTTGCCCGGACTTGTGGATTGGAATTATTCTATTTTTTCGCCAAGCTTGTGGTATGCCCTAGATGATCGCTTCATTCAATTGGTGCGTGACTACTGGGATCAAATTATCCCCTCCCCATTTCAAGAGTTCAATGCTCAATCCTTGCAGATCAGAGGCTTCCTGAACATCCTCTTTCGAGAACATGGAATTATTGTCTATCTTTGATTTTCCTCATCGATCCTGCACCATCGTGCTGGTATATTGATTTTACCATCACTAACATGTCATTTATGTTCACCATATCCTCCACGGTTTTGGTAAGCGGCTTACGAGCGTCTTTGATCTTGCATAAACCCGGTGCCTCAATGAATCTTGTCTTATCTTAAGGAATGTACGCTTTTTTCTTCTGATCAGGTCCTTATACCACTTTGGTTTAAGTCTGTATCCTTTAGGCAAAGTTGCCAGGGCTTTCCGACAATCATCATCCCATCAACTATTGCAATGATGCCCTAATTTTCTCTGCCTAGTGAATCTGAAGGATTCACTTGCGACATGGTTGAGGAGGTCTGCTAGCAAATTAGCATCAAGATCCAAGTTCCCCATCCACTTCACACGAAGCAAGCCTACCGAAATGATTTGTTGAAAAATGTCTCTCTTAGTGTAATCCAATTTTAACTTGGGTTTGAAAGTCCTGTTGGATTGCTGTTCATTGATAGTGCCTGACAAAACCACCTTCAGGTAAGCATGATCAGATTCTGGCAGTTTGTTGCTTACTTCAAATCATTGACCAGATTAGAGCTTCTGAGGGACATAGCGTAGTCTACTGTGCTTTCCCCCAGCAGAGTAAAGCAAGTAGATCCTCTTAAGTTTGCAAACTTGCTGATCCCATTCATGATTGTAAGACTACATGCCGTACCCATTTCAAGCAGAAAATCACCCATGAGGTTCTTAACCCCATCATTGAAAGCTCTTATGTAATCCGTATCCACATATTCCGATAGAAGGACATCCCCTGGCTGCTCAAATATAACAGCTTGAGCCCCTTTAGTCCGAGTGTTGAAGTCTCCTACAATCAGTACTTCTCCTATTTCAGCAAATTCAAGAATGTCTTTACAGAGTACATGTAGCGGGTTCTTCTTATCTAGAGCCAATTGCTGGTATAAGCTCATATTCACCTAGGTGCATAATAATAGGCAGCCATGTATACCACCTTATCCCTCATGATTGCCCTTATCCATATATCTTTGATTGTGTTCTGTACTCTCACCACTTTGAAATGAAGTTCTCAGAATGCTAACCTTGCATAAAAGCTGCTAAACCTCCATTATCTACGCCTACACGGAGTTTTTTGATTCCATGCAAAACTTATAAGGGTGAACTTAGCGATTTGTGGCAAAGCTCTATGTTAGTCCTGTGCCTCCTGGTACAGGACTATTCATGCATACGTCAGACCAGGTCAAGCTCAAAGATCCTCAGTCAACCACGGGTCAGGACATCCAAGCCTCCAGAAGACTAAGCGTGAGGCCACTTTGATCAAAGCCTTTGGCATCAACAAGAGGCGCCTTCGGACAAGTGGCGGCCAAATCAAGGCCAGCGTCGGCGTCGGCGTGATTCTAGGCACTTCAAGAGGCACCGCCAACATTCCTGCAGAATCGGGCCTCCTTCCGAGTCGGCACCGAGATCAGTCAGGAGTGTCTATATTGGGCCCAAGGCCATTGTACTATATATATGAGTAGAGTTAGCTCATAAGTTTTTAGATGAGTTTTGAGTCTTGTCTCCTTTCGGTTTTCTCTATTCGCGAGAGCTCATGTATTTTCATCATTGACATCAAGGAAGCTTATCATCTTTCTCATTTGTTTACGTTCTCTTCTTTTCTTCTCTTCCCGCCAAATCCCGTGACATAGTCCCCAGGACTCTCATATTAGATCCGCGGGTCCTCCAGAGGGTCATCTTCGAGTTCAGAACCCGGACCCCAAACAATGGCCATTTGCCGGGCGATTTTTCTCCTACTTTCTTACATGCGCCATGCGTCTGGTAATTTCACGCCCGAAGAACTCCTTTCTCAGGCGGCATCTCGCTTTGAGGCGCCATGGCGTCGGAAGCTATTCGTGACATGTATGGATGCGCTTATGACATAGAGGGAGGCCATCGCCGGTCACAGGGCTCGGTCCGCCACCCACTCCTGCGTGTCGATCTCGAGTCGGTTCCAGCCCCAAAGCGGTAAACATTGCTCCCAACCTCGGGCCCCTCATCACTATCGGGGGCCTTATCCGCTCAACCTTCTCAACCGTACTTTCACACCCCCGAACATGCCTACATCCATCATTCTTCGGGCCATCTTCCTCTTCGCCCGAACCATCATCTCCCGGGTGGGTAACGACTATCCACATGTCTCTTTTCGCCTACCCGGGGAATATCCTTTCCTACGTTTCCCCACGCTCTTCATTTACAACCCACGGATCTCAAAACCAATGCTCGGCTGCCGGTTTCTCAACCGCGATACCCTTCATCGTGGTCCGCCGTGCACAATGCCAAATCCACCTCAACCTCAATATCCCTCACTATCCCGTTTCTGTCCGTTGACACTTTCACATCTACCTTTCGGACTCGGGAACCGACTTATCCCACCTTTGGCAACACGAAAGGCAAACCGTTAGACCAAAGTGCTCAGCCCACATGGAAGAATTTGAGGCTCTAGCTGTCCTAAATGGTCACGCAGCGCCAACCTCAACTGAAATTCCACATCTTTTCCACCACACTGGTGTTTTCTCCTCATCAATGGCTCATGTCCAACAAAAGCCATTGGAAACAAGATCGTCGAAATCTTTGCTTTTCTCTCTCATTACGGAACCCTGATGATGATCAACTTCATCTCAAGCAACTCAATGAACTTCAACAAGAACCCACGGAGAAGCCCGCGGGATTTTATGGATCGACTTCACATTCGCTAAAGCAAGCTCAAGGAGTACCCTGGCCACAGGCGGTTTTTGGTGCGGTTTCTCCAAGGACTTCCTCCCCGCTATTCGACTCATGATCAATACACAAGGCCCAAAAACTTTGGAGCAGGCTATCGACCTTTGTCAATCTTTCGCCAATGTTTCCTCCCGGGTGCGGCTCTTCAAGAGCTCCCCGTTCATTCACCCCGTCATGGTTCCACAAACGGCCGTTTCAGCCTCAACACGCTTAATCCGCAGTAGCGATCCAAACGGTGCCATATTTGCAAATATCAAGGCCATTTGGCCAATGAGTGCAACTCCACCAATGGCCCGCCTCATTGCAAGCGATGCAACATGTGCAATCATGCCCGCGGAAGAGTGCACTCGCACTCATCCCACACCGTTCGCAACAAAATGGTTTATCAAGTGCAAACCACACCCAGCCACAATCGCACTATCGTGACCACCTCTTCCAGTGCGCCACGCAACTCTATCTATAAAGAAGGGACCAACCACGAGGGGATCCAACCAACGCCCTCCTTTTGATCCTTCTAAAGCTCGGTGTTATCACCATCAAGAATGGGGTCATACCACCACGGGTGTCCTCAACTTCCACGAGGTTCGTGCGGCTTCTGGTACCAATCGGACCACATCGGTCCGCCTCCACGGCTTACCAACTCGGCTAGCTAATGGCAAACAAGGTTCTGACAGTTCTTAAGAAGCCCCCAAGAGCCAGAAAGAATCACGCTTATCAACCAGCTCCAAAGAAATCAACTCATTTTGGATCAACAAGCCCAAGAGGAAATTTTTCGTGCACTTAATCCTCCCTCCCGCATACGTCAAATTGGGTTGGTCTAGTTTCACGCCGCACCAAGGCATCACGCCCCTTTTGACTATTATTCAGAAGGACACGCCAACCCGCCTTTGCGGTTGACACCCTTCCTCATGAGGACGAAAAAAAGGTTCACTTTGCACCGACTTAGAAAAGCTCATGCCAAATGTCATGCCCAAAGTTCGCCAAAGCATTTTGAATCTCATGTCGCTGAAGGCCGCGACATTGGCAAATGTTCATGCCACCACTAGAGCTCAACAAAGACAAGATCCACCTTCAACATCTCAACCTCCACGCCGGACATATCCCAATATTGGCAGCCGAGGTTGACTTACTCAAAAGAAGTTGTCGCTTCCACGCCACGCACTCCGCGCACTGGAACCAGCCAGATCCTTTTTTCTCATGTACCTCTCGAACTCCAAGAGGAGCTTGCCAAGATCAAAATTCCTTTAAGCTTGGCTACCATTTTAAAACTCGTCACGCTCTCAAGGACCAGTTACCACTCCTAACCTGTTTTAGTTGGGCCGTGGCTACCTCTACACCCACGGTCCATGCAACGGTGGG
The DNA here is from genome assembly GCA_021234155.1 of Isoetes taiwanensis. Classification (NCBI taxonomy): domain Eukaryota; kingdom Viridiplantae; phylum Streptophyta; class Lycopodiopsida; order Isoetales; family Isoetaceae; genus Isoetes; species Isoetes taiwanensis. The sequence continues at coordinate 127,021 of JAJEKV010000445.1, forward strand.
AAATCAGCAAGTCAACCATGTTCAAATCGATGGAGGTAGTGCAGTCAATCTCATCACGGATAAACTCCGCGAAACAAATGGGCATCACACAACTCTTTTCGCGGCCCCATATGACATCAAATTGGCTAATGGCCATATCCACGAGACCTCAAGGCCACACCTATTCTTCACATCAACATTGGTGATCTCCGCTTTCCCATGGAATTTGGAGTTTGGAAAGTCTGGCGAAGATCCGTGTGACTATGAAATGCTGGTGGGAAGACCCTTTCTCCGGGTGCAAAGAGTATCCATTATCGGGCCACGGACCAGTTAGTCATCACGATGGTCATCTCAATGCCACCATGGACTTGCAAACGCGGGGATCATTTTTGTTGACAACGCGGAACCCTCTCTCTCGACATCGATTCGAAGACGCCGAATATTTATCAAGTTCAGGCTACCCCCTGCGCGTCTACCATCCATCCATCCTACCGAATATGCCGATCCTTGGGGAGAAATGACTCTTGATCGTGACCAGGCCGTGGCTGCTTTGCTTGACCCCTACCCGCTCCTTGCAATCGAATCCAACGCGTTGATCACTTTTCGATGTCGACACTCCCGCAACTCCTCGCTGATGTACACGCAAATCATGAAGCAACCACCGCTAGATGACACCGAAAGCAACCTCTCTCTTTTCACCACGCAGTGCCACGCGATCCGTTATGCTCCAACCTCCCCGCACACATTGTCCAGATAATGAAGTCATACCCCATATTCAGACTCTCAAGTCGAGATTGTGGATGTTGGCAACAATCAACCTGTCCAAGATTGCCGCAAACCTTCCGGCCCTTATCGTATCAGGGGCCGTCCAATACTGTTCAAAAAAATTCAAACACATTTTCGCCTCGAGTTACAAAGATCTTCGGGAATCAACAAAAGCTTGGGGAAACTCACCATTCCTACCAAATCTCGATGCACGACCACTAGTAGCAACGAAGCATGTGCTCAACCCTAATTACCGCGGATCGCCAAGGCGGAAATTGACAAACTCCTTGCCGCAGTTTGATCTATGAGGTCAAACATTCTGAATGGGTGAGCCCTATCGCCATTGCCCTTAAGCACAATGGTAAGATCCGCTGCGGTGGTTTAGACTATCTAAACTCAATCGTGCCACGAAGTGATCATTTTCCACTTCCCTTCACGCACTGCTCCGAAGAAGTGGTCGGACATGAGATGTACTCCTTTATGGATGGTTTCTTCCGCTACAATCAGATCTCCATCAAAGAATCTGATCAACTCAAGACCACTTTCACCACCCCTCGGGGCACTTTTGCCTACAAGGTGGTTCCTTTTGGATTATCCAACTCTCCTTCAACATTTCAACGCATCATGCTCTCGGTTTTCATGATTTCATGAAGGAAAATCCCTTCTTGCAAATTTTTCAAGATGACTTCTCTGCCTGGTTCCATGGCTGACCATTTGGATAAATTGGAACTCGCTTTTCAGAAATGTGATGAGTCCCCAGATTAGTCTCAATCCCGAAATGCACCTTTTGTGTCACTTCCGTGTTCTCATAGGCCATGTTGTCGAAGAAAGCGGGCATCACCACCGATCCTCGCCAAAATCGGGCTTGTGTGCTCAAAGCTCAAGCACACCAATATCAAAGAGACACGCTTCTTTCCCGGAAAGGTCAATTATTACTCCACCTTCATACCGGACTGGCAGCCATTGCAGATCCCATTCATAAACTCACGGTGATTTAATCCACCTGGGCTTGAATTCCTAAAGCGAAGTCGCTTTCCAACATTTGAAGCTTTTTTGCTTACTCAGCACCGGTTCTTGTTCCTCCTCAATGGGACAAGCCCTTTCACGCTCATGTTGATGTCTCTTGCGTTTTGCTATTGAGCTGTTCTTTCTCAAGAATATGATGCGACACCGATAAACCAAATCGCCACGCCAGCCGAAAACTCAATTCTGGCTGGAAGAACTATTCGCCACGTGAGCGTGAAGCTTTGGGTCTCATTTTCTCAGGTCCAACGCCTCCGGCCATTACCTTTTTAAGTCAAATCAAGTTCTTTGTGGACCACCAAGCACTTTCTATTTGATCAACAAAATAATTTTTCCCACGGGCCGCATTGCTCGTTGGGTCCTTCTTCTCCAAGAATTTGCTCCTTTTGAAATCGCTCATAAGGCGGGCAAATCTCATGTTGTTCCTCGATTATCTTTCACGATCCACACCGATGATCCCGCGGGGTCTCGTGATGCCTTTCCGATGCTCAACTCTTTTTAGTCACGGCAACACCACATTGGTTTTCATGATTTTCAGCAGCCTCCTCACCGGTGCTCTTCCACCGTAAGATGAGACGCCTTTTCTCGCTAAGCGACAATCCTGCCGCCATCAATTTTCTCCGGAGAGGTCCGTGGACTACACCATGGTTGCCGGACATCTCTACAAAAGGGTAAGGACACCATCCTTCGACGCCGTGGTTCTACCTCATGAAGTTCCGCACATTGTTCGAGAAGCTCATCAAGGGCTCGGTGGTGGTCATTTTCATGGTGACACCACGCACGCAAAAATCCTTCTTGCCGGGTATTATTGGCCCACGCTTTTCAAAGATGCTCACGCCACGCCAAGACGGTGACGCTTTGACGGGTGGGACGCCTTCCACGCCCGCGGGGACGCTTCTCCCTTGACGCCGGCCGCCACGCCACTTCCCTTCACAAATGGGGAATGGACTTTGTGGGGACCTATAGATCCTCCCTCCGCACACTCGGTGTCTCGATACATCCCGTTCTCACCGACCACGCCACCAAATGGGCGGAAGCTTGTGCACTTCCGTGACAACACCGCCGCAAGCACAGCCAGAGTCCTCTATCAACAAATCATCACGCGATTCGGCCGCCCCACCTGAGCCTGGTCGCTGACCGTGGTGTTCATTTCATCAATCATACTATCAAAGAGCCGACGGATTATCTCTTGATACATCATCACAAGAGCACACCTTACTATCCTCAAGGCAATGGGTTGGCGAAAGCACCAACAAAACTCGGGTCACCATTCTCAAGAAAATTTGTGACGCTTCCCGCATGCATTTGGCGGACAAAACTTCCTATCGTTTCTTTTGGGCCTACAATACTTGTTTCAAGATTGCTACGGGTCACACTCCTTTTAAATTGGTTTATGGTCGAAGCTCTCATGCCCTTTTGAATACATTCTTCCAACACCGGTTTCAATCGCTACACGCCATAATCCACCAACCGCTCTCAAAGAACGGGTCTATCAATTAGAACAGCTTGGATGAACTTCAAGGGATGCTTATATTCGTGTTCTTCATGGACAAATGCTTGCAAAAATCTTTACATGACAAACGCTTTGAAGACAAAAACATTCAAACAAGGAGATTTGGTTCTTCTTTATGATTCCGTGTACAAAATTTTCCCGTAAACTCAAGTTTCGCTATTTGGCCCTTATCAAATTGTTCAAGTGGTTAGACCAAGTGTTTTCCAACTCTGAATTAGATGGCACTCCATTACCTACATTAGTTAATGGTTTTCGCCTCAAAGCATTTCATCACACGTAAAGTGAACATTCCAACACGTAGACAGCTCAAGAATCAAACACCACGTAAAGTGACTAGAAAGGCGGGGTAGATTATATTATAGTGGAGATTTTTACAAAATGTATGAGCCCAGTTATTTCCGCTTATGGGCACCGCCTATATACAAAAACGGGCTCAGAGCCCTATCTACTAAGTCCTAAGAGGAAAACCCTCTACCCGGTTCGGAGCGTAGGTGATGCGAGGAGATGGTAGAGGTTCTGGCCCGATCCCGGCCAAGGTGCAGAATCACCTCCATCCCGTTGGTCTTCGGTCGGGATGTTCAGCCATCCCCGCAGACACCACCGCCCATGCTAATGCCACGGTTGTGGCAGCCAGAGATCCGCATAATTCATCTTACAAGTGATCCACTCGACAGTCGGCGGGCATGGTAATCTTCGCTCAAGCCAGCATCCGCCATACCGAGCGCCATCGGATGCCTTCGCTTCACTCGTTCGGTTTTATATAGCCAATCAGGGAACTCCTTGTCGACGGGACCAACTCACACAAATCGCCAACGTTTGCAATGCAAGGCTGTTTCTAATATGGGAATCGTTTCCCGCCGCGATATCTAGCCATGGTACCTTTCTCGACACATTCCTTTAATGATATCCCACTTCGAAGTTGCCAAGATAGAATGCCATTCCTTCTTTCCACGCCTTCGGTAACATTAATGGGATGTCCTTTGCCATCTGTCCCATCCGATCTTTCTTTCACGCCTCATCCTCACCGCTCATTGCTTCTCCCTACGCTTTTGGGGACTTAGCCAAATTTTGCCTCTCAACTCTTTATTCGTGATCTTTTGACACCGCATCATCAACGGTTCCTTTTTCTCAGGACTTTTCATACCTCTTTCACTTCCGGGGAGGCAAATTCTAAAACAAACCTTTTCTTCTCATCTTTCTTCATCCTCCGAGCTCGATTTTGTCTTCCGCTTCTGGCATCTCTTTTTTTCCGGTGAATCATTCTATGGCTGCCCCAAGATTTTTTACACTTCGCTTACCGCCCCAAGGATCCGCTCTTTTTGTATCTCAGATCCTTCTTGACGCTTCCACTTTCCGCAGGAAGCCCTTTGTTGGCCCTAATAAAGAAGTCCGGAACCACAATTTCTTTTACGAATTTTTTTCAAATGAACTTCCGCCCAAATCCCCGCCTCAGCTTGGCAGCTTCATCGCCAATATTGTTAACAGCCCGCAGGGTACACCATCGCGGGTCGATGGCACCACTATTTCATTGACTCAACACTTGATTTTCTCGAGGTATTTCATATTCCCTTGCACACTTTTTTGTGTATCATGGTTTGCTATACAGATATTGATGTCATTGAAGTTTGGTGCACCCGCTTATCACGCCAATGTCCATCGCCCGACCAATATCGACAAGCCTCATGAGACCTTTGTGAAATTTTTGTGGCGCGAAATTCTTGGTATTCTATCAAGAACACCCATATCAATAAGCCTTTCTATAACCTGGTCCCATCGCTACACACCCAAGCACCACATAGATTGGCCCCAAATGATGTTCTATCGTTTCTCCAAGAAATGGACCGGCCGGTACCACTTCCATTCTCGGTTTCGCGGGAGGGCACTTTCAAGCCCTCATCCGCCATTACATTCCCTCCCACACCACCAAATTCTCATACTTCCACTCGGGCCCCTTCCGGGCCAATCACCACGTTGGCACATCACGCCCATCTTCCCTCGGTCATGACCACGCCACACTCATGTCACTGCTTTCTTCCTCCGCTACACCATCCACTTCACACCATTTTTCCCAAACCTCCCACACCAGCAACAAAGCTTCCACCACCACAACACCTCGCTGCTTGTTGTATCAAGACGCCAGGATGCTCAAGCTGCCGCTATTAAGTTACATAGAATCCCAAGACGCTTTTATGAGCTGGGTTCAACCCGCACTCGAGGCCTCCGGGATGCGGATACATTAAGACCTTCAAGCCGTGAATGGCCAAGTTGCAACTTTGAGGCCAAACTTCAAGACAAGCATGAAGCTCTCTTATTGTGCTCATGCGGATCTCAAGAGTACACAAGCTCAAGTCAGCCAACTCGCAGATCGGCTGGTGCTCAGCCCAGCCGAAATTCGACTCTTATTGGAGCACAACAAGTCCAAAGCTGCTTCTCCCGAAAAGTACCAAGGATGAAGATATTGCTAAACTCAATGCCTTGTACTGAACCGTGGTGGAAAATTTCAGCACTCGTTCAAAATCTTTCAGCCCGGACGCTTGTTGTTCTCCTTGACGCTCGCCTTTCTACACAGACCTCTCAGCTCACCTCTTCAAGATCGCCTTTATGAGGTGCGTAAACGTAAAAATACCGGATGACGCCGGAGATTGCCGCGGTTCGCCTCAATACACCGGGAAATCTTTCTCCCTGTGTCAACTTTTCGAACGGGTCCGCGGACTACCACGCCTCCTACTGAAAAGGAAATAGGATCCGCGGATTCAACAATACCGCAAAGAAGTTATTCACCGGCCGATGAGGCTCAAACCAAACTTGACGCTTCGTGACTTCAATTCTTCACGAATGCCGGACTTCCCAAGCCCTCCTCGCTATCATGATTATGTGGTTGCTCGACGCCACCTCTTCCTTTCAAAGTGGCACGCAGCCGATGGCCCCTCGGATATCCCAACCGAAAGCAAAGGCTTGATTTTTCTGATTTGGCCGTAACTCTCCATTGAAGACAAAGGGTTGTGTTGTGCCCTTTGTTGTCTTTGATCTCATACACCGCGCTTCATCCAGACTTTCACTTTCCTCCGTGGTTCAGCCCATGGCTTATATCTTTCATGATTTCTATCCGGGTGATACACAGAAAACTTTGGCAATGGGCCACGCCACTTTTTCCGTGGTGACCCCATCGCGAATGGGTGCTTCAGATAACAATCCATATCTTATGGGATCCCGCCGCATCAAAACTTTTCATCAGAGTACATGCCCGAAGCTTGCCAATCATTTATCTCTCGCGGGCCGGAAGCCGCAACAAATTAGGAAGTATCGGGGACATCCTCAAGATCTTCCCTATGCACAAGTCTATATGCAGCACCTCGCTGGTTACACCGCCATGTGCTCTTTTGATAGCAAGACGGCCCCCACTCGGATGGGATAGCCTCCACAACTCTCAGCGCTTCTTTTGGGATCGCCGGTGTCGCACTTGATCCGTGATCTTTGTCACAATTCGTGGAGATCGCCAAGAACCCACTTCCACGGCATGGTTCCTTCTCCCTATGCTTCCCCGGGCGCATTCTCCACGCCTGTGTTCCCCGACTTCGACATGCTTTCTTTTTGGACCAAGGTCATGGATGGTCATGCAGGGCCGACACCACCTCGATTCTCGACGGATCTCCTGCGGGATCCACGCTTTGTTCGGCCGGATCACATTGGGAAGAAGGTGCTACTCGACAACACCACCAATTGATCTTACATTGCTAATGAGCGCGGTTGGCAACAGTACCGCTGGATGCGCTTCATGGTCTCAACACCTTCTTGCACGCTTCCACCTCACCTGATCCTTCGGGCCCATTTTCAAGCTGTGATTTTGCGCCGCCCTCAAATGCATTTTGCTAAGCTCCTTAAATCGGCAAATGCCCCATTTTTCATCACTGCATCCAAATGCTGCTGCCTTTGGCCTTCGACACCGCTCTCATGGAGTGTCGTAAGATATTTCTTCGTGACGCCCACGCCAGACTTTGAAGACATGGTACGCCTCGCTTTTCTTATTGATGTTGATCCTGCCCTTGGCCAAAACACACCTCAAGCTCTTTTCAATCAACGCCAAGATCTCATCACAAGCATCATCATATGGGGCCCGGCCTCACTCCCCGGGTGAGAGGATCACTTTTCGTGAGCGGATGGCCCCCTCCCAAACGCTTTCCCTCCTTTCTTCACCTGGTGTCGCTTGCGGGGGGAGTGTTAGTCCCGTCTCCCCGGGTACGTGACTATTCATGCATACGCCGCACTGTGTCAAGCTCAAAGATCCTCACCAACCACGGTCGACATCCAAGCCTCCACGTAGACTAAGCAAAGAAAGCCACGCAGCCAAAGCTTTTGGCTGTTAACAAGAGGGCCTATTGCGGACGGGGATCACACCGCCCACCGCCGGGCCACAACAAGTGATTCTAGGCACTTCAAGAGGCACCGCCAACATTCCTGAAATCAGGCCTCCCTTCCGCAGAGTCGGCAATCAGATCAACAGTGTTCATATCTGGGCCCAAGGCCATTGTGTAACATATATATGAGTAGAAAGTTAGCTCATAAGTTTTAGATGAGTTTTGAGTCTTGTCTCCCTTTCAGTTTTCTACTCATTACAGAGCTCATATTTTCATCATTGACATCAAGGAAGCTTATCATCTTTCTCTCATTTTTGTTCTCGTTTTTTCTTCTTCTTTCAGCAAATCCCCGCGGACATAGTCCCCCGGACTCTGTTAGATCCACCGGGTCCTCCAGGGCTGTCTTCGAGTTTCCAACCCGGACCCCAAACACTCTAGCTTGATGTTCCCAAGTAGCTCTACCCAAGTTACCATAAAGAATAATAAAGTAATTGACCACAATTCGGACCGTACAAAAATTTATGCAATGTGATTGGTACTTTTGGCAGCATAAAAGCAATCAAGATTGAGCAATCGACAAGCGAAGAAACCATGGAGGAAGAGAAAAATGAAAGGTAAGCATCTTCACGCTTATTGTCATTTCCAATGTATGCTTTCTTGTATATTCGCACATGAAATCATGAGATTTCATTTTTCTCGCACCATATGCAATTTCACTATTTATACAAATCGCGCCCGGCGATATCAACTTTATTTAGTTTCCCTATTTCGATAAGTGACTTCTTGGTCTACGAAATACTTCAATCTTCTAAAAAATTGGTATTTGATTTAAATGGGGTCCTATGCAAAAGAACGCCAATAGCAAATTTCAATCCATCGTGGTATATCTTGAGAAGCCATTTGAAACACATATATAATGGGTTTTCCCTCGTCCTTATGTTAACAAGATGTTGGAACTTGTCTTCACTTTGTTCATTGTGTTATTTAGTCGTCCATGGAATATAGAAATATACAGAAAGTTTTGAGTGTAAGTTTCGAAGTTAAATAGAGATGGGAGGCAAGTTGTGGGTGAATGAGCACTGGCGTTTCGAAGAGAGTGCCCGATTCGTTAAATGAGGCAGGGGAAATATCCTCTGCATTGGGACACTACGGAGACAATACAAATTTTGGGTTCACACTCATAGCTAATTATATTTTATTATGTTGGATCGTCTACGTGAGCTTTTGGACTCCTACAGAAGATGTTTGTCTCACTAGACTTTAAAAAGTTTAAAGAAAGTTGTTCAAAAGCAAGTTATGCCAACAAATTCTCTTTGATGATACCTTTTGGTCGTTTTAGGCATTGTGAAGCCGCTTAATTTAATGCTTAGATTGGTTGATAACCCTTTCCCATGCATTGGCAGTGTTTATGAAGGGATAGAGAGCTTGGTTGCACATATTAAAGATGTCAATCTTGAAGATGATATCTGCAACAATTTGTTAACTTCTGTGAATGATAGGTGGACAGAATACCATTCACAAACTCTTACCCTCAAAAAAAAAAAAAAAAAGAATACCATTCACCTCTCTGTCTTTATTTTTATGTACTTTGATCCGTAATTCTAAGAGAGAGGTCAAGAAAGAGGAAGACTTGTTATTCAAGGTTGGGAAGATGCTCTTAAAAGAATTATTATGGATTTTAATGAAAGAGGAATGGTTAAGAACCAATTGTCATATTACAGAAGCAGGAGTGGATTGTTTAATAGTGATGATGCAAAATTGGACAACTATGTTGTGAATTCAGCTTTATGGTGGAAGGATTATGGATCAGTAACCAAAGAGCTCCAAACTTTGGCCATTTGCATATTATGCCAAGGAGCAAGCTCTTCAGCATACAGTAGAAAGCTTTCTTTATGCATTTTATTCCCCTATGAACAAAGGACTAGTTAAATCGAAGGGATTCATCTATCAAGGTTCTTGGCTTGACCATCGAACCACCAACATTGGAATCTTCTTGTGCTATAGATCGAAGTCATCGTCATTTCTCTTTGCCTCAGAATCTTTAATCTTCCAAGGGTCCAAGAAATATTGTTGGGCGATTCTCGATAGCGTTCCTAGTGATGAAACCCCGAAAGGCCTGCATAGCCGAATCGGGTCGAGGGCGGGCTATCGAGAACCGTGGGATGGTGAGAGAGACACTAGAAAGTAAGGACTTGAAGACTTTTATATTTTTTGAAGAAAAAAGGAACACTACATAGATGAAGTTGCGAGAAATAATAGTTACTTTTGATATCATCCGCGAGCAGCAAAAATCAACGACCGAATGCATGGATATCTAAGAAAGACAATATGTAGAAGGAAAAGCTAATGATCGGGATCTAACCTGGAACAGATTCATTAGAATTAAAGAACTGGATCTCCTTCTATACCAGCTTATTCATGTAATGTAAAAAATGGCCACTCCAAGGATGACTACGACAGCCTCCATCTCATGGAATAGAAGTGAAATGCATCTTTTAGGCTGGTTTATGTCTGGGAAAGCACAGATGATGATGAAATTGAAGAATACAAGAAGGCTCGCGGAATATCTCTCCCCTATCGCAAATGTAAGAGCTTACAAATATTGAAGCCTTGGTTGGAATAAAAATGGAAAAACTTATCCCCACCAAGAACTACACCATTTCTCGACTCCAAAGCTCTCAGCAATGCAAAAGATTGTGTTTGCCCAAAATATACCAAAATAGTGAACTCTAATCTGGACGAATGCTAGCAAAGTTTATGATACAATGCTGCATTCAAGAATCCCCATCATGGGCAAGTACAACAAGCTGAATGGTATGTCTTTCAAAAATGTCCTTGTCACTCCTGCTCCATATTTTTATTTCAATACTATCATGGCTGTCGAAGTGGGAGGGTCCAAAGAGGGCATTTTAGACTTATCCGCCATAGAAGGTAAGCTCTTCCTCGACAAATTTCCTATCCATTGCCCATCTATTAACGGTGAAGAATGGCATAAGTAAGAATCTGAACATCCCTCTCCTCTCCTTTCTTAAGGCTAAAGTTAACTTGAGGGCCATTTTTTAAGAAACAAAATAATTTGGCCATTTCAAAGAAGGAGATTTTTTGGGCGTATAGGGTTTCAGCGAGGGGTTGGTTGCAGCATGATGTGCCGAAGATTGCCTTCTTTGAAGCTGATTAGGCACACGATGGTCAATTCAAATAGCCATTCCAAATCGATTCAAAGATAGCCATTATACCTCAATCATGCTTTCATGGATAACGAGTTTGAATCTATAAGTTGTTAGGGTTAAATGTTACGTCACTCAAACATTTTAAGCTTTAAGTAATAGTGATATATTCTTGTAATTGTTGACCTTAAAGGGCTCTATACACCAATTTAACCATTTGGATGCATTTGGATGTTTAGCATAGTTAACCCACCAATCCATCAAACCAAAATGATTTACGTAGTATAGGGGTTCTGTTGATGATGTGCTCCAATTCATGAAAGAAATCGGAGTGATCTAAGAGAATGACATTCATCTGAAGCAAGCAATTGATCAGAGATAGTATAATCATTAAGATTAGAGACTCTAGAGCTAATATTCCATGGGCTCTCACTAAGGTAGAACCCATCATGGAGGCAACGACTAGGATCATCTAATCTCTGGTTGAACTGACTGAAGGAATGAGGCTTGCATCTGGCTACAATCAAATTATGAAAAGAGATAAGATGGGACCAAGCATTCTACTCTTGGTTGAGCAAAGGCACGAAAGTAATACTCCTTATAAAGCAATGAGTGGCCATGTTAAAGTCACCAGCCATAATACATTTATCATAGGGAATGTTGTAAGACTATTTCTAATATTGTTCCAGAAAGAAGGCCTGTCCCCTGTTTGATTATAAGCATAGACATTAGTAAAAGCACATCTAAGGTTATCAATAGTACCATGCAGAATTTGCCATCTAGCATTATTATTATGCATCATCTGAATATCAAACAAAGGAATTTTAGAGTGCCAAGATAGAGATACATGTTGAGGTATTATTAGCTTTGATAGCTCAGAGATTGAAATTAGGAGGAAGAAGATTACCTGGGGGATTCACCTTTCATTAACATATAACCCATGAGAGTTCAACGGAGGGGTGTTTTTTGGACCATTTTCGTACGTATACTTAGGGGTTAGGGGGTGTTTTTAGGCACTGATCTAGAGCAATATCTATACATATAGGGGTCAAATTGCGTTTTAAGAATGTGTATACAAGGGGGGTTTTTTGCTACCCTCCGAACACAGATGCCATACCCCTTTATGTATAATTGCATCCCCGGGGAAGATTAGCAATGGTCCGTTCATAATTATCATCATTTAATTTGAGTTCTCGAAAGAAAAGGATATTAGCATTTATTAAAGATAGACAAAACTTTAAACGATTCCTCTTGTGATTCGAATTGATGCCTTGGAGATTCCAAATGATGCATTGAATATTAATATGCATAGAAAGCTGTTTGCTTGGATACTCTTGAAAACCTCTTAGAGGGTTCAGAGTATTGTTTTCTGGATCTATTCTTCTTATTATATGAAACCATTTTTTAAACTTCGTCGTCCTTTTCAATCTCTTCTTCTATATCTGCATCAATGCTATAATCAAGAAGATTATTATCCAAGAAATCCTTTCCATACTCATAAATAATCTCAATGTGATTGTCATTGATAGGAACAACATTTAAGTTAACCTTAAGAGGAACAATATCAAGAATATTATTCACCTCATCAAACCTGTTAAATTGTTCCTCATCAAAAGTATCAGCCCCAAGTGTGGGAATATCCTTCCTTGAAATAACTATTGGCTGCCCCGAAAGTTCCTGCGCTTGGCCCCAAAGTTCAGGTGATCTTGATATCCAATAGGATTTGACTAGTTTACCTGAGAATTGCTGCACTCGGTCCTAGAGTCTGGGTGATCTGGATAACCATTAGTGGCTTGGAGGTAGGTTTGACATGAAAACTTAGGTGGAGATAGATAAATCGGAGGTGTCCCCTGGAATATATAGGGGGTTCCACTTTATGATGTAGGCTAGATAGTTGATGGAATAAAGCTTTTTAGTTATCTTTCCACTTGGCTAAAATGTAAAATTTATTATATATGATATAAAATTCTTCATGATGAATTTTTCTTGGTTGGTAGCTAAAGTGCAACTATTTAACTTCAAATTCTGAGCGCTCATTAGAATGATAACTGATTCAATATGCTTCTATTACAAAACGATAAGAAAGATGCTCAAAATACAATTCATAGGGAACAAACAATACCATTTTGAGGAACACACATATTTAAGTGTTATTGCTAGTTTTTTTTTTTTTTTTTAATTGTGGACGTCCTCCCTTCCATTTTTTATCATTTATATTTATATAAATAAGAAACTTGGAACACATGTTAATATTGTAGCTAGTGCACCTAAGACGATTTAATGTAGTTTTGTACACGTTATCATTTCTTTATATCTGGCACATTTAATGCACTTCTATATACATGTCAAGATCTTTAGTTTTTAGCAGCCTTGACTAACCCCCCTTACAACAATCTCACGGGAAATTCCTGGCGACATACCCACATCATGTTTTTATGACGTGTCCTTATCTTGACCATAAGATCTGATATTTTTCAATCCAACGGTTGTTAAAATTAGAAAAAGCGTTGAAAATTCAGCCCTTTCTTTACATCAATGCATTTTTCATAATTTTTTTTTTATCTGCTTGAAGGTCTCGCTATGGCACTCTGAGAAAGCTGCCTTGCCAAAAATTTAGCCGTGCCAATGGGCTGCCCAACCTCCATCTTCCATTTATTCGGCAGTCCAAGCCTTCTCCAGAATGAACTCTCCCTTCTTCTCTTGCTAGAATGGGTACACTTCCTCCTATGCCCTTTAACCCATTCTGCAATAACACCTTTACAATATCTCCCGCCTATGAAATCATGAATAATATCATCATGCTCCATGTTGCCGAGCCATTCTGTTCTTGGGTCTCATGATTGCTAAGCTTGCTCTTGTTGGTGTTAAGGATCTGCTTACCAAGCCTTTTCAAGGAGAAAGCTTCTGTGGTCGATAAGGATTTTAGTTGGGATTTTGTTGTGCACTATGCATAGATGTAAAATCCACATGTAAGAATCACCCAACATGAAACTTGAAGATAATATGTGTGTTGGACCTAGATCTAAAAGTGATATTCTTATGCTCGACAGAGACACTGAGATATTGGAAAAGGGTTCCAGCTTGAAAAGAGGGACACATCGGCCTAATCAGCTTTCTTGCATCGTCATAAAATCCAAAACACATATATAAGGTGAATGCATAAAATACTGTGACTGTCAATGCTTCTGCTCTTTGTATTAGCAGGATGAGATAGTACAAGTTTGCCTTCACATTTTAGCCTCTTATATTTTCCAAGTATCCCTAGATTGTCTTTGGAATTTCAAGCAGGCAAATTTTGAAGCTCCACACCTCGACCATCTTTTGTGACAAAACCATGAGTTGAACAACACCATTATCGTAAGTTGATAAGAATAGAATAGAATAGGATAGAATAGAGTTTTTATCATCCACGGAGACCAATTGGGCCTATCCATGATCTCGGCGATCCATGATCTCTTGAAGGCATGATCCCAACCTCCATACCGAGCTCGTCCTCAGCATCTCATGCAGGGGCTGGCCAGCCGGACCAGCTCGACATAAGCGTATACGAATGTATCATATCTAGGACAACTCGAGAAGGTGTGGCATTCATCTTCCATGGCTCCAACTGCGCGTTGACAAAGCCTCTCTCGGCGTGGCTCCCTAATCCATCTCTCCGTCTCAATGGAGATGGTGTGCACTTAATGAGAATAGAGGCAATGGATCTGCGCTTTTTCATGGGTAGATAAGTGCGCAGGTAGCATTGTGGGTTCCGCTCCAATATGGGATTTATGTGGCATTGATAATGTACGCTCTTGACTTTGTTCAAGGTCTTTGGCATCCATAGCTTCTTCGAGGGAAGCATGTGTCAAGGTATTGTGCGAGGCGCGGCGACCGCCTCTGTTGCACTTCGGATGCACCTGTGCTCTGCACATTCCATCGGGCGATCGAGCTCTCTTTTCCCGCCCAGCGGGCTTTTATGCATTGAGGCCCCATTGCCGCGGTGTAAGCGAGGTTAGGGGAGGCAGAGTATCATCCATGTTGACCACCTCTAGGGAGTAGAGATGTAATGCGTCAGGGGCCCCTTTGAAGAGGCAAGAACTTGTTTCCCCAGCGATTATCTGGTATGTGTGTGGACTTCTCCCCAAAAACTGCGCCAAAGAAAGCTACTGTACCTCTCCAAGTCATTCCAAGTGGCGAAGGAAATCAGCGGGTCTCAGACCTTGATCCTATACAAAAGCACAGGTTCTACTAGCACCTTGAATAGGTGCGATTGATGCCTTAATCATCAGATCTGCCTTGTGGCTATTGTTCTGCATTGTATAGAGTGACTTCCAACATCTTTGCGGCTCGCAGCGGATGGAATGCCATGATCAAGGGCCCCCCTTTGAAGAGGCAAGAACTTGTTTCCTGCAACATTATCTGGTATGGGATGTGGAGTTCACTCCCAAAACGTGCCAAGAAAAACTTCTGTACCTCTCCAAGTCATTCCAAGTGGCTTAAGGAAATTAGCGAGGTCTCATACCTTGATCCTATACAAAAGCACCGGGTTCTACTAGCACCTTGAATAGGTGCAATTGGTCGCGCTCAATCATATAGGGTGCGCCTTGTGGCTATTGTTCGCATTGTATAGAGTGACTTCCAACATCTTTGCGGTTTCGCGGCTTGGATGGGAGAT
This sequence comes from Isoetes taiwanensis, assembly GCA_021234155.1. Taxonomy (NCBI): domain Eukaryota; kingdom Viridiplantae; phylum Streptophyta; class Lycopodiopsida; order Isoetales; family Isoetaceae; genus Isoetes; species Isoetes taiwanensis. Next base: position 142,480 of record JAJEKV010000445.1, read on the forward strand.
GTCCCGGTTAAATTGGCTGGCGGAACTCCACCGCATGAAATATTTGTAGCGGACACCACTTCAACATTTTGGCCATGATAAGTGAGGGTTGGGGCCACGATAAGTGAGTGTTGGGTGAAGTACTAGAATGTCTTTAAGAAATTCCTTGACAGGGTAGATGATCTTCTCACGAAATCATGGATGACTCTGTTCTTAGTGAGGGTAAAAAATTTGAGGAATCCTAGAAAGACTTTCCTCGATGTGCTTAATTGATTACTTAACTTTTTGTTATTTCATGTTGGAAATCTATATATCAACTTCTTCAATCAAAAGCACTTCCCTGATAAGCCACAACTTTTACGGATGTCTACAAAGGTAGGGCGATCCTTAGCCTCACGTTCCCAATAACCAACAATCATTTCTATAAATTACGTCAAAAATAAGCATGATTTCGTTAATTGGAAAAGAGTAACGCGATTTTTGAGAAGTTTGACCTCAGCTAATCTAGTCAAGCAGAAGTACTTTCTCCTACTTCTAAAGCACGAGTATCCATCAAAATTATTAATTGCCACCCAAGTATTACGTGACCACTATTATTGACGATAGATACATACACCACTATTATTGATGGTCGATACATACACCCACTCTTATTGATAGTAGATACATACACCATTATTATTCATGGGTATAAATATATCCGCGCGAGTGCGGGGAGGCATTCATTTGCAATGTAATGGCGTTCATGATGCACTCTCTTGATAAAACGCGTAAAAGCTGCTCCGATAGAATATTGAAACCATCATTTGCTCTCGGACTTACAATGATGCATAAATGCATTGGGAGGCATCATTTGATCCATACTTGCGAGTCCATAGCTAATTGCGCCAAGATGGATTCCCTCGATTCAGAGAATGTCCTTCTTTGTTTGGCGTGAAGGAAGCCCTCTTCACATTACAGCTCTCACACCTTCATTAGTGATTTTTGACTTGTGGGGCATCATCTGCATTCTCATCTCATTACATAGGCAGTGGGGCATTTTCACCGCTGGAGTGTGCGACCTTGGTTTCTTTGAGCCCGTGTTACCATGTTCGGCAACTCTATGACCCGCAAAAGGAAAAGTTCGCCACTTATAGAAAGTTGACATTGGAATGTCGTAGGCTTTGTGCCATGCTTTCAAGCATACTTTCTTGCTATTTAGCATCACCTTCCGGACCTGCCCATTTTCTGAGCAAAGGTCAAGCATGTTATAAGCAAAGGTGGTCTGTCGGCGACACTCATGTTCCAAAGAAACCCGCATGCACTTGATCTCGCGGTGGAGGCGGCACAACATCTCAGAATGCGACAAATCGTGAATTTGAAGTCTAGAATAGAAGCCACAGTGATCTTCCTATCAGCCTTACCTGGGGTAGTTGGTGTTCACGGTGTTCGATTTACCATTTTATAAGACCTCTTTCGAGTCTTAGCAACTTCCACTTGCATTGCATAGGGTTTTGTCTCGATGTTACGTTCTTTCACATCCTTTATGAGTGTCGATCTTGTAACATTGTCTACTAACACCAAGGCATTGGACCATCGACCGGTCGTGCAATTGCGACATTTCGGAAGACAAGCTTGGCATCTCATAGGCGGCTTCTACGGCATAGGACATATCTTCATTACGGTGGCAGCTGAAGTCTTTCCCTAACCTTATGTCACCAGCTGGTTAGGATTAGTGAAGAAGATCACCCCGTGTCCATAAGGCATATCGCAACAGTCATGCATCAGCATGCAGTTCCTCTCCACTAGCTCATCTCTTGAAATGCCTTTATCACCACAGGTTTGCTTGAACGGACCTTCCTCGTCTTCGACTACCTGCTAGTTAATTTTTTAATTGTCTTTGGGAGTGGATATGTCACCTTCGGGCACAAAGGATGCTATACAACGTGCATGTCACACAATGAAACTCCCGAGTCTCCCCGAGTGTTGAAATCTCAGCTTTCGGATATGGCAAAGGTATGCTTCCATCTACAACAACCTCCATAGACACTACCACGGTGCCCCGGGCAAGGGCAAGTTGTGATGTTTGTTGAAGCCATGTACTTTGCCCTCGCCAACTTTGACACCATTGAATAGTATAGACCTTAAGTCAGCCATCTTGGATCAGAAAGGCCGATAGTGCTATTAGAAATAGCAGTGGCAATGATATGATACTAAATGCTCATGTGAAGATAAAGTTGAGCAAAGAAGAAAAGCTAGTCTTTGCTCAAGATCGCCCGCTTGATCTAGCTGAGGAGGCCAGATGGGCTTGTACAAAATCCCGAAAATAGTAGACAATAAATCAATTATCCATACTTTTTGAAATCAGTTTGCTCCAATCCTGAGCACTCATACTTATTGAAAGTTGATGAAGATCGCCGCCGCGATATAGCTGAGGACACACAGGCTTGTTCAAGCAAGAATTTTTTGGATATTAAATTAGTATCCATTTTTACATGTCGTTTGCTCGAACATTAACGATTTATACTTCTTGACTGCTGATGAATATCGCCGTTGCGATCGGGATGCGGACAATGATTTGAAGTTTGCCAGGGTCATTCCTGTTTTCTGAAGTTGTTTTCAGACAAGATACTACTATAAAGACAATTAAAGGCTGCGACTAGTTTGCCAGGGTGATTCCTATGTTCTAAAATTCATTTCAGACAAGACACCACTTTACAAAGAATATAGTATACAAATATGGGCCTCTTGTGTTATCTAACTCATTCATTTGATATAACAGAAGTTAAAATGGTATAGATGTCCTAGAATCTAATTAACACAAAGTTCTAATAGTATATCTTGTCTGCCGTTCACTCTTCAGAGCATCCAACAGTCGAAACACCAGTAAAATGCTTTCAAATATAGAATATCGCCTTCATTTCCAGATGAGCGCCTCAAATACCGCCAATTTGGACGATCGCCTTGGAAGACTTATTGATGCCTCAAAAGCATCCTTCCCGAGTCCAATTAGAATGAATGGCTGGTATGGCCATGTAGATGGGTGAATTGAGTTTGAATTTCAAATTACCTCGTGATTTCAAGGGCTTTTTCCATGCCGTATTGGAGTAATCATTGTCTCATTTAAACTTCGTGCCCGCAGTATATGTTGTCCTTCAACGTGTCCCATGTCATATTGTGACCGTCATTGTCATTGTCTCATTTAAGCTCACATGTTGTAACTATTATGTTGTCCTTTTCCCCAGCTCATAGTAGAAAATTTTGAACTTAATGGTGGCGTCTATACAGAGAACGAAAATTTCAAATCCGGCATTTCTAAGAATATTTCGTACCCATGCCATAATTTATTAAGCCCGGAATTTATTGCTTTTGCGGGAATTCAATTTTCCGACATCTGAGTCATGGTACGGGGGAGTGGTCCCTGGCCTTGAGGGTTATGGGGCATGGCAAAATTATAAGCAAAGATTGTGGAAATATGGCAAACATTACTCAAATATCTTTGACATTTACTCTTATGGGAAATACAAGGTAAAGATGGTTACAATACAATGGATGGGGTCGTGGAGTAAAAAGGGCCAACTATTAATATGTTATCGACTTCTACTAAGTTAAGGGAGCACCTTTTTAAATAAAAAGGCGGACACACAAATAAAGAGATGGGCCTTTATTTGGAAAAAAGGGGAAACGTGAGCCCCATATAGGCGGGGGCAACGATCTATAAAGGAGGAAAAGGATGGGTGAATTGGAGGGACTTGTTATTTGAAGCCGGTTTCTCGACCGGAATTAGGGGAGAGGGCGACATCGACTTTAAAGAGTCAAAGGATGCGATGAATTGCACGGCGGATCCATAAGCCCTCTTGAAGACTGATATAGCCGATCAGGGCTGATTATATTTGAATCGGGAGTCTGCTTAGATGGGCCAATTCTTAAATGGGATCAATTTCCACATGCCAGCATCGCAGACTAACATTCCTTTGCATCTGGGACTTGAGATGGAGTCTACCGACCAGATCAGACGAAGACTGACCCCTTTGGTTATAAGGAAACCTGATTATTGCCGAGACATGTTTTTCTTCATGATCGTGAGGATATTGAGTTCGAGGAGGATCTTTTTACGATCGATAACGGGATGTTATTCATGAGCTACGCTGAGTAGCTATGGATTGAATCTTTGCTCGAGAGCTACGTGGAGTAGCCAGATAGTCTTGCTCCAGAGCTACGTGGAGTAGCTAGAGATTGTTTGCTGAGCCATATGCCATTTGCACTGCCATAACCTTGTGGACCCGGTTGGGTGGTTAAACGTGCTCATCAGTATATTTGTCTGTGATATATGATAATCGGATCTTGATCTTCAAATAAGATGATGTTGTTCAGTTGTTTAGCTTCCCATAAACAATGAATTGTATCAAGTGGTATCAGAGCGGAAGTTTACGATTCTTTTGGGAATCTATGGGCTACGGAAACATCACCGGGATTTGAATTCATACTCTTGATTTAAATCAAGAAAATGGAACTAGTGGTGGTATTATACTCGAAGGCTGCTACACACCAAGAATGTTGCAAGTTTGTGCGGCAAGTACAGCTGGGTTGAACTTCGTCAAAAAGTGTGTTGGGGGCCAAGTATATGAGTGAAGTGGCGAATCCTTGGCGAATCCTTGGAGCGTGGCATCCAAGTAAGGAGGATTTGATGACGCCGCTTTGAGAAGCCGGAGCATCGCGAAGCGATAGAAAGAAAAGCCCGGTGCTTTCGCGGAGAATGCACGAAGTGTATTGGGACCGACTTGTGGAGAACGAGTTCGGGTTATTGGGGAAATTCCTATGATCCTTTGGGGGATTATGGAATAAAAGCATCTGGCTTGGAATTGCAGAGTCAGATCATGGTGATCTGAGAGGCCGGTTGGCCGTGGTATAAATATTTGACTTTGGAAGTCATACTAACACTTGACCTTAATTGCAGGTTTGCCTAGTGTTAAGCATTGGGAAGGAACTTTACGGACAAGCTGTCGAGGTTATGGATGCTAAAATTTGGATGCGGAATCTCAAATTATTTCCTACGGGATAGACTTATGGGCAAAGTTCGTAAGTTGATTTTCTTTATGCGGAATAGAGAATAAGATTTTATTGTGTGCACCCATGGTAGATTGGTATCGTGGAGATACTGTATCGTGGAGATACAATCAAGTAGTACCGCGGAGGTATGAAAGAAAATAAAGCACTGAGGAGGTACAAGGATATATCGTACTGTGGAAGTACACGGATATCCATAACTGCTTCTAGAGTTTTGCAGGGATTAAAAGAATGGGGACGCGGAGGTTTCAATAAGTATAAGGTACTGTGGAAGTACAATAACTTATATAACCATTCTTGAGTTTGCAGGGTCTAGGAACTCCCAGGTGCACGTTGAATATGGAACAACCACCTTGAGAAGGGATGGGCCAAGTTGGGGTGTACTCGGACGATCGCGGACGATCTCTTTTTGAGAAGGGATGGACTGATACGGAGTCATGGCACGGGGGAGTGGTCCACGGCGCCAGGGTTATGGGGGCATGGCAAAATTATGGCAAAGATTGTGGAAATATGGCAAACATTACTCAAATACCTAGGGACCTTTACTCTTATGGGAAATACAAGGTAAAGGTGGTTACAATACAATGGATGGGGTCGTGGAGTAAAAAGGCCCAACTATTAATATGTTATCGACTTCTACTAAGTTAAGGGAGCACCTTTTTAAATAAAAAGGCGGACACACAAATAAAGAGATGGGCCTTTATTTGGAAAAAAGGGGAAACGTGAGCACATATAGGCGGGGGCAGTGATCTATAAAGGAGGAAAACACAGATGGGTGAATGCGGTGGGGACTCTTGGTGATATAGCCCGTCAGGGCTGATTATATTTGAATCAGGAGTCTGCTAGATGAGCCGATTCTTAAATGGGATCAATTTCCACATGCCAGCACCGCAGACTAACATTCCTTTGCATCTGGGACTTGAGATGGAGTCTACCGACCGGATCAGACGAAGACTGACCCCTTTGGTTATAAGGAAACCTGATTAGTTCATGATCGTGAGGATATTGAGTTCAGAGGAGGATATTTTCTGATCTGATAACTGGGATGTTATTCATGAGCTACGCGGAGTAGCTATGGATTGAATCTTTGCTCGAGAGCTACGTGGAGTAGCCAGATAGTCTTGCTCCAGAGCTACGCGGAGTAGCTAGAGATTGTTTGCTGAGCCAGATGCCATTTGCACTGCCATAACCTTGTGGACCCGGCTGGGTGGTTAAACGTGCTCATCAATGTATTTGTCTGTGATATATGATAATCGGATCTTGATCTTCAAATAAGATGCTGTTGTTCAGTTGTTTAGCTTCCCATAAACAATGAATTGTATCATTTTCGGCCGTCATTATGACGGGCCATTAATGATCCCCATCCTTTGAATTCATGAAAATCCCAAATCTCGGCTCCTTCGCGATCCAATTTACGAGCGCCTATAGAAAACTTCGAGCGCCTTCGACCGCCGCCATGTCTCGCGCAGCCGCCTTAAATGAAGGTATTTTTCGTGCTTTTCACGACCATGCTGTCGTTCTAGCATTAGTTGTGCTTTTTTTAGCAGTCTATAAGCTCGATAGGATCGCGGCCGCGATGTTCATGATGAAGCGATATTTTTATTTTCTGATCGTAATGCTTGTAAGAATTGCGGTCGTGATTTGTTTCACTAATAAATATAATTAGTTTTAATGTATTGCTCACAACGATCGCGGTCGCGATCCTTTTGAGCACATTAACCTAAACACTACATAATGTCTAGTTCATAATGCTTTTACCTGTCTATTTGCTCACAAGGATCGCGGCCGCGATACTTAACTAAATCGTCGCGATAAAGCATATTTTTTAATGTGTTGCTCACAAAAGGATCATGGTAGCGATCCTTGCGAACACATTCTCTTAAACCCCAAATAATGTCTAGTTAATAATGTTTCTCTCTCTCTCTTGATAAAGATGTGGTAGCGTTCCTTGTGTGCGTTGCTAGGTTTTAAGTAGTGAATAGTTTCACTTATCAATTTCATATTTTACTTGCGGCTTTTCGAACATTTCCCGGCCCCAATGTGGAACCCATGCGCATCGTAACTCCTAATAGAAGTCAGAAATGGTGCATGGGAATAGCCCAGGCCAAACCACATGTGGCAGAAGACCGCCGTAAAGACTTGTGTCTCTTTTTGAGGAACGGAAAGGGCCCAGAAGATTTCGAGCAGATGGGCATAATAGTCACTATGTGGGAAGGAACAAAGAATAATGTCTAAGATGCAATCATATGCAGCGTGGAGGATACATAGCAACTTCAATTTGTGGAGTATGTTTTGCGCTCGCAAAACTATGATCCTTCTATCATGACTGCAAGCAAGGCGAATAAGCCCGCCAGTGGCAAGGGGGTACCTACTAGTGCCAAAGGATATGGTTGGAATCTGCCATCTTATGATTCGTTGAGCTTGTCTGGGATAAAGTGCAACATAGATATACTAGTTGGCTTCAGCATGTGCAGAAAGAGCCTTTCGGCTGATAAGAAACCTCCTTCCATTGTATTAATGGCTACAAAAGACAACAAATTGCCTTCTGAATGGACGAACCACGGGGGTGCACCTCTATGTATGGACGTTGGAGTAGAAAAACCCATACCATACGGTTTTTTGAACTAACATACAATATAGCCCATATCCGTAGATTTACGATTGATTGTGCCAAATTATATAATCCCTTTCCGACTTTGTTCCTTTTGTCATGCCAACAACTTTGTGGGAGATGGTTTATTCTTGTTATCGTTTACATCACGATTTTCACTGGGTTATTTCTATTGCTTGAGGTAAATGTTAACCTCTAAAAACTAGCTTAAAGTAAAAAGACGCTAGTGGTTAAACATTAAAACTCGTTACATGAGTGGCCGATCATATAATTCTGAACAAATTGTCATTTACTTTTGCTAATTTTTGTCCAATTTTATTGCCACTGCCTAAGGCCAATATTCATGCCAAATTCAGTAGGTTCTATTCATATGCCTAAATTTGCAGTGCCCAATTTTACTTTGGTGGTTATCTTCTTAATAGAAGGATCTAACAATATCTTTAGTGGCAAAAAATAGCTCTTATGTATATACACGAACATATAGTTAAACATGGGATCCTATGTGATTCAACTAGTTGGCTTGTATTAAATAAGGTGTCATTTCTTTTCTTCAACTAAATCGAGGATGTACAATATTACAATATGCATAAGGTTAATCCACCTTGGAAAGTGGATCTATTCCTTCTTTTCTTTGGTGGAGTCGAAGGCGAAGCAAAACATCACCAAAGATCTAGGAAACCTCTCTCTTTTTTGTACCAATTTTACATATGGTAATCTCAATGTAGAGGTCCCAAGTATAGAAGAATAGATTAAATAAATAGGCTGCACTTTATTTGTAGACTGCAGATCAGATAACTCTTGTTGATACCTTTTCGTCATTCACCTTAATGGTGGAGCCCTTCCCACACGTTTTGCCTCATTATCATTGACAACAAATGAGATATTTACCTGCATTAATAATTGCTAGGAATTAGATGTGTGACATGTACAACAAACATGCAACCAGAAAAATGACATTTACTGTGGTGCAACAGATGTTAGAACACAAAGTGACTTACTTTTGAAGCACCTTGAGAAATCATTTGAACATTGACACCACAATGCCTCAAATACATTGAAAACCTGATCAATCAAGTCTCACAGGTCAGTACATAACATTACAGGTCAATATAGTCCCGATAAAATTCAATTCAATTTTAACACTGGGGCCATGTTATATCAACTCCCGGCAGCATTATAGCGCATTATAAACTAAAAACTCTATAGCTATGGACCATGTGCTGTGGATGTGCCTTGGATCCACTAGATCTAATGGGGCAAAAAAAGCAGTAGTCCAAGGAAGGTAATATGCAAAGAGGGCGATCGCCTTCAAGATATTAAGTATAACTAAAACAACTTTCCAAAATCCAATGAAAGGCATCCTAGGAAGATTATCCATTGGCTATCCTAGCTGCTTCAAGGGATGCTTTGACATCAACATTTGAGCTTCTTTGAATCCTATCTTATCTTCTGAAAAGATTGCCCGTGCTTCCATTTTGCTGCCTGTTTGACTCTTAGTCAGCCACACATATTACCATCTGTTGTTGAGTTTCCAAAAAGGGTATATTTTTGGCATGCCATGAAGACTATGACATAAAAACCTAAGTTCTTATAGTGCGACTTTACCCATACTTATGTTGCATACACTGTCTTACGCACCTGGTTCTACAGTCTACTCTTAAGGACAGTTATGTATACACTGATCACACGTACCTTTGCTAGGTCTCCTAGTAGAGCCACGGCACTCTGATGTACATCTCATGCTTCATCACTGCAGCACTAAAATGACAACCTGAGCTATTGATGTCAAACACTCCAGAAGAGAGAAAAGATCTTTGTCGGTGTCAGATAATTCTTGCCACTTGGAAATTAGCGGTGGCATTAACTGTTGAAGGTACCGAGGCTGCAGGTTGGAAAAAATATAGTATCAATATCTTCTCACCCATGTCAAGAAAAATAGTAACTTATGAAATATTTCAATTAATTTGAGCTGATATGTTATTACATGATATAGCGAAATGTTGGCGATATAGTCCCAAGGTTCTATAAAGCAGTTGAAGCCAAATTCCCAAAGGGGCAGCAGAGCAGAGCAAAGAAAGAAAGATTTGCCAAAGACCTCAAGTTATTAAAATAGCACCAACATGAAGCAGCAGACTGTATCATCTAAGTCCAAATGCAGATCCAAGTGCCAAGGCAAGCACTTCGTAAGCTGCAATGGTAAGACTGAATATACATCTCATGAAGCTGCCCCACTTCAAACCAAACCAGGTGACATTGACATATTCAGAGCTGTTACAACATCTCATCTTTATTTCCATGTCATGATGGCTGCTTCTCCTAGATCCCTCATGATGACAATACCCAGTACAGCATATTGGGATTATGGTGTCTTCGGTTGAGAAACTTGACCTCTTAAACCCCTTAACGTAAGCAGATTGAGGGCATATATGTACACACACACACCTAATTAAGCTCCCCAGCAACTGCATCTGCCAGAGTTCCAATTGTATCATATAAAATACGTAGATTTTTCCGCTGAAAATATAGCATACAAATATGACAAAGATTGCAGACACAACACATGTTTGTTATAAAAACAGTTGAAGCTTCCAGATAACTTGCTCTTATTATACCTCTTCAAGAGTTGCAAATGCCGAGCACGCCGCCTCTTGCACATGTTTATTGTTATCAACTATTTGATGAAGAAGACCGTTTAAAACATCATCAAACTATTTATGCCCATCCAAATGCCCTGATGCCTAGTTATAATAGCAAGACGACTGAAACATAGCACTAAGCAAAATTATCTACATGCAACAACCAATTATCTGTACATGCAAGGAGACCAACCTGAACTATCCATTTGTTGTAACGTGACAATGTCCAGCATGTAATACTGCGCACAAGAGGATGTTTATCACCCAGCAATGGCACAAGAAACTGAACAATCTGATAAGGATATGCAGTTATGTAAGACAAAGCCACAAATTGACATAGGGTTATCCAAAGCATTGTTATCCAAAGCAGACCCCATACATTCACCAAGTCCACCATTCTATAAAATCTTTCACGTTAGAGGTCATCATAGAGTTTTCAAAATAAAATCTTACAAACTGGTGCTGCGCTATTTTCATGAAAGAAAATCAGGGACAATAGTCTTGCGAAATGAATGGTCTCCAATGAAACTATACGAAGAGATCTTCTCATCAAAAGTTAGATTTCAACACACAAAATAACAAGTTCTGGGCAACACTTACAGGAGTCGGAAATCAAGAACATAGCCATGTAACCTTGCGAAAATCCATGGCCTCTTCCGGCCCTGTGTTTCACTACGAACACAACTAAGGATAAAAATACAAGCTTGAAAATTAGAAATTACAACAAAAAAGAAAATGGCAGAAGCTGAATAGAACAAATAGAGCTCTGTTTTGCACAAAATCAGAAGCCTTGTAGACTAGCTGCTATAAGCAAGATCAAGTACTCAGTCATAAACTCGAAACCACCATCATAAATCAGACCAGAGGCCCAAATCGACCACCTACGGATCTCTCCTTCCCGCCTTTGCTCCCTTCACGTTCAAAGCCGGAAGTATGGGCTTTCGACCGCATGAGAACTCGACCGTAGACGGTCGACTCACCCCAAAAAAAACCCTAAACGTTCACGCAGTTGGTCCATACGTGACCATTAGGTGAACCCCCTTGACACGAACTAGTTGCAGGGCAGTTGCCAAGAAAAAAGTTGTGGTCCCATTGGCTGTTGCAGGTGAACCATTGACTCCAAAAGAATCCTTAATGTCATCTCCAACCTGTACAGAATACAAATCCAGGCAGATCTGCCATTGTCGATCCCTCATGTCAAAATATGCTTTTGCCTCTTCCAGTGAAAGACTCAGATGCAATGAAGCACCTCTGCCAAGAAAGATAAGTACCTTCAAGTTTAAGCTTCGAAACTTAAATATTGAAGAGACAGGGCAGCCCTCTACTACGTCTACTCCCACCTCGTCCACCAAACCTGTAGCTACGACTTCTATGTTGACTTGGCCATCTTCTTCACGTATGCCTGATGAATTAAAATTCAATCCAGATGAAGAAAAGAAGCTTGCTGAACAGACCGCCTCCAAACTAGAAGAATTTAAAATATTTTATCCTATGGGAGTGAATTGGTTCCAGAAGATCAACATTTTTTATTGTGAGACAGCCCCCGCAAATTTAACTCATAGGGTTCGATCTAATGATCATGTACAGATCAAGAGCTTCAAAAGGTGCCCAACGGAGGTTCTCACGCCTATCGATGTCATCCCATTTGACCCGATGATAAGGTAAGTTTTATTGCATATTTCTCGTATTAGGACCGCCTTTGTATATAATGCCTATTAATTGATGGGACACCAATGCGGGAAGTGGATCACTTGGTCCCATACCCGAGGAGCTCTTGAACAAGAAATTTTATATTATTTCGGTAATCACGGTTTTTTGCTTTGCACAAATTCTTTGTTCGTGATGGGTAATGTCGATAGCGGCTGGAATTTGCTAAAGCTTATGCAAAGCTTTAAGAAGAAATAGGGTGCTAAATGGAGGAGTATATTGATTATCTATACAATGCAATGACATTTATCTCGGATACAATATATAAGGAGCCACTAACCGAAAATCTCCGGCAATTAAGGAATCAACACAAGGCTTATGGATGCCTCCACAAGGCCCAACATGCATTGCAAGTATCATCCGCTTGAAAGGTTAGTTCTTATTTTCGCTAAAGAAGATCGCCATCGCGATCCTAACGAGATGTTTCAACTTCAAGAGTTGCTACGCAAAGAAAAACGCGGTATTTCCTTTGAGTATGACGATAAGGTATGCCTTTTCCTCGGATCCTTCTTTGAAACTCTAGAGAAAATGGCAAGGCACAGAAGAAGAGGAAGAAGAAATTGCTATGCTCGATAAGCCAAGCAGTTCGGACATTGGGACATCAATATAACTTCGAGTCGGATCTCGGCAAGATGGATCAAATACTAGATGCTCTGGATCGAGAAAAGTTTCAAGAAGAAGTTCTACGAAAACCGAGAAGCTTTGCTAGAAAAAACAGAAAAGGCATCTGCTGAGCTCGACCCACAGTTCAAAAAGCTGGAGCCACAGAACGAAAATCTTGAGAAGATCACCGCCAAATGATAACAGGTTAAGCCAGAAAAACCGCTTCATAACCCGAATACATGGGGGAATGTCGATGGCGCAAGTGGTAGACTAGATGGCGACCATTCACCAAAGAGACAGAAGTTGGTTCGCTCTACAGAATACTCTATGGCATTGGAGGATTGTTGGATAGTTCTGAGATGTCAGGACGTGTGCAAGAGATATGTGTCGTAATAGATGTGGATATGCTGAATATTACGGGATATACAGAAATGGACACATCACAGACGATTGCTGCAGGAAAGGAGCATGTTAGAACAATAGCTGCGGAGCTTGGCGTTGATGTAGAGCCTGTGAAAGAAACTCAATGAAAATGTCAATCTATATGCAAAGATTTTTAATAATTACACTTACCTTTTTTGTAATTATACTTCTTTGAAAGTACATGCTTTATGATGTGTGCCTACTTTACATGAATATAATTGTTTGAAAGATCGCGACCGCGATTATTCCGACAAGATTTGTTTATTTTTTAGATCAATATTAGGTAATTGCAAGCATTAAACTCTTTATATATTGCCTTGCCTTCTTGTCCAAACTATCGTCGTGGCAATCTTTGGGACCACTAGTGATGCTTTATAAACCCCATAGTTAATGTTATGACACCTAGAGGCTATAGCTGTACAGGTGATTTTTCGTGCTCGTCATTTTTTCAAGGTGATTTACTAATTATTAATGCTTCATTCTGCCTGAGATGACCGCGACCTATTTCGTTGTCAAACAAGAAAATAAAATTTCTCTAATTAATGAAATCTTGCTTAAATGGACTTTTCTTTCTTAAGCTTCTCTAGCAGTTGAACCTGAATCCACTTTGGAAGATAGCGAGCCAGGTCGATTTCTTCTATAATAATTTGTGAATCTACCACAAGCATGCCTTGCACCCCATAAAAACCTATGCGAAAATATATTTCAGGCACACCGAAGTCAGCAAGCTTGATAAAAATACATCCTTCGCATCCTTTACTAAAGTATTGGGTAACTTCAAATCTCTCTGCAGAACACGTCATTATCATGCAAATGTTTCATTGTTTTTGCAATTTGTAGAAGAACGTCATAGACATTCCTTAGTACTAGAAGGTGGTTTACTTCCATGCTTCTCGCTCAAGTTTGTTCCAAAATTAGAGTTTAAGTTGGCACATATCACCCAAAAACATTATTTCATTCTTCGCTTTTCTCTTTTCATGCGCAAGCTAAGGCTGATAAGGCTGCTATTGAAGGTCAAGAAGTTGATAAAGCAGATGCTAGAGTTTTACAAGTGAAGGCTGAGCTTGACCGTGAGCTTTTACATCTTATTGCAGTACCATGCAAAGGTTTAGTTTCAATATATCTTAATCTATGGCCTTCTTACCAACTTTTATTTATTTTTGCAAGAGATAAACTTGTGAGAGCAATGGAGCTAGCTACATTGCTATTTCATAAACCACTAGGCCACGCTAATAGGGAGTTAATGCAATGCGTCTTACAGTGTTGGCTGAATGTCTCAATGGAGTCCTTGAGGTGAATCATAAAGAAATTACTTCAAAACTACAACTCATATGATTTTTTAGTTGTATCCTTTTTATCTATAACGGCTTGCGAATCTCTCCAAAAAGGGATGCAGCGAGAAATTGTGGAGTTGTCTTGAATAGTATACATAATGCAAATTATTGAGCTCCAATGTAAGAAAGGCAGCAACAAGTTATGGTGAATCTTCATGGAAGGATAATCTGGAATCAAACTTCAATATTGATGTTTAGAGGTATGTTTAGATTTCTACTTTAATGGTTCTATGATCCCCTTTCATCATTTGAAAATATACATGTCTAATTGTGTGCATTGCAGACTTAAAGAGAACATCAATAGTTGATCTGAAGGACTAGGAGCTTCATGATCTTTTGGTGCTGGTAATGCTGGGCCTCTGAATGCTTGGAATGCAAGCTATTATTTCCTATTCAACCCATAGCCACAATCTGTTTCTACTATATAAGGAATTGTGTAAAACAACATAGAAAGGTTCAAGCTGCAGTTTATTGTGGGTTTCAAATAGTTACATTTTCTCCTACACTTAAAAGTTAAAATCTAATTCGGTTCATAAATATTTGTAATTCTTTTTTGGTATGTTAAAAGGTAATATCGGGGTCATGTTCTTCCACATATCTAGTATTGAAATAAATATCCTTGCTGTGCTAAGGGTCTTTGAAGTTGATGTATACAAGAATTACATTTTAGTTGAAATTCCACCATGGAAGGCCGACGCGCCCAGTAGCGAGGCACGCTTGACCGCCGGAATTTCAACTAAAATGTAATTCCTCTAACGTGAAGTTTAGCAAGTGCTTTTGATTCTCGTGGCATCCGGACGGCGAGGCGGATGTGGCAATATAAAAGGTATTCTTCACGATTTTTGTGCTTCTTTCTCTGCGCTGCCACTCTGGGGTGTTGGAATAACAGATCATTACATAAATAATGTCAGGAGGTGTGCCAGGCATGCAGAAACTAAGGTTGCTTCTTGTGTCAAGGTAATGCTGCAAATGCAAAGGTCAAATGATATTCTCCACTAGGGTTAAATAAGTTTCAAGAGTTTTTTTTTTTGAACCATTGGAATGGTCAATGGTCAATAAGCCCGCTTTTGTTACCACTGTGGGATAATTCGCGGAGCCAAAATCTCAGGAAGGAAAGTCTATCTAATCCGAACCGCAGCTTCGTTCGATTCGATTTCTTGATATATAGATGGGTACAACGGGCAAAGTTGGGTATGGGAGCAAGCGGACGAATCTATTCATCATCAGTTTGGTTCGGAATAGCTGAAGATCTGATTGATCAAAGTTGCTCGAATTTTCACTGCAGTGTTTTTCATGTTATTGTCCATTCTATTGAATATTTGAATAGAACTTCTCTAGTTCTAAAAGTTGGTTTGGATATTTCATGTGACAATACATTTGAAAGTTATTGTGAACACTTAGATTGAGTTGGCAACAAGTATATTGTTGATTGAAACAAATTGAAAATTTACATCTGGTATCAGAGCACATATCATTGGCAAGAAGTGATGTCAAGTCGATTTGGTGCTAGTCTTTTGGCAACTGTGAAGGTCTACAAAGGTGGACCTGGTTTTCAGATTTGGAAGGATGTTGTAAAGCATATTTTGGAGGTTGAGGATTTGTGGGATCTTGTTGATCCCACTAGTGAGGTGTTGGTACTAGTGCAGGTGCTACTGCAACTACTAGAGTTGTTGCTGCCACTTCTGCTGCAGGAGGCTCTGCTACAGGAGGTTCTGGAGGAGATACAGAAGCTGCCAGTGTAGAAGAAGTTACCTCTGAGAGCAGTGGAGCTAGGACATGTTCAAATCAAGCCAAGCTCAAAGAAGCACAAGGAATCATTGCTTCAAAGGTCAGTCCTACAATTAGGCTAAAGCTAAGAAATAAAAGTCCTAGGGAAATGTGGATGTTTATGCTTAAACATTTTGAGGAGAAGACTTCTTCACAAATTGATTTGTTGGACAAAGAACTCAGAAATCTTAAATTACATGAAGAGGATGATGTGTCAGATTTCTTTAATAAATTTGACAATATAGTGGCTGATTTAGGAGGGGCTGGAGTAGAGCTCACTGAAAGATATCAAGTTTTAGCAATTGTAAGAGCCATTATAGATAATGAATAGTTGGGTCTGTTTATAAGAAATGTTGCAAAGAATAGGGAGGAAGCTGAAACTATCATTAGAAAAGGTAACCAAAGGAACTGAAGAAGAAACTGAAATTTTATACACTGGTAAAGCTGGAAAAAAGCAAGACGGAATCATTTGTTATTTTTGTCATGAGCCTGGCCATGTCAAAAATAATTGTCCTAAGCTTAAGAAAGAAGAATTCTACTGTTATACATGTGGTGGTCAGGGGCATTTAGCATCTAAATGTCCTACACCTAAAGAATTTGGAAGAGGAAGAGGCAGTTTTAATAGGGGAAGAAATGTGGGAAGAGGTAGAGGAGGAGGAAGAAGATCAGCTGGTACATTTGTTACACAAGAGCTTGAAGAAAAGAAGGAAATTATAGATGAAGATGAGGTAACCTTGTTAAATTCTGTCCTTGAAAATCAAACAAATTCTAACAAGTTATCTCATGCTCTTGTAGTTGATAGTGGAGCTGAAAGATCAGTAGTTCATACTACTGAGTTGCTCAAGAATATAGAACAAGGAGAAATCAGAAATATTCAAGTTGGAAATGGAGCTTTGCAAAAGATTGAAGGCAGAGGGCTTCTGCAATTGTGGGATCTGCATGGGAATATAGTAGACATTAAAAATGTTTTGTGTGTGCCTGGGATTATCAAAAATCTCATATCTGTTAGTCAGTTAGTTGACTTGGGTTACAAAGTTGTTTTTGATGATGATGGTTGTAACATTTGGTTTGATAATAAAATCAAGTTTCATGCCAAACGTGTTGGGAGATTATTTCAATTGGAACACAACAATAGTTCATCTTGTGAAGTTCTTATGGTTTCTGAATTTGAGCTTTGGCATAATCGATTGGCTCATACTCATTCTAATAATCTCAAGATATTGGCAAAGAAAGGGTTTGTTAAATATCAAAATGAAGAAAAAGGGCATATTTGTGAAGGTTGTATGCTTGGGAAAATAAATAGGTTACCCTTGGTCAAATCAAAGAAGAAAAGTAAAGAAGTCTTAGAATTGATTCATACTGATCTGTGTGGACTTTTAAATATCAGAAGCAGAACTGGAAAAAGATATTTTATTACCTTCATTGATGACTATACCAGAAAATGCAAGTGTTACTTGCTGGCTAACAAGTCTCAAGTTTTAAATGCATTCAAGCAATTTGTAGCAGAATCAGAAAGGCAAACAGATGTGAAACTAAAATGTATAAGGTCTGATCGAGGGGGAGAATATCTCTCAGCCAAATTTAAGAGCTTTTGTATTGCCAATGGTATTAGAAGGCAGTTGACTTGTAGATACAGTCCTCAACAAAATGGAACTGCAGAAAGAAGAAACAGAACTTTAATGAATGCTGTTAGGTCAATGATCAAAAACAGTGGATTGCCAAATTATTTATGGGAAGAAGCTCTGCTAACTGCTAATCTTATACAAAATAAATTGCCTTCTTCAAGCTTGCAAGGGAATATTCCTGATCTGATGTGGTATGGGGATGATTCAGGAATTGATTACACAAAATTCAAAGCATATGGATGCCTATCCTATGTACACAAACCAGATGAGCTCAGAAAGAAACTTGATGACAAAGCTGAAATTGGTTTTTTAGTAGGCTATGATAGCCACTCAAAGGGTTACCGAATTTTTATTCCAGAAAATAGAAATATTGTCATTAGCAGAGATGTGGTGTAGGATGTCTTTTACAAAAATAGACATCAAATTACAAAAGAAGACTCTTTGGTCAAAATGTCTCAAGTTTCAAATAATCAAATTGATTATGAAGAGGAGGAGGAGGAGACCAATGAAGTTGAAAAATTAGCTCAGGATCAAAAGGTTCCTGAACTTGTGGAACCTGAAATAGTGGAGCCTGAAAAAATGCCAGAAAAGAAAATCAGAAAGAGAAGAACTGAAGCACAAAGGCTATTGGAGGAAATTAATTTTGATAAGGAGGCATATGGAAGAAATATCTTAGGTGGTAGCAAAAGGCTACAACAAGAACCGAGGTTGAACAGATCATGGCAATAATAGAAGATGTAGAAATACCTAGAACATTTGAGCAAGCAATGGAAAGTGCTCAAGCAGAACAATGGAAAAATGCAATGCATGAAGAATTAAGCTCTTTTGTTGATACTCATACTTATGATATTATAAAGGAACCTGCAGAACAGAACATAGTGGGCAGCAAATGGATTTTTAGAATCAAAACTAATGCAGATGGTTCAAAAAGATATAAAGCACGGTTGGTTGCACAAGGCTTTACTCAGAAACAGGGCCAAGATTATGATGAAACCTATTCTCCTATTGTCAAGCTCACAAGCATAAGAGTTCTTTTGAGTATAGCAAATGCTCTTGACCTAGAAATACATCATATGGATGTAAAGACTGCATTTCTTAATGCTACATTGGAAGAAGATATTTTTATGAAGCAGCCTCCTGGTTTTGAAAAGGACAAAAAGCTTGTTTGGAAATTAAACAAGGCAGTATATGGTTTAAAACAAGCTCCAAGAGAGTGGTTTATTTGCATGGACACTTTTTTAAGAGATCAAGGGTTTGAAAATTTTCAAAATGATGGTAACTTGTATAGATACAAAATGGGAGAAGAATTTTGTATTATGGCCTTATATGTGGATGATTGCATCATGATTGCAAACTCCACTAAAATTCTAAATCTCAGCAAGGATATTCTGAAACATAGGTTCAAGATGTCTGATTTAGGGCCTTTACAAAAGTTTCTGGGCATTGAAGTTGTAAGGGACAGGAAAAATAAAACATTGAAGTTGAAACCAAGAGAACATATAGAGAACATGCTCAAAAGATTCAACATGGAATATGCTTGCATTGCCAAAACACCTATTGTGCCAGGACATCAATTGACTGCTGAAATTGAAGAAAATGTAGAAGAGCTGGAGTATATGAAACAGGTCCCATATCGTGCTCTAATTGGTTGCTTGTTATTCTTAAGCAATAGTACTAGGCCAGACATAACATATGCAGTCAACATTTTAAGTAGAAGATGCAGCAATCCTGGAAAAATACATTGGCTAGCAGCAAAAAGAGTCTTGAAATATTTGAAAGGAACAGAAGACTATGGGATTACCTTTAATGATAGCAATTTGCAAATGCATGCCTATGCAGATGCTGACTGGGCAGGTGATCAAGCTGAAAGAAAGTCCACTACAGGTTATGTGATTTTCCTTGCAGGTGGCACTATAAGTTGGAGAACAAAGAAACAATCTGCAATAGCACTATCATCAACTGAAGCTGAATATGCTGCTTCATCACTTCTATCCAAAGAAATAGTTTGGCTTAGAAGACTGCTGGAAGAGCTAAATATCACACAGGTAAATCCCACAACCATATTTTCAGATAGTCAGAGCTGTATTGCAATTGCTAAAAACCCAGTGGAACATGAGAGGACTAAGCATATAGAGGTAAGCATACATTATATCAAAGATCAAGTAGCAAAAGGTATTATTCAAATGACATATGCGAGCACTGATAAGCAAATAGCTGATATCTTCACAAAGGGACTTGCAGAAAATAAATTTACAGGTTTCCAAAAACAACTTAAAGTTCATTATTTATGTAATGAAGGAGGAGTGTTGGAATAACAGATCATTACATAAATAATGTCAGGAGGTGTGCCAGGCATGCAGAAACTAAGGTTGCTTCTTGTGTCAAGGTAATGCTGCAAATGCAAAGGTCAAATGATGTTCTCCACTAGGGTTAAATAAGTTTCAAGAGTTTGTTTTTTTTTTGAACCATTGGAATGGTCAATGGTCAATAAGCCCGTTTGTGTTACCACGCCTGTGGGATAATTCGTGAGCCGAAATCTCTGGGAAGGAAAGTCTATCTAATCCGAATCTGCAGGCTTGTCGGTCGATTTCTTGATATATAGATGAGTACAACGGGCAGCTGGGTAAGTGAGCAAGCGGACGATTCTATTCATCGTCAGTTTGGTTCGGAATAGCTGAAGATCTGATTGATCAAAGTTGCTCGAATTTTCACTGCAGTGTTTTTCATGTTATTGTCCATTCTATTGAATATTTGAATAGAACTTCTCTAGTTCTAAAAGTTGGTTTGGATATTTCATGTGACAATACATTTGAAAGTTATTGTGAACACTTAGATTGAGTTGGCAACAAGTATATTGTTGATTGAAACAAATTGAAAATTTACATGGGGTCGGCTATGGCATTTCGATAATGCCGAACCATTATGATGGCGCTCTGGTCTTACAACCTTTCTTGAGCTGTGATTACCTCTATACGAGGTTTAGTCATGTTTTTGGAATGATTTTGCATGGATTGGTGAAGTTTTTATGGTTCTCGGCCTAATGATGGCGCCGGGCGTCTTTTATCTGTCTTGAGGTGTGCTTAGCTCTTTGTATGAGTTATAGGCATGTTTTTGGAATGATTTTGCGAGGATTTACTAAAGTTTTTGTGGTTCTCATCCGGAATGATGGCGTTGAATGCTTCGACGCCAGATTTGGTGGCTTAGGAGTGATTTTTTCGAGGTTTTGTGCACGGTCGGCTCATTTCTTAAATATTGGCGAAATAACTATGAAAGATTGTGAATCAGTTAGCTTTTTTGGTAAATCTTGTGTGTGCAAGCTGGAAATGGCTATTTGTGAAATTATTTTGGTGCGGTTTACTCCATATTTGCTGAGACTTTATCTGGAAGTTCTAGTTGGTTTGTTTCGTGCAAAAAGATTTTCTTATGCTCCAGCCGTGTTCAATCCTGGATTCTGTTATATCTTTCAAGGTATTTTGATTTTTTTTGTCTGAATCATGCTCGGTTGGTCTAAAACTTTTCTGATCTTGTTTTTAAATTCATTCCATGTTGTTCTTGCATCGTCTAGAGGTGGGAAATGGCTGCATGTGATGGTTACATGTTTCTTTTTGCATGTATTAGCTTAAGTAGGGTTAATCTTTTAAGATTAACTAGTTATGGCGTCCTCAAGGTTTTAGCAAAATGGAAGATATGCCGTTATTTGAGCTCAATGTCCGTGAGAATGTACCCCGCTATTGAGGGACAAAATTCCTTTACATGATATTTCAAATATAGGTGTCGGTTCTGCGAGGCAAAATGCTGTTGAAAATGTGTCTGATGTTTATAAGAAAGGGAAGCAAACTTGTGAAAATAGCTTTGGTACATTTGTTGCCAAAGAGTCTTGCAGCAGAGGCCTATCAGATTTTGAGGCCGATTTGGTTTCTAATTTGGGGGATGAAGCTATGGATGCATATATGCGAGATGCTGAACAGGCTGGAAGTACCTGCAAACCTTACTATTCTTAAGGGTGGAGGTCGGGTTCCCTTTGTGGACATTGATGCAGAACTTCAAAGTGAAGTGGATGCCGGTGGCGCACAAAAGTCTCATGATAAGATAGAATGGGCTAGAAAAAGATTTGATATCTGGAGGGAGCATGTAGGGATTCCAACTGATTAAAAAAATCGAGGAGCTGGATCTTATTGAGTTTGCTGGGCATCTTAAGAAGTTTATGCTACAAGTGACAAAGTGTGATGGATAGTCTATCTAACTAAATCGTGAGTTTCCGTTATTCTGTTTTTATTTTTGTTTTTCAGTTTCATTTTCGTATACTTTTTCTTTTTATTTCAGTCTGCAGGATATGTTTAGAAAATTTGGAAGTATTATACGAATGCATCAAAAAATTACCATTCATCAGTATCCTTTCGACATAAGGGAGAGTCCAATATTTGAGAGAACTCGCTTAGCTTGCGTGGCGACAATGTGTAGGTCTCGAAGAACTCCCCGAGTTTGTAAGAAGTGGAAGAAAGTTGATGAAATTCAATTTGCTGATGACATTGCTTTGTTGGTTGACATCGACCACCAAATTACACATCCGAAGGGTCTTCAACAAAGGTAATTTCTTAGTTTTCTTTCTTTATTTGCTTGTTTAATTTTTTTTTTGTAGTTCTGATTATTCTGTTTTTATGTCAGGTTTCTATACTGTTGTGTATCAAGGTTTGCAATCCGTAGTCAAAAGGACGATTTTGTTATTTGGGACAGAAAATACTATTGAGTATTTGAAATATGATGAGCGTACAAGTAAAAATTATGATGCAGATATGTCACACTATCAAGAAGAGCAATTCATAATGGGGTGTCGATGCTATGAATCTGATGTTCTTCTTACCTATAGGCAGCTTTTGAGGCATTTGCCGATTTGAAGCCGAGTGATAGTGGAGCAATTGCTTCAAAGTTTTGTTTCATGCAGGCAATTGTGAACCTTAAGGGAAACACATAGTATAATTCAGTGCATAGAATGAGTGCACGAAAGTTGGCAGAGTGGATGAAATACATGCTGAAAACAGTGGGTGTTGATGGGAAGTTTTCTGGAAAGTTTGGTCGTACGACTGCTATATCAAGAATGGCAAGGGCTGGGGTACCTCAGAACGTAGGCATCGCATTCTGAGGGCAAAAAACAACCGAGGCATATAGCAGGTAATCAAATTTTGTGTTTGTTTTTTATTTATAACTTTATTAAATTTCTAACATTTATTTTTATTCTTTTAGGTATGATAAAACTAAGGAGGTACAGGCTAAGTGTGCCATGTCAGTCGTTGCCAATCCGTTTGATGAGAATGGACAACGTAGGATGTATGAGACTGTGTATGCTAAAGAATTGCAGAAGTTAGACAAACAAGAATGAGTTGGTAGTTCTTTGAAGGATCACGTCAGATTACCCCTCAATTGAGCAAGTTAACAATGATATTGTCAAGAAGGTAGAGACATCGACCAAAAGTACCATTAGTTCTCATTTCTTTGGTTTTTGAGCGAAGTGTGGATGTTAATTTTCTTTGGTAAGCTAGTTTTTCCATTCATACGTTGAGGTAGTTTACGCATTCTTACGCAATGGAATCTGCTGATATCCAGCTAAACAATGATCTTGATCTTCTATCGGAGACAAATGCGGTTGTGAGAAAAGCTATGGGTATGGAGGTTAATGTTGGCATCATTGTTTCAGGCGCAATATTCGATGCCGTATGTTTTCGGGAGGAATTGCATGAAATCATGGTCAATATGATGAGGAATAGAAAGAATTTGTGAATGCGTCTGCATAGTTGATATGGCGGTGTTGAAAATTTTTTTTTTGGAATATTTTCAATTTTTTTAAATCTATACGGGAGTTTCCTTCTAAATACTGTGAATTGTGACAAGATTTGTGTTCGTGAAATCTATTTTGATTGTGTTCTGAATCGTTTTTAATCTTTTCAATGTTTTACTCTTCATTTTAGAATGTTACTAACAATGTTACTAGCAAATAAAAAATGTAAGTAGAAAAAAATGCAAGTAGAAAAAAATGTAAGTAGAATGCAAGTAATAATTATTAATTACATAATAATTATATAATTACCATAAAGTTTGGGTGCTTTAGGGGCATTTCATGAATTTTCTAAAAGTTAGGGGTATGTTGTGAATTTTGCAAAAAGTTAGGGGTGTATTGTATAATTATTAATTAAGAATGCAACTAAAGTAACAATTCCGCAAAAGAATGTTGGACACATGGCGCTATAGGATTGGATAAATTGGCAGAATTAAAAGCACCCAAACTTTACGTTTATGTGAGGAACTTTTTTTGTAAGAATGGATGCATTCAAACAATTGTAGAATGTTATCTCCAGACACATTGTATCTAGAAGTGGAGTTTTTGAAGTGGGATTTTGAACTTCTTTAGCAGGATTGCCATTGAAACCAATATGCAAGAACTACTAAAAGTTATAGCTGCATTTGGACACAAAGTTAAGCTTCCATGGGGCATGAAGCTGCAAATTTGCTTAAATATATAGGTTCATGCCTCATAATTTCTTCCACCTTACACAGATCCTAAGCAGATATCCAAAGAAGGAAGGAGAAATAACATGACTAGGAAAGGAAAGAAGCCACCACCATGCTGCTCCTATATCAACGGGAGAATCAAAGGAGTAATCTGTATGTGTGCGTCCACCTATTCTTTCCCGAGATTCTAACACTGTGACTTACATGTATATTATTGCACAGCAAGTATGACTATTATTAGATCTGATATATCTATCAGTATTACAACTGACAGACTTGAATTTACATTGCATCCCTAAATTAACGAAGCACCCACATTGTAACCAGCTTTGTGAAGTGCTCGAACTGCTGCTAGTCCTGCTATTCCAGCACCAACAACTATCACCAAAAGAATGTGTGAAATGATAATAGAATCTCATTGATGGTTGTTGATTTTTTGAAATTTTGATGATTTGGTTGTTTCCATGATCCAACGTCCTCTTACTTAACGTTGGAAGACTAACAACCAGATCAGAGGACAAAGCAGGCTTACCAATGACATGGACTTTACAGTAAATGCAAGCACTGCCAACCATCTGCCAAACATATGTCTGCCAATCATCTGTAAGACCTTTCCGAAAAGCACTGTAATGGAATGTAGACCTTGAAGCTGAGCTTTGAACGCTTTTACAACTCTCCGATATCAAGGAGTGCAGACAATGCTGTGTGATGAAGGAGAAATGGTTTCAGTGATAATATTACTGTTCAGAAACAAGGAGCTAGAAGACATACCTCTATGGTATTCAAAGTTTAGGCCAATAAGACTTCATGCACTTTATCTTTTACCGTATGCATTCCAAAGAAAACCACCCAAAGCATTTGAACTTCTTCAGAAAGCCCGCTCTGTTCTCCTGTGCTCCAAAAGTGGCGTAACTTGGGGACATCAGTGAAGCCAGCCTTTCCCTCATCACAACTAATGGCCCTCTTTCATTAAGTTCCGACCCATTGTAGCCTTCTTTTAAGAAACACATATTCCCTAGTAGCGTTTTTTGTCAGAAAACCTTTTAAAGTAACATAAAATATGCCAACATGCCTTCTCAATAACTCTGATAAGTTCTTTGGAAGAAGAAGATCCTCCTGTATAAGCCATAGATTTTCTACCCGTGTTCTCTTCTCTATTAACAAGCTTAACAATTCATGAATGGTTGCAGTAGCACGCTTCAGTGCCTCCTCTTCCTCCATTATAAGACCACTTACATCATCATAAGGTGAGGGAAATGGCAGTGACTGCCATTCTTCAAAACTGTCCCTTTCAACCTGTTTCCTCCTCATGCTGGAAGGAAATTTTGTCCAGAAGGAATGAATAGGGGCTTTTCTTTCCTTGGCTTTTCTTTCCCTCTCACTAACAGCTAAAGAAGGATCCCATTCAACCAGCTTTAAAAAGGCCCCTTCTCTGTACTGACAACATAAAAATATCTAGGGTATCTATGTACAAGATCTGTTTCAAAGTCCATTGCCAAGCCAATATCGTCTCTCAACTGAGAAATTGCTTTTAGGTGAAGCATTCTCGACCTTGACAGCATTAGTAGCTTCCTAAGATTATTTACTATTTGAGGTTCAATCTCTTTTCTCACTCTATCCTCTTCAGCAATGATACTCTTAGCTTCTTCAGTCAGACCTATCCATTCCATGTT
This sequence comes from Isoetes taiwanensis, assembly GCA_021234155.1. Lineage (NCBI taxonomy): Eukaryota > Viridiplantae > Streptophyta > Lycopodiopsida > Isoetales > Isoetaceae > Isoetes > Isoetes taiwanensis. Next base: position 168,388 of record JAJEKV010000445.1, read on the forward strand.
ATATCTATCTACATATGACTTAAAGATACGTTTGGTGGAATCTAACATGAGAAATACCCTCTTTAAATATAGATCTATTGCGGCGCATTCTTCTTTAAGGTCTCGCATTGAAATGACATTACCTGGTCTCTTCAACAAAACATCTTTCAGCACCAAAACGAGTCTAAATCTTCTCTGTTCATCCATAAGATCATCAAAAGCTCCCACTTTGAAATGCTCCTTCTTCTTAGGCTGGCTAATGAATGATTTCTGTGTGTACCAAGGATCGATCGAGGCAAGCCCACTTTGGGGAAGCGTTCTATCTGGCAGTAAGGTGCCGCCATAAAATGGATATTTATGTGGGAAACACGATTCTCTAGAATAGGAAGAAGAACAAATCCAGCGACGAAGTGCAAGAGAAGGAAGCTTGGAATGGGGTCTCATGATCAAAACGCGCTGTTGTACAAGCTTAAACCCTACCTTAAATCTTCAGGCGAGGCTCTTGGATTCGATAAGTCAAATATTAGGGCGAAATATAGGCTCTTGGACCAAAAACTTGTAAGTGGAATACCTTGTTGGGTATTTTAACATGGAATACGTAATAACTGTTTGGTCGAAATTACTGCAATATTTGCCCATTTTATAGGGCGTAAAACTTTCTCCCCATTTGTGGAGCGGCGCCGCTGATTCGTGTGGTTTTCTTCACAGATCAGTTTTTTCGACTTGATTAGCTCCAGAGGCCGGATTTGCATTTGGGCAAGTTCTGATTAGGGATTTGCGTAAACGTTTTCTTAGAAAAAGTGCCGGAATGCTAAAGAATGAGCAATAGATTTGTTTTTTTTTTTTTTTTTTTTTTTTTGAAGAATCCACAAACTTTATTGAAACCCAAGCCAAAAGCAAAATACAAATGCGTAGGCGGGGAATAAAGTCTCGTGAGGATAATCATGATCCATCGAGTAGAACCACCAAACCTATGCATAAGACAGACACTCAAATAGGACTCAAATATCAAATGTCGCTTGGCGGAGCAAAGCGAAGAACAATGGTAGATTTGTTTTGTGTTTATCGCCTTTTCAATAGGAGCTCCGGACTTCGTGATCTACTTCGAAACAGTTTCGATTTGCATCAATCGCTAATTCAAAATCTACTCTTCGCATGCAAAAACTTTCCTCAAGACGTATGGTTCGTAGTCCGATTTCTTTACTTTTGATTTTCTTATGGCTTTTCTTGGTTTTTAGCACGTGCAAATCGAGTTAATTTGCCTTTGGTTGTCCGGTTTTTCCTTTGGGATATTCCTTGCTCCGGTCGTTTGGGCATCTCTCATCTCGCCCTCTTTTACCATAGCATTCCGCCCGGAACTTTACTTTTCGGCGTCCCACCCAAAGCCGTCCTAGGAGAGTTTTTTTTTTCCAAATGCCAAATGTCGATTTTCAATAGACGTAATTTGTCCAAATGGTTATTACGCCCTGTAATTTCAACACTTTCGGCCATTATGCCTCAAAGGCTGGGCCGGCGCCGCCCAGATGAGGCGGCGACTCATGGATAATAGCCCTGTTCTTTATGCAATATATAAAAGGCGTTTATGGGATTTATGGGGTGTAACACCCTCACACCCAATAACATTCCATAAAATGGAAATGGCCTTTTATTGAAATTATGTGCATCATTTTATGCATTTATGGCGTGCAACGGGCAATGGCGGTAGGGTTTGATCCGTGCTACGGGGAGCATATGGAAGTCGATTTAATTGAAGTGGGACAAATCTTGAATTTTGGGACTCGGGATGAAAATGGGACTCAAACATTTTTGTTTTTGAATTGAATGTTGAATAGAATTTTTTTCTTCATAAAACAACAAGAATATTTACAAAGAACAACTGAGAAACGAAGGGGAGATGGTGGAGAAAGAATGGTAGGAAGGAAGAGGAGATGGAAGGGAGGGAGGATGGAGGGAGGGAGGGAGGCAAAGGAGCACAGGAGGGAGGGAGAGAGGAGAGGAGGGAGGGAGAGGGAGGGGCAAAGAGGAGGAGGGGAGGGCAAGTCATGGAAAAGAGGAGGAGGGGCAAACAGAGAGGAGGGGCAAAGGAGGGGCAAGTCATGGAAAAGGAGAGGAGGTGCAAAGAAAGTCGACAAAAGATGGGGAGGGGAGAGGCAAACCGCCCAAACATAAAGGTAATGAATTAAATTAATTTTAAATCAATAAATACTATTTTATAAATAATATAATATAATAAATACAATTAATTAAACAATAAAAGAGAAAAATTTCTCGCCTAGCTAGGCGAGAATGGCCAAGATCCAAATTTTAGGCTATGCTATGAAAGGCAGAACTGCTTTTAAGCATCCAAGGCATCCAACTATTTTAAGAGACAAAGGCCAAAGATCAAACACATGCACGAAAAGAGCAATAAAAAAATAGCCCGGTCCGATCGGGCCCAACAAACACTTCCTATTCGGAGTTCTTCTTTATGAATCGTTTCTAACCCAAGATCCCGAACTCGCTTGGCGTAACCCGAGAAGTGAATACAGATCCCGCAGGTAAATCTGCACGACCAATCGAATCTCTCCCAAAACAAACAAGAAACCTCTCCCTGCTACAAGTCTTGATCGCCTTCTTCGATCCGCTCTCCTCAATCGTCACGTTTCTCCTTTCTTTTTCGGCTGCACCCCTCAACGCGGCTTTCCAATTTTTCCAATCGCATGGCGTGGACGGAAGAGCATGAACCACGCTTCAGCCCCGCCAGAGAACACCGCCGTAGAGAACTGCCTTGTGAAACCTTCTTCTTCTCGGAAGGGTTTTTCCAAGCAAAAGAAAATGCAAGCCTACGAGGACTTGGCATTTTGTTCAATGCTTGCCAAACAAGAGCGAAGCATGGCGAAAAAGATCTTTGAGGGCTCTGCATTTTTTGAGGGCTTGAAGATCTTCAATGGCAACGAATCGACGGCAAACGGGGCTCCATGTACCGAAGTTGGATCTTCTAAGTGGCTCTGTTTTTTGGGGCTTGAAGATCTCGCAAAGTAAAGGCAATGGTTAGCAAAAAGCAAACAGAGCAACTACTAAGAGGACGCCCGACCATAGCCGACCTTCATTTCCATAGCCGATCTTCACCGCAACATCGCAGGGCCCAGAGCAGAGGAACAGGGAGCCGAATTTTGCTTGGCCGATTCTTTGCTTGGAGGAGCAATACCGCTTAATCGATTCTTTGCTTGGAGGAGCAATACTTTGCTCTTTGCTTGGGGCCCGATTCTTTGCAGCCATGGCCGATTCTCCGGCAAAATCATGCAAATATAAATATAGCCAATGTCTATGCAAATGATAGGGTCTATGCGGCCAGGAGGAACGTGGGGAGCCAATTGAGAGTCCCAAAAGGCCGATCCGAGTTCCGCTCTGGCCGCAGTAAAGAAGAGCTAAAAATCAAAAAGCATTCAACCAGTCCACAAGGCAAAGGAGAGTCTGCGACTAGTTCTTTAAGTTGTTCTTCTTCCTTTATGCCCTTCGCCGGCAGAGTCCCCCATTTTCACCGGATCCTTCATTAAGTTTTGAATATTTTATGCCCCGTGGCTTCTATTTGAAATCGGTGAGATATTGACGAAATCCTTACCAAAAGATTGTTGAGAAAAATCGGTGAGATATTGAAGAAATCCATACGGCTCTGGCTGTTCTCCTTCCGATGGATTCTCGAGCCGAATTCTTGGTTGCAGATCCGCAGCCTTGGTACAAAAGCATCCGCGGGTAACAAAGGTGTGTACCAAATTTCAAAATTCAAATATTGGGGAAAAAAAGGGGTATAAGAGTCTTGAAAATAAGTCCCGTGAGAGTAGAGTAAAGTGAGTCTTGTAGAGTAGAGTAAAGTGAGTCTTGAAAATAAGTCACGTGGGCATAATATTTATATGGTGCATTATTATTAGTTATAAGGGTAAGTATATTTATATGGTGCATTATTAATAGTTATAGGGTAAATTATTTTTAAGTTATAATGTGTATTATAGGTGCATGCATATGTTTTATTTACATGTGCATTAGGCACATCGAAAATACATAGGAAATTTATGGGAGGGTATTTTTTTCATAGAAAATACATAGGATATTGTGTTTATTGAAAAATACATAGTATAGGATATTGTCTTATTATAAAATACATAGTATATCTTGTTTCATTTAAGAAAGCTATCTTTGAATAAAGCTATAGATAAACATTGACATATTAAAAAGGGAGACAAGTAGGCAAGTAGGTTCGCCACATTTGTTGTATGTTTGATCACATGTGAACAAAGGTATAGTAATATGATATGATGTTTGAAGGTTATTCATTTTCAACCTTCTCTGACTTGTTGTGTTTTTCACCCAAATGGCCTTAGACTTGTGTTTTTCATCTTGAAGGGCCTTAGAAATGTTTTTATTTTGAAGGGCCTTAGAACTATGTTTTCCACTCGCACCTATATTTTTTACTTTGAAAGGGTTTTAGAACTGCCTTTCGACTCGCGCCGAGTTGAGAAAGACCCTCAAACCCGTGTTTTTTCGCTTTGAGCCGCCTTTCTCGACCGCGAAATGAGAAAAGGTCTTTGACCCCTAAACCCGCTGCTTTGGTAAGCCTTTTTCGACTCGCGAGTCGAGAAAGGCCTTTTGACCCTTAAAACCTGCGTTTTTTTTGCTTTTGAGTCGCTTTTCTCGACTGAAGTCGAAAGGCCTTCTAACCCTTAAAACCCGTTTTTGAGCCGCCTTTTCTCGGGCGAGTCGAAAGGCCTTCTAACCCTAAGACCCGTTTTTTCGCTTTGAGCTTCCTTCTCAACCCCCAAACTCGCGTTTTTATTCTCGGATGCTTTTTCGACCCACGAGTCGAGAAAGGCCCTTAAAAATTTTCTTGAAAAACTTTTTTTTCCTAGTTAAAAAAAAAAAAAAAAATTTTTTACTCGAAGTTACGTTCGACCATGAAGTCGAGAAAGGCCATTAGAGGGGTTTTCGAGGTCTTTCTCGATCATGAGTCGAGAAAGGCCCTCAAAAAATTTTTTTTGCTCACTTAGAAAAAAAAAAAGGAAATTTTTTTCCTTGTTTTTGTTTTTGGGCTCTGTTATTATCGGAGGGCCTTTCGACCTCATGAAGTCGAGAAAGGCCTCATACCTACATTCTTCTTAAAATGGCCCTTAGAACTGGTTGTTGTTTTCTTTATTTGTATTGTCTCAGAGCATCACTTGCACTAACTTGATTTTGCCTTTCCCAAGACAAATCATGTAACGTAAAGGACATGATCGGAGCCATGTCGCTAGCTTGTTCAGATTTCTATTCTCTTCAAGTTGCTTTTGTGGTTTGGAACGCCTCGCACTTTGCTCAGTATGTTGTTCCAAAGAGGTGGTCCGTGGTGCTAAGATGATGTAATATTTGTGTCACCGACCATCATGGTATCTTCAACCATTGTAAACTTTGGTTTCAATCTAGAACTTTGATTTCAATCTTTAATGAATTTCCTTTGTTTCAGTTTTTGCATTGTTCTTGTTCTCGACTCGCTTAATCGTGGAAAACCTGAGGAAAGCTTCGATGCAGAAGTTCTAGACAAAAATCGAATTAAGGATAGTTTTCGGCCCGGGTGCTCTTTTTTCATGTAAATTACCGTGGTTCAAAAAAAAATGGGAATGGAATGAGTCCCACTTTAATTAAATAACGACTTATGGCATGAATATAACATCTTCAAGCTTGGTTAAGGGCCATTATAACTTCTTTTTTTTATTTTTCAGCCTCGCGCTTTAAGCATCTTTTCTCATGGCCATAGTGGCAGCATTTGCTTTGACGCGGCTATACCAGATCTCAATCTCATTATCACAACCGTCCTGTTAGATACCGCCGCAAATTTTAAAGGAATATAGAACCTAAAGCCAATCATAATGTTCTATAGCAAATCCCGCCAGATGTAGATGCAAATCCACTTGTTATAGATAGAGACGTAGAGAAATTGTAAATCCTAATTTAGGGGCCTTGTTTTGGCTTTACCTTTTACTCTATTCCCTTGTTGGCGATGAATCGTGGTAGCGTCGCTCCTTGAAGTGTCGGAAGAATTATTACTGTTAATTTTAGTGTAAATCACGCTTTTTAATTTTAATGAAAGTCCTTTACTAATTCATAAGGATTTTTCCTTTTATATTGAAGTTAGTTAATGAGGTGGCTACTTCTTTGGGTTTTAAGCTCTCTTGCGGGTTCGAGCCCAGCTTTCAACATTTTCTTCACTCTTTAGGTATCCGACTTACACAACACTTTTTTATATATTCGATTTACACAATATACATGCTAATTTATGAGTGTAATACCCATTTTTCATATCGACTTGCGTAATAGAAGAGACTATTACGAGTCTAATGCCTACCAGCGACGGTGCCCGTCGCTAGTAACAGTTGCTCCATTTTCAAATACGTAACGGGAAGACCTAGGAATGCCCATTCTTTATGCTCTTCATCAATCTCAATACGAATGAACAAATGCAGATGAGAGTGGTCTGCTTTTCTAGAAATTGTTGATGACATATATGGCTAAGGGTCTTATGGTGGACATTTACAAAATAGAAATAGGGTCACTCTTTTGTCATGGTATGTAATCTTGTCACGCCACATGGCAGGTAGATACTACGCGGAATGAAAGTAGGGTTCATCCATTCTGCATGACTTGATGGATGGGAATCACCTACTGAACAAGATGAAGATGATGATCGAGGAGGAAGCCCAAGATTACATAGATGGTGAGTGTAAGATTTAAACTATTGAGACCGGATAATGTTGCAAGTCAGTCCACTGGTCATCTCAAATTGATGCTATAATAGATGATAAACCGTATGTAATTCTAATAGACATGTGTAGTTCACACAATTTTGCATCTCCTAGATCAAAGATTATTGAAGTCAAAGACCAAAATCTAAACCTGCATCAACAAGATGGCAAATGGGGCAATTCGACATACAAAAGGGAAGAAGAGTTAATTTGGACGGATTGACCGGAATTAAGTTCACCATGGAGCCGAGGTAATGGATATTGGCAAATATGACTTGATAGTTGGAATGGAATTCCTCAAACCAAATTTAAGGCAATCATTGATGCGACAATAAAGAGATAGCAATCACCGCACCCTGATGGCAAACGAATAGTGGTCGAGGTAAGGAAATTCCTTCAAGAATGCAAAGGTATAACTTTAAGCCGCTTGAATAAAATGCAATTTAAAGAAGGAGATCTAATATATCCTTAGGCTAGAAGCAATTCAACCGGATAGTGAGAAAATAACACAGAGGAAAGCATAGAAAAAATTGCCTAAGCCTATTGCTAAAAATCATAAGAGAATTCTATGATGTTTTTAGGATGATATCCGAGAGCTACCACCCTATAGAGGTGTGGAATGTGAGGTTACTCTAGCACCAGATGCTAAGCGTACTAGCAAGGCTCCTTCATGTGATGAGCACAATCGAACCGGGAGAGCTCAAGAAACGTTTGAAGGAGTTGTTGGAAATTGGTTTTATAAGACCAAGTGTATCACCCTTTGGGGCATCTATTCTCTTCGTGAAGAAGAAATATGGAAGTCTAAGAATGTGTATAGATTACCGACAACTAAATAAACAAACCAGTAAAGAATAAACACGATTACTAAGGGCGTATGATCTAATGGATCAACTTCAAGGGCAAAGATATTCTCCAAAATAGACTTAAGGTCGTGGTACCACCAAATAAGAATAAAAAGAAGAAGATGTTCATAAAACAACTTAATTAACACGCTATGGTCATTATGAATTTACAGCTTATGCCCTTTGGCCTATCAAATGCACCAGAACGCTCATGAGGTTGATGAATGATATTTTCGTGAGAGTTCTTGGATGGTTTTAATAGTGTTCTTCGACGACATCCTCATTTATAGTAAGTCAATCAAGAACATGATCACCACCGAGAAAAGCATTACTGTTTTAAGAAGGCATAAGCTATTTGCCAAATTTTCCAAGTGTCACTTTGCCACCCCCAAAGTTGATTACTTGGGGCATATTGTATCAGCTATAAGGCATTGCAACAGATCCAAGAAAAATAGAAGCCATCATAGATTGGCCAGCACCAAGAAACGCCCCCTGAAGTAAGAAGTTTCGGTCTTGGGTGATACTACGGTAAAATTTGTAAAGGACTTTGCTAAGTGGGCAACTCCTTTTGATGCACCTCACAAAGAAACAGAAAGGTAAAGAACCGGATGGACAATTGGATACAAGAAGTACAAGTTTTTTTGATAAGCTCAAAGAAGCCTTGACAACAGCTCCAGCTCTAACCTTACCTCGACGAAAAAGATAAACTTGTAGCAACCGATGCAAGCATGATTGCCACAAAGTGGGTACTTATGCAGAAGGAAGGGTAGTTGCATATGATTCAAAGAAGATGAATGAAGGTAACAACGATATCCGACCCATGATCAAGAACTATTGGCGAGGAGGGCACCACGATTTGGAGACATTACTTGTTAGGAAAGAAGTTCCAATTAGACATGATCATCGTGAGTTTGCAATACATATTCACACAACCACTTCTAAATTTGAGACAAAGAAGGTGGATGGAGTTTTTAGAAGAATATGACTTTGATATAGTCTATAAGCCCGGCAAATTGAATGTAGTTGTGATGCTCTCTCTCGCACCAATAGTCACAAGAACACACCGCAATGCCATATCAACTTTGTCAAGTGAATTCGGGCAGAAAATTGAGGAGGCAATACCCTCTAGTGTGGAGTTCCAATGTGTTTGGGCAAGCCTTTGCAAGGATGCAAGGACAAACAAGGAAAGGGAACTTTTAAGAATTATAAGAAGGAAGGCAAGTTTTTACCATAAGGACAAATTGTGTGTCCCGTAAACATCGGAGTGAGAAAATTGATTCTTAACGACACTCACAATAGCCCGATTGCGGTGTCATGTGCTTTATGAAAACTTACTTCAAGATAAGAAGTAGTTATTTGGCCGTATGAAGAAGGACATTGCTAATTATATTCGGCAATGCTAATTATGTCAACAAACCAAGGTCAAACAACTTCGCATTCCTCGGAGCCCTAGAACCATTAGCAGTTCCTGGATGCCAAATGGGAAATAGTGAGTATGGATTTCATCATGGCCTTCCAAGAACAAGAAGGGGCATGACGCACTCATGGTAGTGGTCGATAAACTTTCAAAGATGGCACATTTCTTGCCATGTAGAATAACAGACATCGCCTAGATATGCTTTTGCTCTTCACTAAAGAAATTTTCAGACTCCATGGTATGCCGGGGGGGAATAATATCGGATAGAGATCCCAAATTTATAAGTGCATTTTGGAAGGACTTTTTGGAACCATTGGCACAAAAGCTTTGTATGAGTACATCTTATCATCCCTCAAACAGATGGTCAAACAGAAAGAACAAAACAGAATTTTGGAAGATATGTTGAGACATTATGTGTGGAACAAAATGTATTTTAAATGGGGAGGACTACATATACTTGGTAGAATTTGCATACAATAGTACCAAGCAAGAATCATCACAGATGTCCCCTGCTCATGATTAATTATGGATACCAATGCCTCACACCGACACGTGGCATAATCCTGTCAAAAGTTGAAGTCTCTCAACAAATGCTAGAAGATATGCAAGAGCTAGTGCAAGAAGTGCGAGAATATTTGATAGCAGCTAGAAGAAGCCAAAAGAGCTTAGCAGATAAGCATAGAACAGTTGAGAGAATTTCGTTGGAGATAGCGATGGCTAAAGATCAAAGTTAAGCAAGCCAAGCTTAGAATTGGAAATTGCAAGAAATTGGCACCAAGATGGATGGACCATTTAAAATTATTGAGAGAGTTGGAAATCAATCCCACAGATTAGACTTACCTGCCATCTAAAGGTTCATAAAGTCTTCCACGTTAGTCCGTTTAAGAGGCATATTCCAAATCCTGAAGAGATTTTGGAGACTCCAACTTTATTGAAATGACAGAGGAACATGTTGAAATTGTTCCCGAACCATCCTTGACAAAGCACTCAAGAAAACACTTAAGATTGGAATTTCTTCAAGACTTAGTCAAATGGAAGCATGTGCCAGTAGACGCAACTTGGGTATTGAAACAAGATTTAGAAAGACAATACCCAGAATTTATGAACCAATTCGGACGCCAAGTCATCTCGAAAAATGGCCAACATCGAAATATATAGGTGCCATTGTTAAAACTCTGGATAGATTAAATAAGTAAGTGAATACTTTGTAGTTAGCAATGATAATTACAAGGTATAGATTACAAATGTTCTAGATAAGTCTAGAAGAGAGTGTTGGCGGCGATGAGATCATCCATAAGACGCTCTCTATGCCATTACGATCGCAGAAGTGTACATGACCATAGGGGGTCATGTAAAATAAAAGTGATCATGGGCAATGAAGGATACAACCGCATGTTCCTAAGCTTTAAACCGTAAACCATGAAGACTGGGGTGCAATGATCAACGGGGAGATCATGCACAGGTAGCTACCATCATGGCAATGATAGAATCATCTTAAATGATTCTTAGCTTAAACCATATGACCATGATCGTATGCGCTAGAAAAGGTATAGAAAATAAATAGGGGGTACAAATTAAATAAAACTAACGTAATGTGCTACTCATTGCAGGGAAGTAAATTCAAGCAAATAAGAGGGGGAGCGATTACGAGAAGTTAGGAGTTAAGAATTTTGTTGATAGCTTAAACTCCTAAATTTAAATTATGAATTGATGTGTCCAATTCATAATGTTTTGTTATAAATAAACTTGAAAATACTTATGTATAAGCTTGCAAGGATATTCTCCCAAGCTATTTTTGTAGAAACATATATATCTGAAGTTATCGTTTTTTTTATATATATAAAAAATGCAATCTAATTATAATTGAGTATATAAGTTATGCAGTTCAAAAACTTACTTTAATGTCATGACAAAGATTATTCTATGGGGGAGAATGTGATGTTTCCCTAAAATATACCTGTATGTATACGATATTTTGGGTTACGCCACCATACAAATCCAAGATCACTTAGGATTTGTATGACAATTACATAAGTTCAAGTCACATTAAAATGTAACTTGATTAACCTTAGAAAGGATATATCCACGTGGCACTACCTAATTGGGGTAATCGCCCACGGTTCGCATCCCATTGGACAAGGTGTCAACCCTAACCTTAACGTGCCTATAAATACCTAACCCTAACCTGTAAGACACTTTTGCTCCTCCCACTTTTGAGGCTATTGTCACAACCGAGTTCGTAATCAAGATCCGAAGCCGCAAAGATAGCACGGTTTAGCGACCCAAGCAGCCGTGGACGTGTTGGATCAAAAGAGCGGTAATCTCAAACATCAAGAATCCATGGATACCCCAGGATCAGGAGGAAATGCGTCAGGAGCAGGTATTTTGAAGCAGTTTCAGCTATAGAGATGTAGTAGAGTCATGTATTCTAGTAGAGCCTTTCTAGAACCACTATTTCAACTAATGAACCGAATCAACGAACACTAACTCTGTAGTTAGATTCATGTGATTAGGTTAGATCACATTCTTATTGTTCATATGTTATGGATATGATTTGGTTGATCTCTTGTTATGCTCCTCATGTATTGGGAAGGGGGGGTAGAGACCTAGCAGCCTTTATGTATGATGCTTCTAGATAGACCCATAATACCTATTAATTGCGGCTTTGCATAGAGCCCACCGGACTAAGGGAGTTATGGGAATGACCGAAAGCACCACATAACGGATCGCTGGGATAAGATGGAGGAATAGTCCCCGCGAGCGGGCTACCATTGGGGACTTGGGGCGACTAGGCCTATGGTCTGGTCACTTCGGCGGGCCGGGCATGGGTTTCACCACCGATCAATGGTGCCGCCCGATCCCTCAAGAGCCGCAGTGCGGCCCGGTTCTTGCTTTGGGGGTTAAAGACGTGAACGATCGTGTCGCCACGATCCTCTAGTCGCCCATCGAATCACTGATTTCCGGAAAGGGAGATAACCTGACCTGGCCTCATCGGACAGTGTGGAGAAGAAACCTGGAGTAGTCTCTTAGGGTGAATCCAAGAGATTATGTGATCCCGGCACAAAAATATCATACTATAGCTCGTTTTAGCCCATCCGCAAAGTATGCACAGGAGGGGCGGATGGAGTGGTCAACCCTTAGCTATTGTCTTATAGTCAGCCCCGCCATTGTTTATACTTCTGTCTGTATCTATCATGAGACCTAGCCGTCAGTATACTTTCCCCACGAGTCAGAGCTTGGGTAGAAGCTTTATTGTTTTATGGAATTTTCGATATTCTTTATCCGTCTCTATTTTTTCTCTCTCAGATTTCTCTATTTTTAACCTTAATTTGGATGTCTCATTATTTTTAGTGGGTGTCACATTTTTCTTGGCATTGGAAAAACCGTAGGTACACGCTCCCTAAAAATAATCTAAGAAATGTTTCCACTATCGAAAAAAGAACTACAAATTCTAGTCATTAGATGTTCAAATATGCCCAAAATATGCTCTAAGGTGCAAAAACTACCCTAGATTCAATTCGATTCTAATGAATTGTCCCTTGAGCGGAGGAAATCCAAAAAGCTTTTGATCCTCAAGCTACTCTAGCTGTTCAAAGAGATGAAATAAGCCATTTTCATATATAAAAAAAAAATAATAATAACCTAACTAGATTGTTACCCCTTTCTCACTTAACAGCTTAGGGTTGTTGTTTCAACCGAGTTAAGTGTACCTTTCCGGCCACTTAACTCTAGTTTAAAATAAGGGGTCCAGCTTAAAGTTTTAACTTAACTTAACTTAACTATTATCCAGATGAAAGGACCCGTTAAGTTAACCATAGTTAAAATTTAACCAAGTCCCAACCTAACCGGTAGTAACTTAAATGCTAGTGTGAAAGCAAGTTCAAGTATTTACCCTATTTAACCTAACCTAACTACCAAAGGGGAATTGACCCTAAGTTATAGACTAAATGGTAGAAATAATTTAGTAAAAGAAACCTTTCTAGTAAATTAACTCGTTGTTCATGAACCGTGATTTTTCAAGTGAAAATTGAACGAGAAATCGCTCAAGAGGAAGCTTGAAAGAAAATGGCGTGAAATGACCAATATTTGGCTCAAAATAAATGGGGAAATTTCAAGAAATAGTTAAGGTGATTAGAGAAAGTACCTTAATTAATAACTCGTAATTATAATACATTGACTCTTAAGAAAAGTAGCCACTAAAATCTTTGGAAGCACCGGAGAAATTGAGATCGAACGTCCGGCTTCTCAAGGTGAGAGGAGAGCGCCAGGAGCAACTGCAGGAGACAAGAGCAACTCCAAAGCAGCAAGAGGAGCAAACAATGCGAAAGAAAAGGAAGGGCAAGGAGAAAGAGGCCGAAAGGGAGGAAGAGACGTAGGCAAGGGAGAAGCGAACAAAGAGGCATGAAGATCGATGAAAGGGCAGGGTGGTTATTAGAGAACCCAAACGGACAAACCAGAGGAGGACAAGCCCTCAAGAGAGGAATCGCACCAACAAGAGGGAAGCAAGAGACTCAAGAAGAAGAGGAGGAGAAAGTCAAGAACGGACGGATCCTAACACTGGCCACTATAAACAGTCCGGGCTGCAAGCCACCCGTAGGGCCAAAGCGCATAAGATGAGCGGAATCCATTTATATCAAGCAAGACATCGAAAGTACGGAAGAAGAAGGCAAAGATACAAGATTTATTCGCCAATGGATCGAACATAACCGCTAGTACTACAAGGTGAGTGTCGAGGTCCGGCTAAAGGCGATTCCACTGTAGGGTCGAAAAGCAAGCCTCCACCACCTCGAATCTTTCGACTCTTTGAAGAAGGTCTACCATGGGCCAAATTCCAAGACAAAGAGATCTTCTCGAGATCCGACATTGCCAACAAAGGCACTAACTGATGATTTGGAAAGCCCTTTTCAAAGGCTTACATCGAGATTATGCAGGTTCAAGATGGACTATCGAAGTCACACCAACGATGGTGCGTCGGCCTTTAACGCCTAAAAATCGAATGTTGATATTGGCTAGAATGGACATTATTTGCTTTTTGTAATTATTTTTATTATTGAAATTGTCTAATTACAATATCATCAATGTATTAACTTTATGCTTATGGATTTCAGCAGAGAAAACAATACTTTATAAGGAATGGGGGCAATTGAATCTACCAAGATGAAAAATTTGGAAAGAAAGATCTAAAACTTATGCACAAAATATCACCCTTAGAAGTAGTTAAGTACATCAATAAAACTTAGGTACATAATTGTAGAACACAAAAAATAGGTAACGTGAATGCAATCAATACCCTGTTATTCGCAATCGTGGTCGGGCTAAGATGTGCAAGGGTTTTAGGTGAGTGTGATATTTTGTTCAAGACATTGCCCAAGCTAGAAGCATGAGGGTTTTGACAAAAGTGTTAAATGTTTGTAATATGTCCAAGCATTGCTCGATACATTTATGGGGCTTTTAGAGAGTGTGTTGTTTTGCTTGAGCATTGCTTGCACTATATGTGCCTAGATACCATTGGAATAGATGGTGAAAACTAAATAATGCATGGAGTCTATGGAATAATTCTCTACTCCATTTGGTGTATGTTGTAGTTGTGTATCAACCACTTAAAACAAATATTATGTCTTACTACGAACATATAGGCATGTTCCTTAGAATACCGCTAGATGTCTTGCTAATGTTAGCTTTACTAACATATGATGGCTAAGTACACATAAGACATTGAACATTTTGGATAGATATTCTCAATAGCGTGCATCAAAACAATGAGTGCAAACAATAACAAATGTAATTTTTGTCCACTTTTTTCAAAAGTATCATTTTGTTTTCCGTGATTAGCATTAAACAAAGGGCTATTATTTGCTATGGTGTGGTCTCCACAATTAGATATTTCAATTTAATAATAATTGAAAAGAAAACATTCTAAAGACATTCTTGCAATCGGATCGAAGGGTCGAGATGACGCCCCCACAAGTCGCCCACCGCTAAACCCAAAGAAAGCTTTGCAAATGAGGGTAAGCCCCTTCTTCCGAGATTGATGGAATCGATGGCGAAGGGGAGATCCGCATAAAGGATGATGAGAGACAGAAGAAACAATTGTGGAGGAAGAATATGGAAGAACGGGGCCCTACATAACAAGCTGGCAGAGCTCAGGCGACATTCTCGCAGCGCAAGTTGAAGCAATAGTAGCCGGGACAGATGCGATTGATTGCCAAGATTTTGGAACGCTGAACATGGTGCAGTCGAGGATGCAAAGAGCACGGCAGCTTGGCGGCTGAGGGAACCGACCCGGATTCGACCTGTGAGCACAACGGACCCCATGGCTCTCCATTTCGCCCCTACCAGCTTCTGGCCAGCTGGGCAATAGCCAAATGGCTGATCTAAAGGGCCAGTAAATCGTCCCCTGATGATGGGCTTCCATCAACTCCGATCCAATGGATAGGGGGGTTTTCCACCGCACAAGGTAAGTCCTCCCTAAACCGTCCCGATATAAATCTAGGCCCTTCGGTGCCGCCCCGCCTGCTGTGATATAGACCATCCCCAAAGGGAGCATAAAGATTAATGGAGTAGGTGGTCTGGCCGCCAAGGTAAGCGCTTATGCTTAGCGAGCTATCCCAAAGTGAAAGATGCAATGTTGGGGGCAGGGATGAGGCGAGCATGTGGTCGTGGAATACCCATACAATCTAGAAGGTGTCGAATCATCCATGGAAGCTTCACCTATGGAAGAAGTAGAAGCAAGTAAATAAGAAAGAAACCAAATGGATTACTCATCTCTAGAAAGGTGGCGCTAATGTGGAAAAAGTATTGGATCGAAAGCATCATAATGATGGGAATGATGCTAGCCAAGGGAATTTCATACAAAACAGTAAATCATCCAAAGGGTTCAGCTTGGAAAGGACAGGATTCAAAGGAGAATAGTGAACAAGCCGAGATTCCTGAGTGGATTCAAAAGCAAACCTGTGCTACTAACAAGCACAAGAGTCACCGAGGCTCTCCAAGCCGCTACGTAAAGGTCCTGCTCGTAACCCCTGGGTAACTACAAATAATGAGCCCTGATTGGTCAATGGCACTAATGTGCGACAGTAAGATAATTTCCCAAGGGCTGAAATTGATCACTTAGATGCACCAAAGGTATCCGGAAAGTTTGATCTCAAGGGCTCGTAGTGGGCTTTACGGGTTTCGGACTCCGCGCAGTTAAACTCATGGCTATCACCACCAAGAGGTTAGGTTTGCCCCAACACCAATCGCTAAAGGCACCGGGTAACAACTTTTTCTCATCATGTTTGATGTTGAAGTACGTGGTGGATAGACTAGTTGCCCGCAAAGGTAATCTATTTGCAGGAGGCTTCATTTATACCGCCTCTACATGCCGCTTTCTCCCTAATAAGCTTTCCACTATCAAAATCCCTTGTTGGTTTGAAATAGAGTATCTTCCACCAGACCTACTAGTCCCTGGAGTTCCTAAAGTCTATTGCCAACACGCTTAGGCTCATATGTATCTCACTCCTATCGCCAAAGGGCCTAGAATCAGGTTGCCATCATGTACCCAACACGCAGATCCCCAAAGGAGTGGACTGTGAAAAGTGGTATGTGTTGCTTTAAGTTTTACTCAAGCTATTAAATGGATGGGAAATAAGGAGGATGTTCCCAAATGTGGAACCGAAGAAGTGACCAAACCAAGCCGTGCAAACGCCAATGATCAAAATGCTCCGAGGGCAATGACAGAACATGTGCATGTGGATCAAGACGACATTACTGTGAGGAAGCCCCTCAAGGGACACATGTTTCCCCTGTTGCGTCACTCCCCATTTACTCCCCGATTCAAGACCTCGCCTTTGCTACCCCTTCCTCATCCGTGTGCTTGGAAACGTGTGTCGAAAACGCGGACTCGAGGGTGCCATGTTCTAAAGTGGACACCCTGGTGGGGAGACTCAATGGCAAGTGGTGGCCTCCAAACATGGTATAAGAGCTTTCAGAAATTTGGCCAGAAATCCGCAGAGGCTCTCATGACATGGTGAACTCCAAATGTGCGACTCTCCACAACCAATGTCACTTTTTGTCTAAATATATCTCGTGAGGTTTTCATTCCATCGAGAAGGGGGCCTCGCAGGTTTGATATCCAAGAACACCGGAGGAGCAAGGCTTCCCCGAACCCACTGGGAGTCATAAAGCCAACCCAAGTGGGCGATAATGAGACAGTATACAATAGATGATGTGGAGATGCTTGAGAATCCATTTGCTCTACTTGGTAAGAAAAAATGTCGATGTAAATATGAGTCCAGATAACTCAGTGGAGATGAAAAGGAAGAAAGCTTCGACCTCTTCCTTTAGCAATTTCGCTGATGACAATGGTATATTGGTCGCTCCACAACTTCCAACTCATGATTATTGTCTCATGGAATTTTATGGCATCAAGGGTGTTCTCAAGTTGGTCGAAAGTGTTAGCGCTATTAGGTCTATGAAGGCGGATGTCATCCTTATTCAGGAGCATAGACTTCCGTGCATTTTGAGGCCAGGTCCATTGGCGCTTGATTGAGGTAACTACTCCTCCTTTAGTTGTCTTGGTCAAGGAACCAAAGGAGGCACCTGTATCTTATGGAAGGGACAAGTCCAAAAGTATCAATATGTGGAGGAAATGGTAGATGGCGGGTTGTTGTAATTTTGAAACAAATAATTGTATGTGGGGGCTCATCAACATTTATGCCTCTAATATACTTGGAAAGGGCAGCTATGTGGAGAGAGATTGAGTTTTGGATAACTCATCGGTTTTGGAGTTGAAAATTGATCCTTGAGGGGATCTGAATATGACGATATGTATGGGATCAAAAATTGGGCTGCACAGAATTTTTACAAGAGGAGGAAGCTACGTGGAACTCACTTCTAAACAAATAGTTGGCCCTCCCTAATTCCTCCATCTAAACAGCGAGTTTTCCGGTCTAATAAAATGTATAGGCACCATGCAGTATAACGCTTACTAGACAGTTCTACATGGCTAATAGGACAGCCTCCTTCATGGACAAATGCTATGTTGAAGGAGCTTCAAGCTCTCTCATTCTGTAGATCATGTGCCACAAAAGTTAGTGTTGGAGAGCATCCCTACTAAAAGAAGAGGAGGGAATGTGCCTTTCAAGTTCAATACCTCCCTATTAGGGAAGGAGGCATTCCGCACCCTTTAGGACTTTCCCCGGCCTCTAACTAATATGGAATGCCTACCTTCCATGAAGGCTTGGGTTAAAAAGATCAGTCTTATGAAGATGTGGATCAAAAAATGGGGCAAGGAGGAATGCTTGAAATTCAAGAAAGAAAAAAAGATGTCGGTACAATCTTCTAAGGGCAGTCAACAGAACTGTTACTTGATCCCCATATGGGTAGACAAGCAATCCTTAGAGGAGGAGCTGGAAACAAGAGCCAAAGCTATTGAGGAGCGGGAAGCTAGGGGGTCGGTTCGTTCTAAAACAAAATGGTATGTAGAGTCGACCATGAAAACTCTAAGTGCTTTTTAGAATGGCAGGGCCGATTAGCAGAGAACAAGATACTTCAATTAAAGATAACCGCTTAAAATATACTTTCTCGATCCCGGGCTATCAAGGCGGGTATTCGAGACAGCCTCAGCTCAATTCAAAGCGCATAATCTCCCATCCTCCTATCAATCCTAAATCTCTCTTTGGTTGGCCTGCATTGATTGGGCAACATAAGATTACCTAGCAGATGACAACCACACTGGCCGGCCACCGCAAGAGGAGATATTTAAAGTAATTATGCCTCTCGGCTTCCTCGTAAGTCCCCCGCCCCCCGATGGCTTCCCTCCTCAATTTTTGTGGAGTTTTGGGACGCCTTGGACCGTGACTTTGGGAGGCTATTTGGGGCTTGGTCCTCTTGCTCGCTACATCCAACTCTAGCAAGTGTGGATTCATCACCTTGGTCCCAAAAAGTCTCTAGACCCCAATCACTTGGGGAGTGGCTGCCCCATTGCACTAACCAATGTCTTATATAAGGTAATCATGAAAGGCATCGCCAACCGCCTTAAGCCCATCTTGAATGTGGTTGTTGGAAGGGATCAACTCTTTCCGCCGTAGATATATATTGGACAATTACCTAGCTGCCAGAGAAGGTATGCATTGGTGTAGATCTACACGGCAAAATCCTGGGTACTTGTTAAGATGGATTTTAGAAAGGCCTACGATTCCTTTTAGGGTGGGATGGCCCCTTAGAAGTGATGAGTCACATGGGTTTCAATAAGCAGCTCATCGACATCTCATTGGGAATGAACAAATTTGCCTCTCAGATCCTGCCTTGGTCAATGGTGAACCTTCCGGGTCTCTTTGACTCGTGAAGGGTATCGTGCAAGGCTGCCCGCTGCCCCATACCGCTTTCTAATTATGGCCAACCTTCACAAGGATGGTTAATCTCAAAGTATTGAAGGGGGGCATCAACGGTCTAGTTTTACCTAATCAAGTCAAAAACTCACAATCATGCAATGGCGCGGATGACACCTTTATGTTCCCTGTATGACGATGGTAGCTTCCATTCCTTTCGCTAGGAGGTATTGATTGTTTTTGAGGTTATATCAGGCATAGGCCTAAATGCCACCAAAAGTACCGCTCTATGGGCCTTGAGGGAGATATTGACCTCGTATAATGGTTTGGGCTTCCCAAATGTGAAGTAGGGGAAACAGCTTAAGCTATTGGGGTTGCCTTTCCGTCTCGTGATAATATGAAGGGTCTCTGCTCCTATTTTAGACAAACTTAGGAAAAAGGTTGGGCTATGGTCCTCTAAAGGATTGTCCTCAGAAAGGTGAAGAGTAACAAGCCAGCACGCCGCTCCGCCAAATTTCTCACATATATTCCTCGTCCCTGTTGGTAGCCTGTAAAGGAGTTTATAATCAAATACAAGTGTTATCATTAGAAAGTTCATTTGGGGGTATGGCTTAACGTTGTTTGGTCCGAGCTATGCGGTGGATAAAAGGGATGGAGGGATTGGACAAGGGACCTTTTTTGTGCTCAAGCTCGCCTCGGGCGGCTAGATTTTGTCCGGCGAGAGTGTTACAAGGTGATACATCTCCTGCTCTGGCATTTGTTAAGTTAATCGGGTTTGATTTGTGCAAGATTCTGTGGTAAACCATCCCTTCCTAGGGATGAGCTAGGAGCCTCTTTTGTAACTTTAGGGTCGCCCGGCACTTCCCCTACCATGAGTGAGGCGATTCTTCATGCTTGGAGGGAGGTGCAAAAAAAAGATGCTCCCCCATGACTATACCCCCAGAGGAGGAAAGTCGCGATATTTTGGAATACTCATGTATGGGAAGAGAATGGACGCCCCTTGGCATTAGTTCATCCTCAAAAGATTCTTTAAGAAATGGCGACCATGGGATCTTTAAAATTGGCAAAGATCTTTGGGAAAACGATAAATGGATCTCTTGGATGGAATTTAGACTCAAAGTGCAAAGGGCAGGGAGGGTGATAGAAAGATACTACGGAAAATTCTAGATAATGTTAAGCTCTCCTCGTGGGCTATCGGGTCCCGGAGGAAAAGTGGTCCGCAAGGGTGTAAGGAGTCATACAAAGGTGCTAGTATATATATCGGCCCCTTTTGTGGATGACTCCTCTCAAAGCTTGTAAGCCAGCCTCAAGTGAGTGGATCGCTGGCTAAGCTCCTCCCCGCAAACCCTGAAAAACCTTATGCTCTAGGAGAATACAATTTTAGATGGGAGGCCCTCCAAGGAGAGGTCTTCTAACACTAAAGTGAAGCTGGTCCATTGAGGAGGAACCCCTCTCTGATTTATGTCCCTCTTTGGGTGCCAGCTTAATCTCTTTCACATCTCCTTTTCCTCTGCCCAAGAATTATAGAGTTTTGGCATTGTATGCCCCTGTGAGACCGCATGTGCACCAACTTGATGGTCAATGTTGTCATGGTCTCGCATTTAGATCAGACAAGCCTCCCGTTAGTTTGGCTCTCCTGATTATATATGGAGACATCTGGCATGTCACTTTGGGGCAATCTATCTCTATTGAGAAACTTAAAATCTTTTAATAGGAAGTTGCTTTTAATGGCATTTGTCCCACCACAGAAAGATGGGATGAGCTATACTAAGGATTGGACAGAATTGGTAAGATTGAAGGATTTTATAACTACTTCAAGTGCCATTGGATGAGTTTCGAGGACCTAGGGACCTTCATGATAGGTCTAATGGTGGAACAATTCCGGAGTTTAGTGGAGAAAGCAATCCGAGTAACTCGACTCTGATAGGGTCTCTCCCACCATTATGTTGTTGTGGAATAGGACTTCCTTAGTAATGCGATCATGATGCATGAGAACCCATTTAATAGCCCTAATGCTTCCTATTTGTCCCATTGGGGACTCTCCGTATCTTTTTATTATTATTAATAACAAAAACACACTTTCCCCTCAAAAAAAAAAAAAAACAGTATTATTGCCATGTGCATTGTATGCCGACTTAAATGTTTCAAATTGATAATAATTAAAAAAGAAAGGGTACATTATTATAGCACATGGATGCCTTTTCTATGGATGTCACTTGAGATTATGATTCAAAATGGTAGCAAAGCCTTGCAATGCAAATTTTGATCTAAACATCCAAAATTTCATTATCTTTGGCGGTGAGCATAAGAATGCATACAATAACTAGTTTTCCCACTCGGATATTCAATGCAGAGAAAATAACCTTTTAATTAGCATGTTTTGCAAATATCTTGAAAAGACCACCGAAAGCAATCTATATGATCATTGCTCGTGGATATGTATTGCATATCTAACAATAGAATTTGAATTTACCGTGATGTGTGGCAGTTTGGTAGACTTCATGGAAGATATTTAACCATATATTAGGTAGGACAACAATATCATGGAATATCATGATTGCATCATTTTCGCCATAGCCATTATAAAGAAGCACTTCAACTCTTTCAACAAATGCAGGTCAAAAAAACATGATACTAACTATAGTCACCTTTGTCAAGCACTTTGGAAGCATGTAGTAGTCAAAGTGCTTGCCCTTAGTGGGAAGCTTGTGCATAATTTAGATCCATGTCCGGAATACAAATGGTTCTTAATATGTATGGAAAATGTGGAAGTATAGAAGATGCCAAAAGATTTTCAATATAAAGCAGGGGGAAAAAAAAATGTAGTTCTTTGGAATGCAACATTTATTTTTTGCGGCCAAGATGGCTATTATAAAGAAGCCCTTCACCTATTTCAAGAAATGGAGCTGCAATATCCGATGCCAAATAATGTCCGCTTTCAAACATTTTTTGCCTCAAATGGGAAGAACTACCGCTTGGAAAATGGGTGCATTATCCACATGTTTGGCAAAAATTTTGTGCTTGATATTGCTAGTGGCAATTCCATTATCGCATGTGTGGTAAACTTGGTAGTCTAGATAGTGCTAGCGAAGCATTTGATGAAATGGCTAAATGGGATGTGGTTTCATGGTCCACTATCGTTTTCAAGATATGTCCAAAGATGGGCATGGCAAGGAGGCCCTTCAACTATTTAGATAAATGAAGTTGCAAGGTTATGTCCCAAACATAGTTACCTTTATGACACATCTCGGAGGCCTTTACCCATGTTGTCTTGGTGAAGGAAAGCAACTACATGCATCATCATATGCATTGGGTTAGGAGCTAACCTTGACATTCATAATACTTTAATTAACATGTACATCAATCGCTAAAGAACATGATGATGCACATAGCATGTTCGACAAGATGGATGAACATAATTTCATCTCATGGAATGCTACTATTGTGGCATTTGCACAACATGGTTGTGCCAATAAAGCCATAAAGAGTCTTTTTTGGTGGAAGGGAGTTCACCAACTTCCATAATGTTTGTTGGCGTTCTTTTTGCTTTGTAGCCACGTTGGACTGCCTCTAAAGGTTGCCATTGTTTTGTTCTTATGGCTTATCCATATGATATTATATCAATTGTTGAGCATTATACCAAAGATTATTGACCTTCTAATGATGCGCGGGATGGACTAATGAGGCCGAGAAGTTGTTGGTAGAAAGCCCAATTGCGCCTACTTTTACAACATGGGCAGCATTGCTCAATGCTTATAAAAGTGGGGAAAATGGGCTGCCTAACAAGTCCTTGGCATTGATCCGGTATAGTATTGGGTACATCTCATTATCAAATGTTTACAGTACCCGCGAAAGCATATGGAATGATGAAGCTTGACGGACACAAATGGATTGCTTTGCAAACTGCACGCAAATCTTACATTTGCCACCCCAACCTCCTTCTCCTGCCGCCCTAACCCCATCCGCTTCTCACTTTGTCCACCTTGACTGGGCCGCTACCGCCTCCCACTCTTCCCCACAACTCAATCTGCGCGATGCCTCCCATTAACAATAGGAAATGTGCCTTGGGTGGTCCCCGGAATTGTCGAGGTTCCCATGGCGTAGGGGGGATAGTCTCAACTTCATTCGGCAGATATGGATCTGTATTTCCCTATGGAGACATGGGAGCACGCAGGATTAATGTGCCAGCTCGGGATCTTCTAGGCTATCAACATTTCGGATCTTCAATAGTCGCAGGGCAAGGGGACATGGAGGGGTTGCCGGTATTGTCTGGGGAGTTTTGGCATACCGGTCTTCCCGCATTAAGATTGGATGTGGATTACCAACCGTACTTCGTGGGTAATGTGGTACCCTTTGGGGCTTCAATGCAATCTGACAGGGAGTAGAGCAGCCCATGAGACGGGATCCTTTGGTTCAGGAGATGTGTTACAGCTGCGCCGGAGGCAGTGCCTGAGGTGTTGATGGTAAACCTGGCTTACCAACCTCAGGTCAAAGAAGCACTAATCTTGGTCTAGGACCCGATCCTTGAGGTTGAGGTGATCACTCTCAGCTGAAAATATCTGTTCTTAAACTTCCGTAAAACAAGATTTCACTTCTAGTTTCCTAAAAAGCGAGGAAAAATTAGTCTTACTCTAATGTGCACGTAGATCAATGTGCTTTCGACATTTTGAACACAAACAAGCATAACATGCCACAATGATATCCTAAGAAAGTCTTTGAGAAAGTCTATGCATAGAAGCTTCAGGTTGGTGAGAAATAATGATTCTTGACCAAGTCGGGAAATTGGTCAATGGACCTGGATGGTGCACTAAATTTTTGTCAAATAAGAATGGTGATGAATTTTTTATGCAACTAAATTCGAGCCAAAGGAACCGCGAAGTCCGCACAATAAGAGCATGCTATTTTCAAGATCAAAAATCGGGTCGCAATTTGGGAAGCATGTCCGAGCATCTAATGTTCATGAAGGATGAGGTACTATAAAACATCAATAGGTTGATCTTTCTCACTCTTTTTCTTAGCTTTTCTTTCCTAAATGATCGTGTGACTAATGCAACTAGAGCTTTTTGTATGCAAACCAGATGAAGGTATGGCTTTTCTTCTATTTATAGAGTTAATTCAAATATAAATGCATCAAGCGATATTTTCCAAGGTGGGGATTTTCATTAAACTGGAATCAAAGTCATCACATTTGATATCATGTCAATGATCAAGATGATCAATCAACAGAGGACATCTCTAAAATACATAAATCATTGAAGTTTTGGATACAAATCAATCATAATATGCCTCGGGATCAATCTCTTGAGGCAGGAATCTCGGCATCAATTCGGAGCTTCACACTTCAGGTGCCGTCTTTGAATCGCGCAAAGCCCAAATTTTTCATCTAATGAATCCCTTTTAAAAACTGTTCCATTTGAGGATCTTGGCAAATTCGGGATCTTAGCCATGTTTTTTGGTTGGTTTAGGTACTTCTTTGGCTGTAGCGGGGTGAAATGGTTGGCCCACCTACAATGATTGTTGGGTTTTGATCAAGAAAAAAAAATCAGTTCTTGGCAAGCTAAATTTTAGGGTTCAAGTTTCTTGAGAACAATTATCGAGCAGAATCAAAAAAATAGGCCAGATATAAATAGAGATCTATTTTCATCTCTTCTTGATTGTGGTCTTCTCCCCCACGCCTCGGCTCGTGTTTAGACTTGGCATGCACCCACCTGGCCGGAGGATGAGAGGGTAGATAGATGGGGTAGATGTAGGTAGGTTTTGCCATTTTTAAATGAAGCACGCCTCTAAGAAAACCATTTAGGAAGACCAATACACACACTCTTTTTCCTGATTTTTGTGCCACGGTGGCATGACTTCATGAGGGCTATCGGGTGTATCATCAAACTTTCAAATGCACACTTTGATTTTGTGGAAAAAATGAATAGGGTTAGTAGGTATTGTAGACATGGATTTGGTGAGGTGGCATGGAGGAAAACAAGGCTAATAGGCACATTTGTCAATCATTTCAATCCATGGTTGACCAACTTTTGGTTTTGTCAACATTTGCCTATGCATCATTTGATGATGCAAGGTGATGATGATGTGGAATGATGTAATGGTGTTAAGTGATGTAATGGTGGGGTAAAAGTATGTTAGGGTGTACCACTTTTGGAACCTGCAGAAAAGTACATACACAGGGTAATTTCAGAACCGGTAATTTTCTCATTTTCCTTTTCATTAAAACTAATACAAAATTCAAAATAAAGTCAAGGACATGGTAATATTCAAAGATAGAATAAAGATAATGCTATCGAAGATCAATATATATAAAAAAGTTCTAAAACATACCTTATATTGAGATATTATATTGGTGCCAGTGCCAAATTCCTGGCCACCTTTTTAGGTAACCTTTTGGTCACTAAAATAATACTTTTAAGGGACACCCTAACATGCTTTTAAAGTATGGAGTGATGTGGTGATGTGGACACTTGTTGCTTAGGTGGCAAGCGGTGAATGACTTTATGGAAGTGGCAAATGATGAGTGGACCAATGTGGCAAAGGGTGATGACATATGTATCTAGTCATCATGCCATGTCACTTGGAGGTAGTGACAGGGGCAAACTTCGTGTTTAGCTTTTCCCTTTCCTTTTTTTTGTATAGCATAAAATGCCCCCCTTTTGCCCATGGTATGGGTGTGTGATAGTGGAAATGATATGATGAAAAGATGATGTAGAACTTGATGCTTAGGCAATCCTTTTGGTGTAACAACTTTGCAAATGTGCCCTAGGTAGTGGTAGGTCAACTATGGAACAAAAGGCTATGTGTGAGGTGTATATGATAGTATGGGGTGATGGAATGTTGGAGATGTGGAGTGTAAGGTAAAGGAAATAGAAAAATGACAATATGAAGGAGAAAAGATACCACTTTTAATAGCTTGCAAACTTCATAGGGTCTTCAAAACTTCTAGATGCTTAGATCCCCTCAATGTGTGACCCTTGATTCGGTTCAATGTCTTCACTTGGTTCTTCAACATAGTATCTTCTTTCCGCAACATAAATAAGATTTGCTTGTACTTTGCCATGTTATATACTTGAGGGGCAACATCATGCTAAACAAGGAAAAGAATGGCTTCCCCTCCCTGCTTATGAGCAAAATATGAGAAGAAGAATGGTGATGGTAGTGCAAGAAAATGGAAATTGAGAATATGAGTAGCAAAGGGTGACAAAGCGAAAAAATGGAGATGATGTTGGGGAAAGTCCAAATAAGCGGCTGGACATAATGATGTGAGTGATGTTTGAATGGATGTCTTCAGATGGATGCTCATATGGAGTTGGAGCGTTGACTTTGACTCGAGAGTGAGTTGACTCATGACCGACTTGACTTGCTTGACTTCTTCGAAAGATGTGTGGAGGCGGAATGTGACTTGAGTTGGGAGTGTCTTTTGACTTCTTCTAAAAACTTGAGCTACCTTTTATGGAAGGGCGATGGAAGGTAGCGGGTTGTGTTTTTTCTCTTTTGAAAAAGATTTTGAAACAAAGTAGCTAGATGAGAATGGACCAAAGGCGAGATGATCATGAATGGAATGTATCAAGTGAACCCGCGGGTATGGAAAAAATATGGATGTTAGTACCACGTCCTCCAAAAAGATTTTGGAAATATTTAAGGGCTAGATGGGATCCCGGATGATCATGAATGGAATGTATCGGGCCGGTATGGAAAAATATGATGGCAACCGTCCTTGCCTAGTTGTGAAAAAATTTCATTTGGGATCTATCGCAGAAGAATTAGGGATATTGGACTTGTTGTTTGCTCGGTGGAAAAAAATTTAGTCAAACTTATTTCTTCTTGCCACCGATGAACTTATGGATGACAAGTTTTTTATATGTTAGGAAACAACTCCTCTTTATGCTTTCAGGTTGTGAACTCAACCCAACATTCATAATACTACACAA
Organism: Isoetes taiwanensis; assembly: GCA_021234155.1. Classification (NCBI taxonomy): domain Eukaryota; kingdom Viridiplantae; phylum Streptophyta; class Lycopodiopsida; order Isoetales; family Isoetaceae; genus Isoetes; species Isoetes taiwanensis. The sequence continues at coordinate 195,616 of JAJEKV010000445.1, forward strand.
AAGATGTCAAAAATTAAACCTATTTTCCCTTTTTTTCTTTTCTCTTTTCTCTTTCTTAGGAAAGCAATTCCAAAATAACACTAAAAGAGCAATAAGCATCCACATCTTTAAGGAACATGCTGCCTATTAATTGTAAAGCTAGGTCTCTACTAACTCAAATGACTAACTATCCAATAACTATTCTATTCAAACAAACTCATACAAATATGTTGTTGCCAATACCTTCGTGATGCAATGTGTTTATAGGGTTCATGAGTTTCTGTTCTGCTAGATATCTTCTAGGGAAGTAAATTTGTACCGCTTGTCCACTGATTTTGTGCGGCCTTCCCACAAGCATCAACTTACCCTGCTTGTGGTTTTCCTCCTTTGCCTTGTCCCATTTGAGAACTAGCTCTCCCTCTTTGAAACTTCCTTGTAATTTAGGGATGGCCTTGAACGTTGCCGATCCTTTGCTTTCTTAAACAACATGGTATTCTCTCGCCAAACCTCTCCTCTTCGGATGGAGCAACCTATCAAAACCTTCTCCCCGGTGATGCTTCCTCTAATCAAGATTTTGAATCTTTAGAGCTAACCTTAATGAGGGCAACTCCAATTCCACTTCGAACGCTTGACCTCAACACCATAGACAAGAGCAAAAAGGTGTATGATTAGTAGCATTTTAATTGTGGTTCTATATGCCCAAAGTGCATCATGTAATTCCAAAGGTGCCAATCTTTTTATGCACTCTGTTGTTTCTTTGAGAATAGCTTTTAGCACCTTGTTGGTAGACTCAAATTTCGCCATTGCCCTTGAGGGTAGTAAGGCTGAGCTTTTCACATGCTTTTACCTTCAAGGTCTTTTAGCAGTTGTCGGATCACATCATTCATGAACCGAGTGCCCCGTGAAACCATTTTCGTGAGGGATGCCAAACCCTAGTGCATATGGCTTTCATGTAGGAACTGGCAGTTGTTAGAGCATTTGTTTGTCAATGGGACAACCTCTGCTAATTTGGTGAAGAATTTTGCCACTGAAGGTATTCATGCTGAGGAGGGAGTTTGGATTTATGGGACCTAAGGAAGTCTGGTCCTACACAAGTTTGAAATGGACCTGGAGACGTGATGATAAAGCGTAAAGAAATAAGAATTCTTTCCTTCCATGTATCCTGCATTTATGGCATCTCCGATGGTCTCACATAACAATCTTTAAACAAAAGTTAGGCCAATAGTATCCGGAAGTATTTTTTTCTGATTGTGTCACCGTGATAGTGCCCTATAAAATTCCTTCATGACAAGCCTCCGTGATCAACCTCGAATTGGGCCAACATTAATCTTTAATAAAACACCGCATTGATCAATTTGGCATAGTACATCTCCAATCATTCCGTATGTTTCTTTGCTCTTTGAATCTTCTCAACCTGACCGCTTGTGAAGTTTTCGTACCAGCGTTTGAGAAATCGGCGATTTCTATCCAATCTTCTTTGCATCTTACCTGATAGCACAAGGTTAGGTAGCAATTTCACACCTCATCAGATTTAAAACCATTAAAACTCTCAAACTCAAACACCTTGTTGGTCAAATAGTCACTTAGGACTCTTGGATTGTTTTGATACCTCGAACTTTTAGATTATGCGTAATCCCGTGATTCGCAGCTCACTCCACAACTTAGCCTTACTCCTCGAAGCTCTTCGAACAAGATAAACAGGGATTTTGATGCATCATTATTTTACTCATTGTGCTGGACTATATGACCAAGCCTTGTAAGAAAAACATTATTCCAAACGACTTTTCCATTCTTGGGTACCCTGCTGCCTAGTAATTGGGAATTTTGCTGCAAAAGATATTACATCCCATGTTTCTATTGAGTGCAGGCCTACAAATATAGTGACACTGATATATGCCCTCGAATGGTTGAGCAAGGTCCGTGGTTTAAGAATCTCCGATTGGCATATGGAGGTTATCATCAGTCAATGCACTCGACATTCCTCATTCATCTCTATTGCAATAAATTTGCTCTCATTCTTGTTATACTTCCATAACGCCAAGTAATCGTGAGCTTAAAGGGACTTAAGGATGTGTGAAAAGTTAGGTACATACATTCTCAAAAACTGACAACCGTATGAAACTTTTCTAACGCTTTAAGGTTTTAGGTGGAGCTTAATTTCTTCGGTGGCTTCCATTTTTCCCTTCCTACACTTTGATCCCTTTGAGATACCCTCATGACCTAACAATTCACCTTTAGAACGTAGAACATACACTTCTTTGGATCTACACTCCACCCTTTCCGGTAATTCCATTGTCATTCTGTTAGGCAACTCCATATGTTTACGCCAGAAGATCCAGCATAAATATCTAACAAAACTCTAAAAATTTGACATTGGGGTGTAAATATGGTAATGCTACCTAAAACGCGAAGCACTTAGCAATGCTTAATTAAAGATCTCTTATCAAAGACGCCAAAGTCATGCCGTAATGCTTCCCTCACCGTGACTTTGTTCCCTTGGCCAGTTAGATTAATAATTATCACTCCGAGCACTCTCCAATCTTTAGATTTTGATGCCGTGGTAATGTCAAAAAATTGGCCAGATACTTACATGGCAGCTTCATGTTGATTGGTTTCAATAGAGTATGAGAAAGTTATTAGAGAGAAAAATAACAAACAAAGAAGACTGGTTGTCCGTCTAAAAAAGAAGTAATGGAATCGTATGATAAAACTAAGAAGTAATGGAATTGCATGAATAGTATTAAGATTGTTTTAATACGAGACTTTAATTGCAAGAGAATGTATTAAGATTGCTTCGATACAAAAGGATCTCAAACCTGATTAACTGCAAAGCTTGATCAATAATGTAAATG
>JAJEKV010000446.1:0-196313 GCA_021234155.1 Isoetes taiwanensis
CATACTAGTAGCGGTGCCGATTTAGAACTTATAAATGTGAACTTGTCGTTTATGCAGTAACTTTTGTGCCATTGAATCACTTTGGGAACATGTAGATAGTAAGTAGCCATATTAATAGAGGATTTCCACAAGGGAATATTAGGGGCGAGAACTTTCGGGGCGTAATCCACATTAGGGTGAGATGCGCCCCTGCACCAAATTTTCCCTCTCTCTTTCTTTGGGATTACTTTCCGTGACCCGTCGTGCGTCTTTAATAGCAGTTTTTGTGTTTTGTAGAGGTTTTGTGAGCTGGCCGGATTCTCCTACTATTAGGCGATTTTTGGTAGGATTTTTTGTTAGAAAATAAAAGGTTTCTTGAAGATTGAGGAAATTTTGATGGCTTGGAGGCGGTCTGACAAGCTTGTTTTTTGGCGACTTGTGGCGGCTGTGTGAGCTTAGTTTGGCTTAAAGGTTTTTTTTTTATGAATTTAATAGGAGGCCACCTTGACATATGGATATTTCCTTATCTTTATCTTTGAATTATATTAAAAATCTGTTGAGATTAAACTGTGTTAAAGAATCTCGTCGGGGGAATCTCGGAACCACTAAGTTTGTTGTTCATGCTTTAATTAGATTCCTTTCACGGATTTTAGCTTTTAAAGTTCCTTCTATTTATATGAGCGATCTTGAGGGCACAACCATCAGTTCATTTTGTGTGTTCCTTGATCAAGGATCTAGCGCCAAACAAGATACTCATCTTGCCTTGCATGTTGTATCTGTTCTTCCATTATCAATTAGACTCTTACTTGCATTGTCTGTCATCATCTTTTGGTCTATTTACAGAGGTAAAAGGCCACGGCGTTTTGAATAAACCTAAGCCTTCATTTCTTTTTTTTTTTTTTCTCGAGAAGTTACCTATTCTTGATAATGGAAGCCCTTGGTTTGAACTTGCCAAATCCAATTAGTACCATTCCTAGATTCAATGGCAAGAACTTCCGGATGTGGAAGTGGAGAATCACGCATGCTCTTGGAGGATCATAGCTTATGGGGAGTTTGTGGATTCTCAAGCATCAATATTTGCGGACAGTGGTAGCTCCTCCCGGTGGATTGGAGGTGGATCTATCTTTTGATGTTGAAAAGATAGGAAAGCAAAGCTGTGTGGATGCGGGGGATTGGATGATAATCTGCAAGGCTAGTCAAAGGGGCCAGCCTGGCGAGAGATATCATCGCCTTCTTGAGCATCATTATGCTTCAAAGGAATGCACATCTCAGCGTGTCCTTCTCGAGAAATCAGCTTTATAACTAAAGTTGAGTGAAGATGGAGATGTGGTGATCACATATGTTGCATGAAAGGCGGTGGATGATTTTGAAATGCCAGCTTTGGAGTGACATATCGGGAAAGATGAGAAGGTTTGCCTCTTACTCAATAGTTTGCCTAACACTTTTGATGGTGCGATAATCAATGTCTGCAAGGACACATTGAGGATTATACATTTGAGGGCTATGCTCTTGACCCGAGGTCGGCAAGAGGCACTTGATCAACGAAAACAACGGTCCAAAAATTTTGTCCCTAAAAATGCTTTGATGATTCTTTGAAATCACCAAGCAAGTTAGTCTGCCATGCTTCTGATTTCAAAAGTACCAAGGAGGCAAAATTCTCGTCCGAAATAAAGCAGGACAAAACCGCCAAATGCCATTGTAAGAAGCTTGGGCATTATGCCAAGAATGTCGACACCTGCACCCATTGCCTCTCAAGGACATCCGAAGAAAATGGTAATTTTCTTTGAAAAGGAAGAAGAAGAGGAAGATTGCGGTTGCTGTTGATGACACCCTTGCCCTCTTGATGAGCCTTTTGAGTATCTTTTTCTGTGAGATGATTCTTTTTCTTTCCATTGCCCCTCATGGTTTCTAGACTGCGGAGCAACCACTCACATGACACCTCATGTGATCCTTGTTCCTTGATTATGCCTCTCACCACGGCGCATTGTCAAGATGGGTGATCATTCACAACAATTGGGCATTGGCAAAGGGTTGTGAATATCCATCTATCTATCTCCTCACGTGCTCCCGTTCTGGTTTTGCACAAAAAGCCTACTTCGGTCCGATAAGTTCTTGATGATGGTTTTCATAATAATTTCACTCATGGTGCTTGCCACATAAGAGTCTGATAATGCTGCTTCTCTCTGCAGGCCGAAGGCTTGGAAACCTATATCAAATCACTACCCAAGAACACTGAATTTGCTCATTTGCCTTCGGATTCCCGCCACGAATCTTTGTGGCACTACAGCTTGGGCCACGTTGGCTCAAACCCGGATCAACAACTCATCAAGCAAGATCTTTTGTGAGCGATTGCTCATCTTTGCCAAACCACCTGCAACATTTGTCTCATCGATAAAGAATTCGAGCCTCTTTCCTCCATCCACAGTCCATGCTTGATTTACTCAACTTCATGCGATTTATGTGGCCCCATAAAACCTCCTTCCTTCAATGGTTCCAAATACATTTTTGGTACTTTTGGATGATTATAGCGATATCTTTCTATTTTTACGCTAGCGCTAAAAGTCAAGCTTTTGAATATATTTGTTCAGTTCATCCCCGGGAGGAGCGTTACATGAAACAGCCGGATATGGTAACCTTCCGAAGTGATGGAGGTGGGAGTTCAATTCCCACCGGATTTCAGCATTTCTTCTCGGTCATGGCATTATGCCATGAGTTTAGATCTCCCCTACTCCCAGAACGAGAATGGAAAGGCGTGCAAATCGCACCTTGATGGAAATGGCGGAAGTCTTTTTGCTAGCCATGCCGCGTTCGACATTTTTGGGGAGCCGTTTGTCTGGCCCGACCTACTTGCTCGCATGCCTCACTTTTCAAGTCTTAGCCACAAGCTTCGGCTGAAATCCGAGGAAATGGCAGCCGGTTTCTCTTGATCACCTCAAGATTTTTGGATGCAAAGCTTTTGCACATATTCCTAAAAAAAAAAGAGATCAAAAATTGCACCCTAAGGCCGTTCCCTGCATGTTTATTGGGTATTCTTTGACACAAAGCTTCTGGTTGTTTGCTCTTGACTCCCATCGACCGATCATCACTTGCCATGCTTCTTTTAATGAGCTGGAGCCTTGTTTTGCTGAAAATTCTACTCCATCCTTTGACATTTCTCTACCGAAGTTCCTATTATTGAGATTGATTCTTCCCCACACATTCATACTACACCACAACTGCGCCCTTCCCTACATACCCTACTGGATTGTTCGACCCCTTCTCCGGATACCATTCCCTCTCGTTTTGCACACCTCCTCTCGTCATTTCATCACAAGCCCAATTCGTGAGCGTAAAGCTCCACGGACTAAAGACTACGATCTCAGCGTTTCGGATATCATCCTCTTGAACCACAATCTTACTCTCAAGCCATTGCTGGTTGAAAACTCTCGGTGGATTCAAGCTATGCGGGATGAAATTGCTTCTATCCATGCTACGGGACATGGTCTCTTGTCCCTCGCCCACCCAACCAGGAGCTATTGTCGAGGAGCAAATGGGTCTATAAAGTTAAATACTCATGATCTTTGGTTTTGTGGGCGGGTTCAAAGTTTCGGCTTTTGCCCGAGGCTTCAGCCAGTCGAAGGGCTAGACTCACGAAACTTTTGCTCACTGTGGCCAAGATGTCTTACGTCGATTGATCCTTGCACTAGGCGCTCTCAAGCACCCTACCCGCGTTCACCGGATGGATGTAAACAATGCATTCCTTTATGGTGATCTTACTGAGGAGGTCTACATCGAACAACCCGAAGGTTTCATTCATTCCACTAGTGCTGACATGGTTTGTCTCTTACACAAAGCCTTATACGGACTTAAACAGGCTTCTCGATCTTGGTATGCTAAGCTTGATCAAACCCTACTCTGCCTCAAGTTTTCCAGATGCCAATCTGACCCCAGTGTCTATTTTCTTTTGGATCCTTCTCTTGTCATCATCCTTGTTTACGTTGATGATTTACTAATCATAGCTGCAGATGATCATCTTCTTGCTCAAGTTAAGCTCCAGCTTCAAACCCATTTTCGGATGAAGGATCTTGGCCCCGCTTCTTATTTTCTTGGCATGACAATCCAGTATGACCGCTCCAATGGCCTCCTTCATCTTCACCAGCATAAATACATCCAAGATATTCTGGCCCGTTATGGTATGCTCCATTGCAAGCCCGTTTCTACTCCTCTTGAGCCCAACATTTCCTTCCTTCCCACCGATCCTCCATGCTCTCCTGATCTTCTTCCCATCCGTGACAATTACCGCACACTTCTTGGCCTCTTAAACGTTCTTCTTTATGCATGCGCTGCATGCGATCTTTCTTTTACCTGCGTAGTAAACTCAAACCCAGCTTTGCTCTTGATCCCAAACAATCCCATTGCATTTCCATCAAACGTGTCCTTCGCTATCTTGCTGGTACCTCCACCTATGGCCTTCTCTATAATGCAATTGAACCTTCCATCATTCTTGGCTACAGTGATGCGGACTGGGCTGGTGACCACCATGACCGAAGATCCATTTCTGGTTTTGTTTTCACTCTTGCAGGGGCAGCCATCGGTTGGAGCAAAGATTTAAACAAAAATGTGTTGCTCTCTCCACCTGAATATGTTGTTCCCTCATGCCAAAGAAAAGAAGCCATATGGATTCAACGTCTTAGCATTGAGCTTGGTCTCACATCTTCCAATGGTCTTCGCTACACATCGCGATAATCAAGGTGCCTTGGCTGTTGCTAAAAATCGTCCTCCATAAGCGAATGAAGCATATTGACATCCAATATCACTTCATTCGTCAACTTGTTGAAGATGGCATAATCACTCTCAAATACCTCCCTGCGAAGAAGATATGCACATGAGATATCGACCAAACCATTGGGTCGTCCTAAGTTTTTGTCGGTTTGTCACCTTTCTTCATCTCATGGCTATGCCCTACGGGTGGGGATCGATCGACAAGCGAGAGTCACGTCATTGAGATTCTTCATGTTCTTTGAGTGGGGGTGTTGAGATTAACAGCGTCAGCAAGAATCTCGTCAGCAGGAATCTCGGAACCACTAAGTTTGTTGTTCATGCTTTCATTAGATTCCTTTACCGTTTTAGCTTTTAAAGTTCCTTCTATTTATATGAACGATCTTGAGGGCACAACCTATGCCTAGCAACGCTGGGCACCATTACTAGTTCAATATATTAACCCACAAACTAATATTGCTTTATCGTAGTGGTTTCATATAAAAACTGTTGTAAAAAACTGATAACGATTCTTTTTTGGGGCCTTGTGAATGGAGAGAATGCCACATGGCATCACGAGATTCACCCTCACCAACACTTGCTTTTTAAATGCGCAGATCTGTTGGAGCAGAATACAGACCTCCTATGCTGCCTCACATTGTGCAGTTTGTAGGTCTTTCTTTAACATACTACTCACACTATATAATTTATAACTTCATGCCAGGATATGTTGATAATGTATGTGGTTCTACTATAAGAATTGATGGACCATTTGAAGAACGAATTGGAGTAGTACGGCAAATAAATACCATAGAATTTTTTACTTTTAATGTTGTTTAAGAAAATCAGCCCAACTCTTGCTGTTGAGAATAGAGTGGTGCTTAAAACAACAGAATAGATCCCCTTCAGTGCACTTTAAGTTGCTCATCTGGCCAAAGAGCTGTCGATCTTTCTCGGAAGACAAGATTATGCAGGTTTCGAGAAATGCCAGCGCTGCTTCTGAGGATGACGGTTTTGGAAACCAGACATCATTTCCTTTTGTGCTACTAAAAAATAGGAAGTAACCATGTGCATCTATAAAGTTATCATTTATCATTGTGTCCTAACAACCCAGTCCAAGATGACTAAGACAAGGAGTCCAAGATGACTAAGACAAGGAGGTTAATATGTTAGTCCAAGATGACTAAGACAAGGAGGTTAATATGTTTGTTCGTAAGAAATTTTTGAAAAACGTGCTTGCCATTTTTATACCTATCTGGATTGATCAGCCAATCAAAGGAAAAAATCCTCAAGCCAATCCATAGCGTTTCTTCAAAAAGCTACCTTAAAATTATTCCAGAATTTTGTAGATTTCTTCAAAAAGCTACCTTAAAATTATTCCAGATGTTTGTACAGAACTACCCAGATAGCTCACCCAATAACTTTTCCTTTTTGTAATATAACATCACATCAGAATTACACAGGTGGTATGATTGTCACGTTTTCTTAATTTTTATCCAAAGTTATCTATTTTCCTTGGTTTCCGAGTGGAAACATTTTATATCATGGGCAGCATTTGTCATCTGCTGGCCTGGTCATAATAACCTGGCTAGATTTTGGCACAACAAAAAATGAGATAGTATTCATGGGGTCTGGGTTGCACAATGCAGAGGCTTTTGATTAGGGAACAATGACTCCTTTGCTAAACCCGCAAGTGGACATGCGTGCTTGCCGTCAATATTTCCTGCTCGAATTCTAAAGAACACTTCGTCCCCTTTTAATGGAATGTAGGCACTTAACTTCCTATTCAATGGAATATAGCTTTGTAATAGGGTATTGATTGAACAAGGTATGTTTTGTAATAGTGTATTGATTGAGCATGGAGCTGTCTTGCATAAACTATGTTTCCCATGTTCACAAATAGACACAGTTTTCAAAACAAACCTCACCTTACCCGTACAAGCACATCAAAAAATATATTCTACAACAACCTGCAAAAAACAGATTCAACAGATTCATTTACACGTCCCACAAAAAACAGATTCAACAGATTCATTTACACGTCCCAACTTATGCCCAGCGACGCTGAGCATCATTACTAGTAATACCATTAAGGGCCTCTGTAGTTTCCATCCTTGCAGATCCATTGAGTCGTCTCCCAGATGGTTGGGAATAAGCAGCATTGACTTTGGGGCTCTCTGGAGGAGACCTTGGCTTCCCACATGCGCAGCCCATACCTAAATTCTTCCAATATCTTTGTGGTTAAACTAAGTCAGTCAGTTCACACATAATTCTTAGCTGCCCATTTAACTTCGCAGACCCATGCTTTCCGTGCATGCCCTTCCTCCAAAAACAATTTCATTCATTCGGGCTCGCATCCGTAAATTATAATCGCCGTAACTTGTCTAGATATAGAGTACCAATAGTTATAAGCCGCAAGTCACTATCTACCAAATTCAAACCAAACTCACAAATCAAATCAAGGGTGCCGTTCGAGTCAAAGACCTCGCCCATTTTCTTCAAAACTCAAAGAAAGGGATCTACCCAAGACGTTGGAAACGAATCCTACCCCGTCCTTCAAATCCCCAAGCCTCGAAACACGCCCACCAAACCATACCCAAATCACTTAACATTCGCCCCTCGCAATAGTAAGAAAAACCCGGAGAAAGATTTCCTTTCGTGATCAATGCCCTAACTATTGCTAACAGTGGAAACCCACACATCTTAACAAAACCCACAAAATGAAAACGTAATCTGGCTCAAAAACACGATTAGAAGGCGGCTTGTCGTACCGGGCCAAACGAACCGAGTGAGGAGCTGAAGCTGCCAAACAAAAGTATGACACCGCCATAGGTAGCACACGGCAAATCCGACCGTCCAATAGCTAGATCAAATCTCCACCGTCCAGATTAGGGCTGGGTCCAACACTTACACTATAACATTATAATATAAGACTAGTAGTTAGTCTGAAAATGGAATATCTCATTTGAGATGACCACATTTAAGTTGCAAAACAATTAAAACAAAACCATTATGAGTTCATTAGTTGGACCACATTTAAAACACATTGATAAATCACTGTTAAGATCATAGTAAAAAATTAAACAAACAAGCTACTGTAAAAAAACCACGTTGATGCGCCATGGCAACAAAATAGAACCATAAAGCATAAGTAAGAACCACAATATATAACTATTCGTGCTTATTCAATATATTAACCCACAAACTAATATTCATGATAGAACCATAAAGCATAAGTAAGAACCACAATATATAACTATTCGTGCTTATCTTATCTTATATTATAATGTTTTAGTGCAAGTAATGGACCACGCCCTAAATTTGACGGCTAGGATTAGATGAGCAGATCTGACGTCCAAAAATGGATAAAATATAAGATGCTTAGGTTTTTTTTTGGTACTGATTACTGAACCATTCCAGCATCACTCAAGATTTCTGATGGCCGTGTCTTTAATCTCACAGCAGGGCCTGCCAGGCTTCATTTGGCTAGGCGCTTGGTCGAGCTTGGTGTGAAGGATGTGTTTGGGGTTCCAGGGGATTTAAACCTGGTTCTGGTTGATGAGCTTATTACAGAGCCTGGGTTGCGATTTATTGGGTGTTGTAATGAGCTTAATGGTGGTCTTTGCCGATGGCTATGCCGTGATCCAAAGGGGTTGGAGCCGTTGTTGTCACCCCCTTCCGTTGGAGGCCATAGCCATTGTTGTCCGAACACCGTGAGTGCGGGTTCCGAAGGCCAAAAGAGGCCATAGCCGTTGTTATCCTAAAACGCTTATAGCCTTGCTGAATCTAATTTTTTCAAAGAAATGACAAACGGCCCGACAATCGTTTTCAAAATGGGCAAAAAAAATTTCATGTGAATGGCCCATTAGATCGTATTATGGAAAACACCATTGGGTAAAACAACTAATTAGATGGCACCAGCTGCTTATCTTGGCAGGAAGGAGCTCCCCGTAAAAACCTCCATGGATTCTTTAGGTTCATGCCATTCTGCAAATTCAGAAAGAGGAGCTCAAGGTTATCTTCAGGTCGACTCTCTTGAAGCTCTTTTTTATTTCCCTTCTTCCATCCCCTTCTCTGATGCTGCATATCTTCTTAATACAGGAGAGCAATATGTGTTTACAGCAACAGCATCATCTAAGATATTCGTTGGGTATTTGTGGACTGTGAAGAAGATACAACAGGAATACATAGAGCTGCACTAACGTGGTAAGGATTCTGGTAGCCCTTAATTCGAGTTATAGGTTAAAGGCTGGCCAGTGTTTTGAATCGTTTCTTGCAGTAACTTTTCTTGATTTTTAACCATAACATGTTTGATTGGAAACGAAATACACGCTTGATTTATGTCAATACAGAAATAGACGTTTCATCTTTTTTTGCATAACGAACTTCTTGGTTATTTTGCACTTCCGATTTGGAATCTGTATCTAATGCCTGAGCAAGAGGAAAATAGTTAAGGGTGTTCACTAGAAACCTTATTTAAATCCTAAATGATACAATATATGGAGGTTGTGCTTGAGCAGGTATAGAAATCAGCGTAATGTTGCTTGCCACAAGCTCTGCATAGCCTTTAAGCAACATACAGGTAGCTTTCAAATCAGTAAGGTTTTTTCTTTTCAGTATCCTGGAACCGTCACAAAATAGTAGGAGCTTGGCGGTGGAGATTTTGCTGGTTCCTTCCGCTTTGTCCACTTTGCATTATCAAATCCTCAATCCAACCTCCATCACCCGGTTCCCTTTTCCTCTATGTAGAAGTTACTTTCATTTCTTCATGAATTTCTACATCGGGTTCGTTTGCAGTTACTACTTTGAGTAGCTAAGGCAACACTGCTCAATTGGAATCTGATTTTGAAGTTGAATTTTGAATACGAGTCTGCCTTTGACATTGTGTTCTACTTTTTATTAATGATCTACGTAATGCCCCATTTCCATTCTCAAGTTCTCACCCGTGTTGTTTTGGACTGCGTTATTATTGATGACCCCCTTTATTATTCATGGGCTTCCATGGAAAAGCATGGTTAAAGGAGGGTTGCTTGATTGCAGAATGTTATATATTTTATCAAAAGGTTACTATAACAATGCAAAGGTCTTGAATTGGCACAAGTTTTCTGCTTTAATCATTGGCTTCTTCTTCTTTACATGTTATGATGAATGCACAAGCATTTCAATGTTTGAGGAGCTATTCTATTCCAATAGACTTTTGGAAGGTGCAAGTACATTGATGTCCTATTCATTCATTCAAATTTTAGGCACCTTATGACCTTATCATTGATTATCTGTTAGATACATATTTAGTGCCTTCATCCAATGCATACATATTTCAAACCTCCGTACTAAGTATTGAAGAAAGTCAAGACTCCAAGATAGGTGGTCATAAACTATCAAATTTACAATCAACGACATGTCTATTCTCAGTGCTATTTTTTATGTTAACTCTTAGCATTGTTGGTACATCTCAAAGTAGTTGTTACAAGGTACTCTATTTCATGGCTTTTGCTGAAACACAATCTGCTAATTGTTAATGCATAATTCGATGTAGTTGCTAGCAAGCTTGGCAAAGGTTCATGGCCTACTGTGGAAGTACTATATGCAGATCTGGTAAATATACAATGCAATGCAGTATATGCTCCTTTTTCATCCATCTGCTGCAGCTCAAGTGGTTTGTCACGTTATGCAGATTTAAATGGTCCATGGCTTTTCAAATTTGGTCCCATTGCCCCGCGAAATGTTTCAATCTTTATCCAATGCTCGAGGCCTTCCTAGCAATCTACAAGATTGCTTTAGCACATTATCATCTTGCACCTATAGATCTACACCCAGAGCAAACTTTCAATGCTTTTGGTAAGCCACTGCTTCTATCCTATACTTTTGATTGTCTATATTCTAATTCCTTTTTATGCAGCTTGCATATATATTTGAAGTGAGATCATGGATTAATGTCAGCACAATGTCAGCACAGGATATCCGAAAATGCATGGCTCACGCAAACAGCAAATGCCACAGAACTGGACAGGATGATCAAGCATTTTTCCTGCTTTGGGGTTTTCACAGAGGTGGCTATGCAGAAGGATGGTAGAAAACAGAGATTCTATGCCTCAATTCCATTTCCAAATACCTGCTAAATGACACCGCCGCTGCTGCACCCCTGCTACTGTTCCGTCATGATCCTGAATACTCCCTTCCGATGCATTACCTTCACGAATTTGTTATTGGAAACAACTCATTCCAACGAGCCCACGGTGGAACACGTTGACAATTCCTTGAAAAGTGTCCTTCCGTTAATCGCCTCTTCATGTCTGCCATGTCCAGCATATCTCATTTATACATGAAATCTATCGAGCCATTTGCCGTTCCAGAAGATGTGAAGAGGTATAGTTAACTGTTTTATTATTTGAACATCCAAGTTAGTATCATACTCTTTTTATCCGAACTAAACATTTAATGTTTATTGCAGCCACTGAGTAAGCATACTCAGACCAGTGCAGCACTCGAATGAGAAAGGAATGCCAAGTTTGAAAGATATGCTAAAAAATACTCGAAGAAACTCATCTCTGGATCGTCCCAGATGGCTGGGAAAAGGCTTTGCCAGGATGTAAAGTAACTGTGAATGCTGACATATCTCATGTTAAGTGTTTAGATTTTCTTCAGCAATTTCGAGCACTTACAGACATATACATCAAAGATACTAGGTGATGCTACACGTAACACAAGTCGGCCTGAATTGCCTTGCAAATGTTTTACCGGTTTTCCTGGTCAAACATGACACTCCTGAAAGTTTCCAGAAGAAAAACCCGAAGAAAGACCCAGGAGAACGTAATTTGCATTTTGGAGTTATCGGCCTGAATTGCCTTGCAAATGTTTTACCGGTTTCCCTGGTCAAACATGACACTCCTGAAAGTTTCCAGAAGAAAAACCCAGGAGAACGTATTTTGCATTTTGGAGTTTGAGAACATGCTGGGTGCTATTGCTAATGGTCTTGCGCCTCACAGTGGTCTAATTCCATATGTGGCAACATTCTTTGTGGTGCAATGTGCATCTCAGTCCCTTATATATATATAAAACTAGGCTTAGTTTTCTAAAATTCTATAAAATAAAATAGGAGATTGTTGAATAGGACCACAAGAAGAATTGCGCCACATCTTGAAACATAATTGGAGTCATAATTGAACAAGGACAAGATTGGCATTCATTTCAATTTATGATGAGACCATTGCATGAATATAAGATTTATAGAAATCCCTATTGTCTCAATCCAGTATGTCAACCCTTAATATGCCTCAACCCAGTCGCAATGCTAACACAAGTGTAAAACATAACATTGTGCTGAGTCAATAAGTGGGAGATAAGTGCTTATGTCAACCCTTAATATGCCTCAACCCAGTCGCAATGCTAACACAAGTGTCAATAAGTGGGAGATAAGTGCTTATGTCAACCCTTAATACTAGTTCCGATGCCCAGCGTTGCTGGCCATCATATAGGACCTGTAAACAATGCTAGGCATCATGTGGAGGCTTGTAAATGTTGATGTGCATTCCATTTATACTATTTGTTTTGGGTTGAGAGGGGCACCATTGTGTATGATGCTATGTAAGAAGAGTATCTCAGGATTCTGTCCATTTAAGCCATTTGAGTTGTATACAATTGAGTGGCCTATGATAGTTGAGTGGCCACTTTGTTTTCTTATTGCAATTTTGCACTTTAGGTCTTAATTGTTGGTATTGAAAGCCACGTTTGGCATTGCCATGGCATAAGAAAATATTTTGCCATGGCATAAGAAAATATTTTTCCATGTTATGCCACCAAAATTCTATGTCATTTATATACAATTGAGCTACATGTGATAATTCTTATCACCCTACTAGTAATGGTGCCCAGCGTTGCTGGGCAGAGTTTAGTAACCTGTAAATGATAATCTTGGCAGGAAGCACGACGTTTTGGAGTTGTTCATATTTAATCTTAATGCATGGTAGAATATTGGTCTTTCAAAGCAGTGTTATACGCAGCCCCCACTCTAATGTCTTTTTGCCTACTTGCTAGACAATATGCAATATCACTTGGCCAAGACATAGGGCAATGTTATAAGGAATTTATTCTCGTAGAAATCCCTCTCTATTACATAAATTTACTTGTTTAAACGTGGTTGTGGCGCTATAGGAGGTTGTTGATCATTGCAATATTCTAGAACATGGTTCCATATTAAGGATGGCCATGTCCAATTGAGAAGCTTGTCATTTCATTCATTTTGAAAATTTGATGGTTCTAGAATGCATAATGTTGTCATGAGAAATTCAAGCTTAGCTCAACCTTTATTAGATAACATTTTTAAGATCAATCTTTGTTAAGATAGCATCTTAAAAATCAATATTTTCTGCCTCTAGAATGGCATGTTGTCATTTAATAACTATACAATTTATAAATTTCGATGGTTGGGCATAAAAGACTTAGTGAGGTGATTGCAGAGCTTAAGTTGAAAACATGTAAAAAACAAAAAATTGTCTTTATGTTTGGTGTACCATATGTTTGATGTATATCCATTTTGTCATGATTCTTTGTCCCCTTGTGTTCTATGTTCTTTATTTGCTGACATAAAGCTGCGTTGAAGAGTTATCAAAGTTGCCTATGGAATTCTCATATATACCCCCTTTTGTTTTATGGTGCAAACCTTTCTTTTGGATTGTTGCCTATGAAATTCTCATATATATGCCCTTTTGTTTTATGGTGCAAAACTTTCTTTTGAATTGTTGGACACTACTGAATCTAGAATCTTAGACATAAACCATGGCGTACAAAGACGTGTTTGAGAATATAGGATAGGCATACTATCATAGTATCATGAGTAAATTTTGAATAAGTCTCAGCGTCTACAGTGTTTAGCTAAGTGAGCAAGTTATGCTTAGAATTTGATCATATAAGGCTATATGATCCAAGGTGAAACATGGGAATATATGATAATTATTTATAAATACAATTTATAGAAGTTGCACTTGTAGCCAAACACACTAAGCATGGTAGAACTTAACAGAAAAAGAGTAGCATTAAGTGTACCATGTGTCGAGTTGGCAATAATTATTCATAGCTTAGTCTAGGCCCAAATGGAAATGGTTCTAAGTGGAGGGCACATAACAAATGATTTCTTAGTATTTTGCAAATGTACAATAAATTGATCTTTCATGATTATACACCCAATACAATTAGTGTTTATCTAATACACTAACAACTCCACATCAATACCTTTTCAAATTCCACAAAACATTTTGCAGCCCTTAAATTATCATGACATGACCTGAGATGAGATGAGCATGTATTACCTATACAAATGATAAACCTAGAGCAAGTTGCTCAAATTGTGTAGCAGAGATTCTGTCCAAATCATTTAAAATGTACGTAATTTAAAGGCGGTTAAATGTATGAATTTAAAGGCGGTTAATCTAACCACGTTATGCAATTTGCATCTTCAAATTGCATCCGCTATTCTTGATCTGCAAATTTTTAATATGCCTGCACTTACTCCCTGCATTTATGTCACATGAGTTTTAGTCGAAGAAGAGAGGTCCCACGGACCATTCTTTGCATACCCAACTCCTCTCGTTTGTTAGATCGCGTACTTCATCCTCGGTAGCGTCCTTCCGAGATGATTCTAGTTCGGCTTTTTAATGTTCAATGAAACATATGCTTCATAGATTGCATTAGCAGTTGCATTTCCACCAACAAGAAGAATAGATGGCCAAATTAGACATTATTTTGTAATGTAGTTATGTCTTCAAAATGAAAATAATCTTTTTTGTAACAAGAGCAATTGAACGGCTTCATTGCGGCACCCCCGAGCATTTGATGCATATAAAAACTCCAATATTTGAGGATCTAAAACGCAAAAATCACCTACATTTTTACCCTTGAGCATGTAAACCCGAAAAACGAGAAAAGACATACGTCCATTTTGGATTTGAAGCACCGCCAACCAAACAAAACACTGTAATAGAGAACTTAAGTGCCTCAAACGTAGAAGCAAAGGGAAGGAGGCAGAAGTTAATTGTAAAGCATGAAGAAAATGTTTGTGTGCAAGAAGCACAATGACCAGAAAAAAACCGGAGCTGCCACCTACGATTTTTCCCGCAACATATTTCCAGGTTCTAAATTTCTACTACTAAAAGTCATCTCATCAATTCATACAACTCTAAAAGTGACTTCATACTGCAGTATGAAATATGAATGTGGAGATACTTGGCCCAAGACAATATTGAAAGAAACAAAATGAAGATGGCAAAAGAAGCAGCTAAAATAACAAAGCCCCCAATGGCTTGGTTTTTGCCTTATGAATCGGTTCTACAAATGAAGAGCTTATCCCATATCAAGCAAAAAACTTACCTCATTGCTTGTCGGGGCGTCCAACCAGCCTCAAATCTCTATACGCCAAAGTAGATGACAAAACATAGATTAAAGAACTGTGAATACAGGGATACAGTCTCTGGTGCATGATACGAACCGGGTTTAAGATAGAGAAAGCTTATAAGCACCCACACCCAAGCTCAAAAGCTGCAATATTTCAGGCTTTTTGTTCTTCTCTCCTCTTAGAACCAAAGCAACTTTCAGTTTCCAAACCCAAACAATGGGAGCTCAAAGTTGCTGCTTGAGGACGTGTGATGCTCGCTGCCGTAATCTACCGTGCATAGCCAACCAGGCTCCAAATATCCATAAAACCTGAATAGAGAAAGGCTTAAGAAGCTTTAAATTAAAAGCTGGCATCTGTAGCTAGCCGCTATACTTACATAATATGATTCCAAAAATACCAGAGCTATTCTTACATGAAAATTGAAGCCAGAAGCAAAACATAGCATATACCTGGAAAGCTTTCTTTATCTGCTTCTATTGCACATAGGCCACGGTTGTTGCTAGGGCTTGGACGTAGGCTCCAGGGCTCACAAAGCTCCTCTGATAGCCATAGCCAAGTGCCAGAACTCATTGCTAAAAACTCACTGGTAGTCCGGAGGTAAGAAAACTTTTTTTCCTTTTACCAAGTGTAATTGTCGAAACCAACCATTACAGTTAGTTTCCCTAGGTAGTTACGACTTTTCCTTCTTATAACCCCCTTTCTTCCTCTTCTTCTTCATCAGCACATCTGCATTACGTCTCCTTGCTTTCTTGACCCTGTACCCCCACCCCACCCTGCACATAGGCCACGGTTGTTGCTAGGGCTTGGACGTAGGCTCCAGGGCTCACAAAGCTCCTCTGATAGCCATAGCCAAGTGCCAGAACTCATTGCTAAAAACTCACTGGTAGTCCGGAGGTAAGAAAACTTTTTTTCCTTTTACCAAGCTCTGAATTATGGCAGCAATGGGATTTTCGTAAAAAAAAAGGGGGCTTTTGTTTGGACCTCCTAAAAAAGGAGATTACATTTAAGAAAAAGGGGCTTCGTTTTGACCCTTAGATCTGGTTAGGTTATTTGTGGCCGTCAGATCTAGGGCTGGATCCAAATCCAGGAATTACGATATAACATTACTAGTAACGGTGCCCAGCGTTGCTGGGCATAAGTTGAGAATGTGTAGATGATGTTAAAGAGAATGATGTGACCATGCTAACGGATTGGTTTTAGCTCAATATTTCTTTTTTAACCAATAAGCATCTTTAACACTTACGTAGAGCATCATTCTAGAACAGTTCCTAAAAACATAGCATACAAAGGTCTGTGTTAACCAAAGTTCATGATGTTCTTACCTTAACTTATCTACGACTCTCACTTTCTGCTCCAGTCTCTTAATATCTGACAAAATCATAATGACAATAATTCTCCATGTTGAAGTAATGTATCCTATTTGCACTTAGAAGATCAAGGTAGAAAGATACGTCGTCGTCGTCAATCGTTGTGCAGAGCATATCCCCACTTGCTATGCCAAAGTTATGTTGTTGTCTGACCTAACAACTATCTGCAATTGTACATGTTGTGCAGGGCATATCCCCACTTGCTATGCCAAAGTCATGTTGGCAACTATCTACAATTGAACATGTAAAGAGCATGTCCCCCCCCCAATGCTGCAATCTATAACAATAATTATCTATTTGTATCACTTGATATGACATGATTAGAATACCCTCTAAATTCTTCACTTGCGACTTCCACTTCAAGAAAAAAATATCCTATTAGATGAGATGTTCGTGAGCATATATATTCGGGTTTAGAGTGTGGGATATTGATAGGGAGCTATAAGGATATTCTTTTGAGTGACTTCCATGGGTGTCATTTGCTTTAGAGAGGAAGTTGTGATGAGGTGTCTTTACTTTTTTATTAACTTGGTATAGCTTTGGTTGGTGTTGTCATGTGGATGGGGCATGGAGACAACTACACTTGCATATCATTATATTACTTGTTCATATCATTACGTATGTGTTTTAGATTTCGTGGAAAAAAAATTCAAAAAGGGCAACCAAACAACTCCTTGTTTTAATGTTTGTCTACATAATGGACATGTACATGATTTGGTCTCTTTTGGCCCTGGTAACGCCCATCTTCAGCATTATGAATGCACCTTGCCTTCTTGGCACGGCTCACTCCCTCGATTCATTGATGGAGGGAAACCCTTATGGCAAGATCTTATTGAATCTTTCGATTCAAGTCATTTTATCTTTTATTGATATTTTGAATCTCTCAAACTTGACTCTAAATACGGGCTATATATATATATAACGGAAATGGAAACCATTAATGGAAGAATCGAAATTACGAGGGAAGGAATCTTTCAAGTTGTTTTACACAACTTTGTTCTCGGATATAAAATAACAATATGGCTATTGCCCGCCACTACAAAAATCCGTAATACATATTATAATACAAGAAAGCATCTCGAACTCCCATCTTTGCTAAACCGCAATTTTTCATGATCAGTCCTATTTTGTACATATGAATATATGAATTGGTCATTGGTTTTAGAAAAGACCAGCTCGTAAATCTCTATCCAGTTCGTCTACATTCAAGGTTCCTGGTATTTCACAGGCAAAAGACCGAGATGACATATTTTCAACATCGGAACATAGTCGAGGAACCCAATATCTCATGGGAAAAATATCCAATTGTTGAAAGTAAAGCTACTCTATAATGTCACGGATGTGGCGGACTATATAAGGGAGTAAGAGTTGCAAAATGTCGCAGAACTTGAATTTGCAAAGTTCAAAGTCAATGACAATTGTCTTCTTGCTTTATAATCGGTGTCCTTATAGTCTGCAAGGTAATGGCTAGGAGGAGCATGAATCCATAGTAGCCCATTAACCACACTATAAGCAAGAGTTACAGAATTCCAAAGTCAATGACTATTTCTCATTGCTTTTAGCTTGCGACATCTCGCCGTGACCTTTGGATTTTCATTGATCTCTGCATTGAAGGAGAGTACATCATGGTTTGCTGCCATACTATAACTTTGTCTCGTGACCACTGTGCAAGGAAATAAGAAAATACACTGCTCCCAACTATTCCAAAGATTCCGTAAACATTTCCGCCAAATCCAAAGCAAATGGGCCGGATCCTTTATTGAAACCAAATGCATTGTTTGTTGAATCAAAATAATCGTAATAAATATTTCGTAATATACCTATGGTGGATTTAAGTAATATACATGTGGCGGATGCCATGAGACATAAGCTCGTTATCTTTAGCTTGATGTGAATGATCTTTGTCCCAAAGCATGACCCGCCATGACATTCTAATGGAAGGTTGAATAAGCTTCCAATGAGCCAGGATTGTGCCAGTGACTGCTAAGAAGAGACTGCATTCTGTTAAACAGGATTCAAGATTGGATTGACAGGTCTGGAATATCAAGAGATGGCCGCCATAGCCAAATCAGAAAATCATGTAAAATTGATCAAAACTTGGAATTCTGGACTAAAATTTATAGAATCAGAAGATCTTATATGAATGCATGTAGAAGAATAAACTGGTTGTGCAGACATAAAATTCAAGCTAACTCTAATTTTTTACCGGAACATATCACATAGCAGGAGGACAAAGCGTATATACGATGTGGGAGCCAAATTGATCTATTATTTTAAAGGGAAAAGATAATGTAGTTACAACATCAATGATTCTTTGAACTGGCCCCGAGATGACCACTATGATGACTTCTCAAAACAAATCTGATGAAGGAAACAATATAGATCAAAATATGAATTGTAAATAGAAATCATACCAAATCTTAGCCATAAAATCGATTATCAAATCCTGGCCTGCTGTTTGTGATTCTCCAACCGCGAAGTTAGGGCAGAGGATGGCTATGGTGGCGTGTCCGGCAGTGAGACCTACCTGCAGCCTTACACTAAAAAAGGTTTGTGCATATACAGCTATGGCGACCCTTCCCTTGCCATGGGAAAAAAGTCAAAAGTTGATCCAATACCATCCCCTGTTGCCTTCGTGTCATCCTTACATTCACTTTGACCTCCATTCTTTCTATTGAACTGCTACTGCTGCATCAAGAGTGTAAGTGAAGGCGGCCTCAACTCCGACGGATAGGGTTAGGCTATGGCCAAAGAGGAACAAAGTTATGCACGCAATAATCTGCACATAAAAGGGGCATAAGCCGAATAAGGTTATAACAGAGAAGGGGCTTGAGAGTGGAAGAATGCGGTGCCCAATCTGCCATCGTTCTGCTGCTTGCGGGAGCAAAAGAGAGAAAAAAAAAAGGATAGTTTTAATGTTCAAGGGGCAATCTTGACCGTTAAACAGAGAGCGAATCTCAGTCGTCCGATCTAGGGCGTGGTCCATTACTTGCACTAAAACATTATAATATAAGATAATATAGGATGCCTCAACCCAGTCGCAATGCTAACACAAGTGTAAAACATAACATTGTGCTGAGTCAATAAGTGGGAGATAAGTGCTGGAGAAAAATGTTGGCCTCTTACAAGATAAAGGACTCAACAACAAGTAAGTTCATTGACATGTAGTATAGAGCAAAATGCCAGTTGCAAAATATTGAGACCGTTAACAAGTCTATCATCAACATGTTTCCAACTTTGCCTAAGTAAACAAGGATAGAAAAATTTGGACCATAGTATCCAAATGTAAGGTCTATCATTAACATGTTTCCAACTTCGCCTCATACTTGCTATGAACAGGCACCACTCAAACCTCAAAAATGTAAGATGCAACACTATCTAACATGAAGGAGCTAGGTTTCTGTTAAAGCTTTAGAAAGTTTTTGTTATAATAAAAAGTTACAAAAGTTGGATTATTACTGCATGCTTTTCTCATTGCGGCCAAGATATTTACAGGTTGAACTTATGCCCAGCAACGCTGGGCAACGTTACTAGTCTAATATTATAATGTTTTAGTGTAAGTGTTGGACCCAGCCCTAAATCAAACGGTTCAAATTGTTCGGTGTAGATCCGAGGGTTGGGAAGTTATGTTGGAAAAAAAAAAAAAAAAAAGGGGGCTAAGCCCTAATCCCGCGGCGAAGACTCGTCTCGCCCAAGGCTACCTATAGCTCCTAACGCATGGCGGTATGTGATGGGGCAGGAGGATCGAGAACGGCCGAAGCTTGTGACCACGTTTTCCTCTATAGATTTTACTGTGTCTTATTACCTTGAGTTGACCCCGGATGGGAAGCGTTTTTTTCTGTTTGCTAAGGGCTCACAAAGCTATTGTTTCTTGGCTACTACAGTTTTGTCAATGAGAGCACAACCGTTGAACCTACAGTGTATCGCCTCTTGCCACAACCTATAGCTGGTTACTCCATGGATAACCTTAAATTAGATCAGATGGGACGGTTGAAGTTGTACTCTTGGGACTAACACATCTATACATTTAATGGGGGGGAAATGGTTTTTTTGGCCAAGAGCCATGTTCCATTCAAAAGAAATTCTCCATTGCTCGGGTTTCCAAGAGCCCCTATTTGTAAAGTCGGACGGATTTGCTTCCGCTTTTTGAGGTATGATAGACATGCTTCAATAGGCTTTTGGAGCTCAAGGACAATCATGGGAACGCCCGATGTTCACTACTTGGTGTGAATGTTATGCGAACCCGGTTTATTTGGGCTATCAAAGTCGTGGGTCCGCTGATTTTTCTCATTTTTCTCGTGTTACTTTATTTATTCTCCAACCGACACAAGTTTCTAGGCCTAGAAGCTTATTGCTTCCTATGTTTCTACATATTGAGGTAAGTTCTTATACCATTTTGCCTTCTTTTTCTTTGTTTCGTTTCCTCTTTTGTTGTTCATACCTATATTTTCTAAACAAAAAAAAAAAAAAAAAACAGATAAATAAATGTACAATGTACAAAAAACACGGGGCACCTATAGTCCATAATTTTTGCCATCGAGGATCAAGATCCGCAGACTATCAACACCGAGCAAATGCCGGCCAGTTAATTGATAGACATTGACATTAATGGATGACAATGCGCATAATGATCCATACAAGATCAAGATCCTTATTGATTGCCTTTGATAACGCTTTTGGTTGGCACCACCCCAATCTTCATGCGTAATATTGGTCAAAAAGCCGCCAAGAAGAACTTAATCATCCATTATGTCCACAAGTTTACGTAAATTTATTGCAGATAACTTGAAAAGACATATTTGTCTCAGGACTATGAAATACACACCATGTTCTCTTTATCCACGAGCCCCGACCATTGGTGCCCTGCAAGTATTCAATTATTAACATGAGCATTCATTCAACTATCCATAAAATATCATACGGAGCATGAAAACTCGAAAATCTACTGAATAAGAATTTGCCGCTTAGATATGCCTAATGGTTGTATGTCAAAATGTTCAAATAGCCATAGTACTTTTTCCACAAAGGAAAATTATGCCGATAAATAGGTTGTGTGCATCAAAAGAAAATGCAAGCCCAAGATAACCTAATATCAATGGATTGCCTCGACGAAACCGCAAGGGCTCAGAAAATGGTAAACTGCTAGGCCTAGAAGCTCATTGCTTCCTACGCTTCTACCGGACTTTAATAGTTCTACATGGAAGTAGGATCTTCGTTTTTTGTCGGGGCAGAGAACATTTTGCTCTTTATTTTATATATCATGAGTTGCGTAAAGAAATGATCTAGACAAGAAATTGTGGAATGATTAAGGGTGATCAGATAAGGCCCTATTGCTAGAAGTAAATGAAAAGAAGCTCGATTTAATTCATAGTCACGGTTTTCTTTTTTTCTACCTTTAGTGCACATCATATTATCTCATTCTTTCTATTCTACTTACAAAGTGTTGCTCAAAATGAACGAAACGGTAGTTCAATAAGTTTTCAACTTCGGTGAGATGGATCACCATGCGGGTGCACGTGCATTAGCACATTTTACATTTATTCATCGCGGAGACGCGGCCGCAGTTGAGTAGTGAGTTAAAATGAAAGGGTAATCATGGCCAATCTTCCGTGATAGTAGCAACAAATCCATACTATTTCTTAGAGTTAGATGTGTTATCTTCGGCCTCTGCGCATGTGGTCGCTCCATCAGATTTCTAAAAAGTCACTTTTGGATTTTGTCAATGAGCTTGATGAAGAGCTATCGAGGTTCTTGGAAAACAAGAGTAAGGGATCACAAAGTCGTAGATATTCAAGCAATTATTGCAGGAGGATGCTTCAAGGTCTTTTAAGCAGTTAATTTTAGAAGCAAGGAGCTAAGATGTGAACTATCCAGAAGATTATCTAGAAGATTATTAGGCCTCCGAATAAGTACTTTTACAATAAGTACTTTTACAGATCTATTGTCTCAGTTACCAAGAATTGGCAGTTCTCATAAGTATTGTAAAAGGAAGTGATGTGTTATCACCAACATGATTTAATGTTGAAATTCCATTACATTATTCTATGCCATGTCTCCAAAGCTTTAAAAAAACAAGAACTTAGTCTTCTTTTTATAAATTTAACACCGGAGCACTAAAAAAAATGTAGCCAGCTTGGAAGGTAATATTTGGAATTGTGACTTATCATATATATTTGTTTTCAATGGTTAAAAACAGAATCTCATTTCCTACAGATATTACATTAGGCACACATGCAATACATCTACATATATTAAAAAATAATCCATTAAGTCCATCTTTATTCAAGAAAATTCATTAAGCCCACATTTCGTCTTTTGCAATGTTTCGTTTCTAAACGGCAAGAGCCATGAACACAGGTTTAATATTTAACTGCACACACAATTAGCATCATCTAAGTACTTTAGAAGGTAGCTCTAATTAATGGTGCAAAGTACTTTTCAAGATAGCTAAACACACAATGAACAAATTGTCTTTTAAAGGTAGCCCTAATTAAAGGTGCAAAGTACTTTTCAAGATAGCTACAGAGGTGCAACACACTATGAACAAGTTGTCTACAATCACATTAGAAAACACAATAAATGCAATAAATACAATGCCTTCAAAAGTTACATGATGTTGTTAACATATCCATAGCCACAACGCATTCACGTTCATATACAAGCAACAAAAGAGAGTGATAATATGAGATTTAGCACACAACATCAAGAACTCACAGACATCGATATTTGCAATGTAGAGGTTTCCAAAATGATTCAACGGCCCAAAAATTACTGTAAGCAAATGCATATACTCCCAATATTTGCATAGGTTGGCAATATTTACAGGTTCCCAAATCCCCAGCAATGCTGGGCATAGATTATGTTAGTGTGCCCGTTTTATGGTATAGTGTAAGGCATAACCTAATAAATATATTTTCCAATTTATATGCAATAATCCCAAAAACGAGGGGGGGGGGATATAATTACACATATGCGTACAATTTTAGAGTTGCATGTGCTAGAATTGTACTTATGACTCACAATACCTATCAATCATGAAAATATTTAAGACTAGTTATGGTGCCCAGCGTTGCTGGGCACCGTCCTTTTTGTTAATGTCGTGCTAGCAAACTCCTCTTGTATTTGCACAATTCATTCCTTGTATTTGTTACATCTATGTTGGCCTAGCATGTAAGACAGAACTTGCATACGCAATCGTATTCCTTACATCTGTATTGGTGGTTTCCCTCTCCAATTGATTAACAAAGAAACATGATTGGCCTTTTCATGACTTGTTCTGCCTTTTCATGACCTGTTCCTAGAGTGCTGACTGTTAATGCAGTTGTTCATGGAGTGTTGAAAGATAATGCAGTTGTTCATGGAGTGCTGCTTAAGTTATAAAATATTCTGTTGCCTTAAACTGCTATAATAAAACGAACATGCTCAGTTTTGGCGAATGGCTGAAAGGACAATAAAGCAGTTGTTCATGGAATGCTGCATAATATTGCCCCAACTGCTATAACAAAAAGGACATGCTTATCGGCAAAGGCCTAAAGGATAATAAAGCAATTGTATTTGTTTGAAATCATAGATAGCTTGTCTAAAGAAAAGACCCTATTTGGTTGCCCCACTCCTGGTATAACTTGTATATGCATATGAAAAGTTAAAATGAAGTTGTTTGATTGTGGAGTGGGGCAACTCGTATATGCATATGAAAAGTTGAAACGAAGTTGTTTGTCGTTAGTGAAGTTTGTATTTGTATTTGAGCTGACCTGTGTGGCAGAGAGTAGAGTTGTGCATTAGTAATGCACACTTGTAATCTTCATGGTATATCAGTCATGTGGGTATGCATATGCTTACAACCCTGGTCAAGAAAAGGGAAGTGAACAGAGGCTGTCTAAAGGGAAGACCTTGTTTGGCTGTCCCACTCGTGGGGTGGCTATGTGAATATTAAAAGTTAAAACAGAAGTTGTTTGAGATTTGTAGTCAATGAAGCTTGCAATTGTATTTGAGATGACCTGTGTGGTAGAGCTGTGGATTAATAATGCAGAACTTGTAATGTTCATAGTATATCATCCATGTGGGCATGCTTACAACCATGGTCATCTAGGTTATTCAAGGTGGTCTGAGTTGGAGACTTGCCTTCAGAATATTTGGTGTAAACTCTAGCTTTCTTGCATCCTCCTTTCCCTGGAATTGATTTTGTAAAGACCATTGTCTTGCGTGGTAAAAGGTAATTTACATCCTTCTTTTTGTAGTTAATAAAATGGATGCATTTTGTAGTTAACAAAATGGATGTCTCATATCATAGGAGCATGATATTTTGTGGCAAACCCCAATTCAGAATAAAGGTGGTGCTTGTGGCGGTAAACTCATTTGTCTCTAAATGAAATGTTGTGAAGAACTTCATTTTACTCCGAATATTATGTCGAAACACAAAGATATGGTATATATAGTTCTTCTAGTGGATAGAGCTATCAAAGCTAAAAGACTTAAATATGACTTTCCATCTTCACTTGCATCTACGCTTTAGAGACTCAAATATTGTCTATACCGTAAAGATAGAATAAAAAAGAGAGTCAGATTGGCAAGGCCATACCTCCCTTTTTCTATTCAGAGAAAAACCACATTGTAATCAGCGCGGCAATATAATAATAACCTCCAGCCATAGAACCTATGAATTTCTTTGTAAAAGCACAATAAGGTAAATGGACCACGATATACCACAAATTATTTAACACACTTTATTGATTAGTTGCCTTCCCTTCTCAATCAAATATAAGCTTTAGCTATTGCCTCAAGAGCAAGCAATGGCGGACAAACACCCTTTTGCTTCCGACAAACACCTTTTTGATTACCTTCTTCAAGATAAAAAGCAAATCAGCCGACAAACACCTTTTGCAGTACCTCCTTCAAAGATAAAAAGCAAATGCAGCTACATCCTTTATATTTGCTAAATGAGCACCTAGAAAAGAAACAGCAAGAATGAATAAAAGAGAATACATTTATTGCAACAAAACCATTGCAAATAAAACCTTACCTCCATTTAACCCAGTTAAAAATGGATGCCCACTTGAAATTTCCACGATGATACAGTGTCGGGATAAACCTTCATTAAGGATTCACACAAATTTACATAAAGAGAGATATATCAAAGCGCACACATAAGAACACATTGTACATCAAAACAAATTGCAGAGCAGATCATAATAAATTATAGAGTGTATAAAGATCCTGATTCGCTCTAAACAGTTGCAGCAGAATTATATATTCAAGTCAACATTGGAGCTCCACTGAGATTGAAAATCAGAGTCGCCAACATAAGAGAAAAAACATACTTCTTCACTGAAGAATAGATAGAAGAGCGGTTATATAATGGAGATACGATTATAGTGCGGAGTTACTTGAATCCTTGAACAAACAGCATTTTGGTGTTCAACAATTAATCGCAGTCACCACAACTCCACGCCAGATTTAGATTAAGCCATGCCTTCACATATGTTGATGGTGATGTTTTCATTTACGCTTTCGATGAAAGAAGAAACATGTGTGTAAATCTGCCTAACTTGCTCAAGAACTAAAAAAGAGAACACCTAGATTGCGAGAACAAATGGAGCCCTTGCTTGCACAACTACAACAAAGCAAATGAAGGAAGAATGAGGTCACCATCATTCTCTAGACCTCCTTTTCCACATTTTGATTTCTTCTTCCACATGGAGCCAAAAGATTCACGGGGAGTTTTCAAAGCGTAAAGCAACACCCAAAAGATGAATACAATGTCTTTGTTTGTGGAGTAGAAGCATGGGTTCCAAACCAAAAATAAGATCCTAAAACATAATCCCGCATTTAAGAAGGAATGAAAAATATCATCACGCACCCATTTAGGATCTTGCGGGTTCTTGCTTGCGAAAGCCGCAAAATATCATCTCCATTGGCACATGCAACCCTCTTTTTACTGTGTCGTTTATGGCAGCTTCGAAGGCTAAAAGGTCGAGATTCCAATGCCGCAAGATGCTGTGAGTTCATGGCTTTACCAATGGTAAGGTTCACCAATGGAAGATGCTCTGTTCTTATGTTTATTCATTTTCTGCGGGAGCTATGTCTGCTCAACCTCAGGCATCACTTACAAAGCAATGGTGCAACGGGATTGGACTGCCAAATTAACCGGAGAAGGGCAACCCATTATGAATTGGAAGTTTATAGAAACAGAGTTAGATGCAAATGGCAGGGTGCAAAATGACAGCACCAAGAGCATTGGTTGCAGGTCGAACTCTTGCAGCAAACAAAGCTTACCTCTGAACCTCGATGATGCCGGACCTTGTGCGCCCAGCCCTAAAAGGTGGAAACGTAGTCTGATTCTGCTGTATGGCTCCATGAACAGCCCTAACTCTTACGGGCTCACGCTAGTCCAGATGAAGTGCATCAACCTTGATGCACTCTGGCGACAGAAATGTATGAAGAGGCCCATATCCGTTTGCAAGTTGCCGTTGTCGCCATAGCTCGCCATCGGACGCCATAGCCAAGCTCGCTCCATCGCGGTAAATGTCGGACACTGACATGTTATACCCAGCCTTAAATGGCAAAAAATCGGCTAAGTCCAGGGCGTGTCTATAACATGTCAAACACACGGATATACCACGGATATGCCCGTGGGTATAACATGTCCAGGCCCGTGGGTATAACATGTCAGTGTCCGATATTTACTGGGCTCCCTAAAAATTGTGGTAACAATGGGATTTCGTGGCTTCGTAGACAAAAGGGCTTTATTTGGATCTTCTAATTTAAAAAAAAAAGCTAAAAAAAAAAAACCCGGCTTCGTTTGGACCCTTTGATCTTGGAAGGTCATTTGTGGCCGTTAGATCTAGGGCTGGATCCGAGAATTACGGCATAACATTATAATATAAGATATATATATAAGATAAGATGGAACCAAATTAATAAGTTTCTAAGACTACTAGAAAATTGCCCACCTGCGGTGGGCACTCCATATGACATCAAGAGTGTGGTAAAGACATCATGTGAGAACCAAATGATAGTTTTGTTGTTGTGCCTTCTATTCAAAATATTTATAGAGCCTTTTTCATTCCCATTCCATAATTTATTGGATGGTCAATATGTCAATGCATGAACTACATTTCATAAGTCGTCATAAAAAAGGTCAAATGGTTTTTTAAACACCATGTACCATGTGACTTTTCATGGGAGTTGTTATTTTGTTGATTGCACATCCTATTCTAAGTACTTTTTACCGGATGGTCAATATGTCACTCCATGAACTACATTCCATATGTTTCTTAAATTTTAAAAGAAAAGCTAGCCGGTTTACCTTGTCCTAGACCTAATTGCTAGGTCCTCGGCATTCTCTCAAGATTTTTGAGAAGGAAATGCTTCCCAAGGAACTCAAATCTGTCTATGTTCTACTTATTCTCAACGTTGCATGTGCATAAAATGCACACCACATACACCTTGCATGTGTTTTGCTTTTGCAAATGCAATCATAAAATGCACACCACATGCACTGGTTTATTAACTAAATTGTGAGGCACACCCTTAATCATGTGTATGATAGAACACCGGATCTACAATAAGATTTTGGACAGGTGAATAACCTTTAAATAATCCGATTATTTCAATGCTTATCCGTGTTCGCATATATACATTTATGCTTGTTGCAAATGCAGTTATAGAACTACATTAGCATGTATACCACTCGACATGCATCATGTTTGAAGGATTGCAAGTCATGAAATTATTGACATTACCTGTTCAATTATTATGGTGGTTCTGTTGTAGAATATGTGAAATTGCAAGACTCAAGAACTGTATCAAATACATGCCTTTTTGAACAGACCCCAAGCACTCCCCAAAAAGAATATTACAAACACCACCTTTTCTACCCGATCTTCTATTTATGGAAGATCACATTGGTAAACACATTATGTGGTTATCAATTGGTTTAGAAAAGAAATTTCCCCCTTTATCCGGTTTTTTGTGAAAAGTTTTCGCCGATTGTGTGGTGTGGTGTTAAGATCCATCAATCTGAAAATTATACAAAGCAAGATCCTAATAACACCCGACCCCAAGGGGTAATGATTTTACCTTGGGAATGTTGCCGAAAATGTACATGTAAATGACAATGTTCTCAAGGTCCAACCTCTCCTAAATTGCAAGCACTTCTTCGCATGCAAGACTTAGACATGGAAAATGGTTTATTTAGTATGCACGATCTTGTATAGAAGAGGCATTGCTGAAAATGCGATAAACTAAATCAGAACATAAAATAATAGTTTGTACAAACATGCTAAGAGAGAAGTATCATGCACCACTTCTAGATTACTTCTAGATTACTTCTAGATTAGAGCATTTGCTTGACCTTTGGCTATGGCAAAACCATGGCCCACAATGTTCGTGCCCACCTTGCAAACACAAATACACAAAAACACAAATATCAAAAGAAATTTAGGCAAAGCTCCATGATCAAGGATCTATGATCCAAAGATCTTTTAACATATAAAACTACTCCCTCTTATTAATATTTCGACATATAAGAATTACGTAAAATTGGTCTCTGATATCATACACAGGACATATCATATGATTGCAAGGGAAATGAAGAGCGAGGAGCAAGCCGATTCCAAATGCCATATACTTGCTTGAAGTTTCAATTCTAGAATAGTTTTTTTTTATTGCGAGGGGCACTAAAGTTGGCTAGGCATAAAGAGGCATTCTCGTGCGGAATCGAAGGCAACCCATCAAGCCACCTCTGCTCAAATATAAGTGTCGATTCAACAACACTATGTATTTCTTGCGGAATAGCAAATGCAAGACATAGCTCCTCCTCAAAGTTTTCTTGAAGATGGCCTTTACTCCATCCAAAAAATATTAACATGATTCACTGAATGATCCCACGCACAAAAGGTCAGTTTTAAATCAAGAAAAGTAACATAAAGAAAGCCGAAGCTTCTTATACCACAATTTCAAGCATGACATAGAAGAGATATGACTGTCTTACAAACAAAGATGGAAAATTTTCTAACATATGAGGAGCAAGGAGCAAAGCGGATCCAAATGCCATATATTTGCTTCTGCAGGTTCTAGAATAGTCCTTTGTTCTTACGGGGCACTAAAGGCTGGCTAAGCACAATCTACAACCTACAATCCAGCAGAGCGGATGTTTCTCTTACTCCACCACTCGACCCGCGACATCTGCATTTATGATATATGAATAAACACTCCCTCGGGGAAGATGATTATGCGAGACATAATTTTACCGAGAGCCCAAATTACCCAAATTAGCATTGCCATACCTCTTTTTGCAGATCCCCAGTAGACTCCATCGGCTTCGCAAATTGACCCAACATGCCGAACTTACATCCATGATATACTTGGGTCCAATCCGCCATGGCCAAACTTTATGGGCGGCTAGTTCCAAATGAAAAGCACGCAAACCACAGAGCCTCGCTTTCGATAAGATGAAAGCTCTTCAAAAGAGCCCCGATAGGCCCATGTGGGCAACGCGAGGTGCGGCCTGATTTGGGCGACGAAGCTCCAGTGGCGGATGCATTAGCGGATGTGGGCTGGAAGCTCCAGTTGCGCCATGCTTTAGCCATTGTCCCTAAAAATCGCCCTAAAAATCCTGACCATCGAAATGGGCGGCGAAGCTCCGATGGCCGGATGCATTAGCCGGATGTGGGCTGGAAGCTCCAGCTGCGCCATGCTTTAGCCATTGTCCCTAAAAATCGCCCTAAAAATCCTGACCGTCGAAATTATCAAGATGGATCTCAGCCATCCAATCTAGGGCTGGATCCAGGAATTACAGCAAAACATTATAATATAAGACGTGCGTTGCCAATTGAGTTCTACTTATGCTTGGATTTGATTTTGATAACATGCTTGGTTTATTTGGTCCCATATTAATACTTCCAAGCAGTTGATCTTAATAAGTCTTTACTATAAATCGGCTCATCTACCCTTAGGGAACAGAGGGAACTTAGGTCAAACTTTGATCCCTCAAAATTGTCCTGGGATTTCTGAAAGCTTTGATGCAATTTTGAAGTCCGATCCTGCTCATGGTCACATAAAATTACACTAAAGGCGATCGATAGAATACCAACACCATGGGATCATTCTTACAGTAAAGGTGATATACATGCGACTACTTATGCGTTAGGCACTTTTTGTTATAATAAAAGATTACTGCACACTTTTCTCATTACGGTCAAAACATTTACAGACTTCCAACCTATGCCCAGCAACGCTGGGCACCATTACTAGTTCAATATATTAACCCACAAACTAATATTGCTTTATCGTAGTGGTTTCATATAAAAACTGTTGTAAAAAACTGATAACAATTCTTTTTTGGGGCCTTGTGAATGGAGAGAATGCCACATGGCATCACGAGATTCACCCTCACCACAAAAATGGCGATCCAACTTTCATGACATTGTTACATCGTGCTTGCTCTGGTCTGGAGTCAACAGCGCGCAGGATCTTAGAAGCCATTTCCAAATTGCAATGCTAGAAAAGGCCGCTGAACGCCCAGGCTCTATATAAAGGAATTTCCGAGTCCTCTTCATTCATTTAGGGAGGAATTGCAGATGGCCTCACATGGGACAATCCGATAAGAACATGGCCTCACATGGGACAATCCGATAAGATGTAAGATGTACAGTGGTCCATCCTTTCTTAATTTTAGTCTACTCTTAAACAGAGCTGTATAGTGCTGCCAGATGGCAGCGTACTGTAAGCTGATTCAAAGCGATCCTGAAGATGGAGCCATCTACACAAGGATCTGCATGGGAAATCATCCCAACCATGCATTTTGAAGATGGAGCCTCCAAACAAATTTTTGGAATCTTAACAACACAGGGTCGGTTCGAATTAAGTAGTCGGCATTAACTAAGTTACAGGCTTTGCAACAGAAAAGTGGCCATAACACACGAGCTGCATTTCTGACTTTGTATAGCCACATGACAATGACACGATCACTTGAAATAGTCGTATTTCTGGCTTTATAATAAAAGAATTGCCACAGCACATGATCATTCGAAATACCTTTCTGACCCACAACACACGATCCATAAAAGAATGGCGACAAATCCATAAGAACAGCTGTGCAAGGCAAATAGAATGTGGGAGCTGACGTGATGATTTGAATAAATCTAATACATATTATGTATGACTATATAAGCACATGGGTGGAATGGAAGCAACAAAATCCCAGAGCCATGGATGTGTCTAAGCAGTTTAAGACTGCGGCTGATGGATCTTTGGATGAGCAGTTCAAAACTGAGGGTGATGGAAAGCTGCCGAGTGAATGTTTGCATTTGTGTCAAATGAGGGAGCTAGCGTCTAAGCTAAACTCTGACTCTGTTGTTAATACTTACAAAGCAAAAGCCACGGTCTTGGGCTACGGCAACGAGTTGATGGTTACAGTTACTCTTAAAAGTTACACTTTTACGGGCTCTGCTGACGGAAATGCTGAAGGTGGCGGAAACCCTCCTGGCCTTGTCTACACCTCGGATCTGGACAAACTCTTGAAACTTACTACCAATTTCACTCTCACTACCCATTAGATCTTAGCATGCGCCGGTTCTATGGATGGCGATGATCAGCAATTTGGCATGTTCAAATCTAATGGTGCCCTTCAAGATATAAAGGGTTCCTACAACGGAACCGGCAAGTGGTCCAGCAAGCAGTGCTGACTCCATCCCTGATTTAGACAGTTCTAGCTCTTTACCGTTATAAGGTTTTCCCTACTTTCGGGTTTTAATCACGAATGGTAGTTGTACTAGTTATTGTCTAAATTGGTTTCTATTCTATGGAAGACTAGTAATGGTACCCAGCGTTGCTGGGCGTAAGTTGAGAGCCTATAAATGTTTTTCTTTGTATAAAGAAAAAAGCCCTATATCTTTCCTTTTACATTTTCCCTTTCCGTTTTGCTCTATCCGTATTTCACTTTTTTCTTATTTTACGTACACTTTTCTTTTTCTTTTCAGTTTTTTCCCGTTTTTTCGCATATATTCCCTTGTTTCCCCACCTTTCCTTCCTTCTTTCCCTCTTCCCTTTTTCCGATAACCTTTTTCCCTTTCCTTTTCCTCCTTTCCCCACCCTTTCCTTCTTCTCCTTTTTCCATGCCCTTCTCCCTTTCCCTTCACCTTTTTTTTCCATGCCTTCTCTTTTCCCCACCCTTTTTCCATGTCTTCCCTTCTCCTCAATCTTTTTGCCCATTCCTGGCTTTTTTTTTTCCATGCCTATTTTTCCCATATATTTTCCTCCATTTTCCGACCTTTTCGCTCTTCCTTTTTTTTTTGGGTGCTATTTTCTCCTCCTTTTTTTTTTTCCTCCTCCCGTTTTCCATGCCCTTTTTTCCTTCCTTTCCTTCCTTTTTTTCCATGCCTTTCCACATTGTTTTCTTTTTTTATTTTCCTCCTTTTCCCACCCTTTCTCTCTTCCCCCTTTTTTTTCCTCTTTTTTTTCTATTTCTTCGCCATTTTCCTCTTCCTTTTTATCTCATGCCCTTTTTTCCCCTTCCCTTTTCTTGTTGACCTTTTTCCCTTATCTTTTCCTCCATTTCGACCTTTCGCTCTTCCTTTTTTTTGGGTGCCCTTTTCTCCTCCTTTTTTTTTTCCCTTCCCGTTTTCCATGCCCTTTTTACCTTCCCTTTTCCCATCTCCTCACCCTTTCTCCCTTCCCGTTTTCTATGTTCCCTTTTTCTCTTCCCTTTTCCTATTTTCCTCTTTTTCCTTTTCCCGTACCCCCCTCCACCTTTTTCCCTTTTCCCTCCTTTTTTTTCTTTTCCATACTCTTCTCTTAAGCTCTTTTTCCCTTTTCCACCCCTTTCTTCTTTTCTATTTTCCTTTGCTTTCCTTTTCCTCCTTTTCCCACCCTTTCCCACTTCTCTTTTTTCCGTGTGATTTTTTTCTTCTTTTTCCCCTTCCTTTTTTTTTTTCTCTTTTCCTTTTCCCATGTTTTTCTTCCCTTTTCCCTCGCTCCCCGCTTCCCTTCCTTTTCCCTTTCCTAATGGATTTTTTCCTGTTTTCCTCCTTTCCCGATCCTTTCCTCGTGCCCTTTTTCCTTCCTTTCCTTTTCCTTTTCCTTTTCCCATGCCTTTCCACATTTGTTTTTTTTTTCTTATTTTCCTATACTTATTTTCCCTTTTTTCCCACCCTTTCTTTCTTCCCCCTTTTTTTTTCCTTTTCTTTTTTCTACTCTTCCCTTTTATCTCATGCCCTTTCCCCCTTCCCTTTTCTTGTTTACATTTTTCCCTTTTTCTCATGCTTTTTTTTTTTTATGTTCCCTTTCCCCCTTTCAAAGATCCTTTTTTTTGTCTTCTCACTTTTCCCTTATTTCTTCCCTTCTCCCCATCCTTTTTCTTGTTCTCCCTTTTCCCTTCCCTCTTCCTCATTTTCCCAACCTTTTACTCTTTCCCTTTTCTCGATTCTTTTTTTTTCCCTCCATTTCCCTCTCTTTTTCTTTTTCCTTTTTCTTTTTCCTTTTTTCTTTTCCTTGTCCTTTTCCCTTTCCTTTTCTTTTTCCGTTTCCTTTTCCTATGCCATTTTTCCCTTCCTTTTTCCTCTTTCTTCAACGCTCTTCTCTCTTTTCCCATGCCCTTTTTTTCTTCCCTTTTTCCATGCTTTTTTTCTCCTCCCTTTTCCCCTTTCTTCAATCTTTCCTTCTTCCTTTTTTTCCCGTGCCCTTTCCTCTTCCCTTTACCACTTTATCTCTTCCCTTTTCCCTCATGCCCTTTCTCCAGGTACCTTTTCCCCCTTCCCTTTTCTTTATTCTTTCCCTTTTCATTTTTTCATGCCTTTTTTCTCTTCTCTTATCCCCCCCTTTCCCTTTGCTTTTCTCCCTTTCCCCGTGCCTTTTCGCCCTTCACATTCTCTCTTGTCTCTTCCCTTTTTTTCCTTTCCGCTTTTCCTTTACCCTTTCCCCTTAAGAGATCAAAGTACGACCAATCATGGTGATAGTAAGTCGTGCAATAAATCTCGGCCTTCGGATGCACTCAGATGATCTCGAACATTCAAATTAGGGCTTGATCCAAGAATTACGGTATAACATTATAATATAAGATAAAAAACATAAAATGTTCCTTTGATTTTTTACAATGCTGGTTGTGACCTCCTGCATCACATGTTGCTTTGACTTGGAACCCAAGACCGCCGACTTGGAAGCCAGAAAGGCCATGCAATCGTTGTACAAAGTTTACGGTTCATGGCATTCCTTATGAAAATACATGTACAAAAGCACACTAACAATCGCAATAAACACCTTAGTCCTCGTATGTATACAACGACCCCAACATCCCTTAGGAAAACGCCTATACAAAAGCACAAAAATAATCGCAATAAACAACTTAGTCCTACCATAAGGATCCCTGAAAAGAAATATCAAGAATTTAATAGTTTTTGTAAGACAATGGTATCCCATGGAGATCCTCAAGCCATCTTAAAGATACTAGTAACGGTGCCCAGCGTTGCTGGGCAATAATGTGGGAACCTGTAAATGCTGGGAACTTGTGCATTCATGTAGAGTAAAATTTGGGCTCTTAGATCATTTTGCGAAATGTAGAGTAACTTCTGGGCCCTTGAATCATTTAGGAAACTTGTATAATGCAAGTGGCCATGTCTATGAATTGTTGAGGTTGTTTACTAAATCTCATATAGTCACTCTCTGTTGCTGCCTTTATATGGATATGGCTATGGATGTGTTGTGGAAAACACCATGCAACCCTTTGAAGACATTGCATTTATTGTGTTTTTTACTGTGGCCTTAGACAACTTGTTTATTATGTGTTGTATCTTTATCTTTAGCTACTTTAAAAGTACTTGGAACTTCTAGTTAGAGCTACCTTTTGAAATACCTAGAATGGCGTTCATTGTGTGCGCATGCCTTTATGAAACATTGCAAAGATGAAAGATGGGCTTAATATATTTTCTTAAATGTATGTATCCCATGCAAATGGAATCTTTATTCACCTTCTAAGGCATAACATTAAAGACTTATAGTAACGGTGCCCAGCGTTGCTGGGCATAACTTGGGAGCCTGTAAATGTTTCTAATACTTTGTAAAGAACTTTATAAGCCCATGGTTTTTATTTTGGCTCTTCATAGAGAAACAAAGCATTAGAGAATAGAACAATGACTTGTTAGCTTATAAATTCCTTTAAGCCCATTTGAAAAATCAACATTAATCTCAACCTAATAAAGATGAGAGTCCTGTATCTAGATGGCGATTAGTCCCATATTTCATGCTTCTTAGTTGTATGATACTATTTGGGCTCTTCAAACATGTCTTCATAAAGTCCTATTAATCCATGTGAAATGATCTTTGATCCACTAATT
The DNA here is from genome assembly GCA_021234155.1 of Isoetes taiwanensis. Classification (NCBI taxonomy): domain Eukaryota; kingdom Viridiplantae; phylum Streptophyta; class Lycopodiopsida; order Isoetales; family Isoetaceae; genus Isoetes; species Isoetes taiwanensis. The sequence goes on from JAJEKV010000446.1 coordinate 35,799, forward strand.
AGTGCCTCCGTGGAGTTAGGCCGATGCGTTAGTGACTATGCAGGGATAGTTGTCAGTTGTGATTGCATCCAGGTGATATGGCTAGGTCAACGGCGCAAGTAAAAGAAAATATCACAATATGTCCATCCACAGTATAGCCTAATGAAGACTGCAATAGAGCCTAATGAAGACCTGTCAGGCCCTTATAAAGTGTAATGGCATAAGTAGGAACAATTTCCTATGTAACCTTGTGGCCTAGGTGGCATAAGGAAGAACAATTTCCTATGTAACCTTGTGGCCTAGGAGATTTTATGTTGATATGACATGATTTCAAGCTTGTGCATTCTAAATGCAAAAAAATGTAATTATGGAGTTGAGCCCAACATTTAAAATGTCTCTGAGTGGTTTGCTCTGAAGCACGGTTGTATGCTCGCATATTTCTGGGCAATTAATTGACCTGTTCCAGATCTTTTTCAAGTGTTTCTGGCAATTCTGGTTCCAGTTGTGGCAATAATCGCTCTAATTTGGGAAAGCTTACTTCAGATGTTGCTTATGCAAAGTATTTTGTAAGGTGTTATTTCTTATCAACCTCTTAGTGCTATGGTACTGCTTTTCTATCTTTGCTATTTCACCATGGCATTGCAATTAACACCTTCAATGTTTTATAGTTTGATTTTGCATTGGTCATTCGGCAAACACTTGACTCAAATAAAGAATTCCAAATGTTTGCATTGGTCATTCATTGACGCGACTCAAATAAAGATGCATAACCAACGTATTTTGTAAGGTCTTATTTATTATCAACGGTTAGAGTGCATTAGAGTGCGCTTTTATATTTTTGCTATTTTACCATAACATTGCAATTAACACCTTCAAGGTTATATAGTTTGATTTTGCATTGGTCATTCCGCTAAACACTTGACTCAAATAAAAAATTTTTAATGTTTGCATTGGTCATTCAGTGTATCAATATCAAGGTTCCAATAAGTACATTGACAATTGATGCAACCAATAAGTGTATCAAACTTCCACTAAGTACATGTACAATAAGTGATGCAACCAACTGAACAACCAGATCCACGTCTCACACTCAGGCATGCTTGTATTGGTAAGAGAACTACAATGTCTGCCGAGATGTATTAAAAAGAACGAAGAGTGTTAAAAAAGTTGTAAAGTACCTCATCACATGCCATTTGCTCGAGCATATCTAGTTGCTGCAACTATTTCATTAATTGTTCATAAGCTTATACTTGTACACATGTACTTGCAAACGGCCCAAAGTCATAAACAATAATATCTATGGTGCTATTACAGGAACATCAAAATATTTTCTACATTGAACCTAGATATGTGACAGTAGATTGGCTTGTGCCAAATGTATAAACTGTTATTCGAATTGTAAGCTCCAAGTGTGAGAATCACAGCAAGGATAATATGCCTAGACACTGATGAAGTGTAGAACTGGATCCATGGCATGGAAAATAGAGCCAAGACCATATGGAAGAATTGCACCCTCAGAGGAACTTGCACAGTGACTTCTTGTTAACCTTATATACTAACATGCTGCAATTGCAAATTTATGAGCAGTACTACATACCACAGTTTATATGGAACAACATTCCTTGCAGCCAGCTCTCCAAATTGGCACACGATGTTTGGAAAATTTCTGCAACCAGACTTAGCTTCTAAATTGATGACTCTATGAATCCAAAGTACAGCTCCTGGGATTAAATCATGCTATTTGCTGTCCTGCCAGCACAAGAAAGCATCTATATGTAATGATTATGTAGAATGTCTGATGCAACCTTTGTGATCTTAAAAATTAAGTAACAAAAAGAAAGAGAATATAGGACCTCCATACATGTACATCCAGTGATCATATGGAACAACATATGCCCTGAGAAAGGCGTTGCCTGCATTGTGATATATTAGATTGTAGATATGTAGAAGAATTGAACCCCAAATGGTTTTGGATATTGACAGCACTTACTTACCACAAACATGCCTACTGTTGACAGAATGTGCTATCTAGAACAACAAAGTAGTACAATTTGTAGCACAAACATGGTCACTAAATTCAATTCCAACTTCTTCACATCCAACCTTGGAGATAACTCCCTTGCTGTCATGCATTGCACGTACTTCTTTGGCAATATTTCGCTTAATTTCTGAGCTATCATCCCTCCATCAATCTTAAAGGCAGCATGTCCTGTTAAAATGATCACTTCCATTATATAAATGCACGTTTCCGTATATAAAATAAAATAAGCATTGCACCTACTCTAAACAGAATGGACACAAAACATTAAAGATGAAGTGCAAGTACATGTAAACTTACCATGTCTTGATGATTCTGGAAAGGCCTGAGAGACTGGCACATTTGGCTGATTAGTATGCCATGGTTATCCCTTTCAATCAACACCTGTTGAAAATCTTTGCGTAATAATAAATAAACAACAATATCGTGCAAGCAATCTGAACAATAGGAATGTTTCTAGAGCTCCTCTAAGCAAATAAGGCTTCTGGTCTGGAAGCTCTGTTTGGTGTCCAAGGTTGAAGACGTCACACATAGACTCCCCTTTCCCTTAACAAACAACAATGAAGACTACAGACGCTTGATAAATATTTCATTTAATACAAATTTTAAAGGAAGGTCTGCAAAGGTATATGCAGTAGAAGAAAACAAATAACGTAAACTATTTCATCTATATTGGAAAGCATTACCTAGCTTGTAGAATGGGGCAGAGAAGTTCCCAGAGGTCTCTTCCAGAAGCATCACAGGTCTCTTCCAGAAGCATTCATATCGTATGTCTGGCTCTAAAGCCATGTCCTGTAGATGCCAGAGCAATACTCTTCTTCAAAGCAGTCGTTTCAGACCAGCATCTAGATCTATATGTACCGAGCTTTCTGATCGTTGGATTCTCCTGTCCGACCCTTTCTGTCATTTTTTCCGTCCAGCAAGCATAACCTCAATGCTGAAAATGAATTTTGGTTTTTCCCATCCAGAAGCATAACTTCAATGCTAGAAACGAATTTGGAAAACCCTAAACTCCAAATAAAGCAATGTCTACAGGAACAACTGGCCAGCTCTGCTCGCCGTGATTTTACTGGCCACCAGTTCGAGATTTCTAAAGCAAAGGCTCCATAAAAGCAACAGGGGATAACTGACCCTTGAAGAAACCTTATTTCTTTATCTCTGGACCTTCAGTTATGGTAATCCCAACCGCCTTCATCACAGCAGGCCGCCATAGCTATAGCCGCCGTGTAGCCGTTCTGTCCTCTCCAAAGCTGCCATCACCAAGAGCTGAAGAGGAGATTGCCATCGCCTAAGCAGAGTTTTGCTTGCTTGGTCATGGGTTGCCGAACTTTTAGGGTGCGTTGACCACGCGAAAAAGATAAGTTAAAATGAAAGGGCAAGATGATGCCACGTTGCATAAATCAATCTGGGCCGTCGAATTTAGGGCTCAGTGCACTACCTACTTACGGTATAACATTATAATATACTAGTAACGGTGCCCAGCGTTGCTGGGCATAAGTTGGAAGCATGTATATGTTTTGGCCGCAATGAGAAAAGCGTGCAGTCATAACGATGCTCCGCATTATTGAGCTTTACTTTGAAACATGTAGATGATACATAAGCATGAGTTAATGGGTTTTAGATAATACACACCCATGCACCTATTGTCCACATCCCACACACCTAAAACTGAGCCGAAAGGTTAAGCCTAACATGGAATCTTGTCCATTTGCAACATCAAAATTTGACTATTGGATCACTTTCATTAAAGGCATGCGTAGTCGAAAGTTTCTTGGAAAAAAAAAATGTGAAAACCAAGGGAATTCGGTCATTCTAAGAAAATCGGATATGGAAGATGCAGCGTGATCATATAGGGGATAGCAGTTGCACATTGTGGCATACATAGGTTGTGTGACAATATTGACTTTTGATTATGTAGGGACATGTATCAATGCCTTTGCCCTAAATGTACGATATAAGCAATTATCTACGTTCAAGACAGAGGGAATACTAACGTATATCAATACTAAGGATGACTTTTTATTTCAAGTCATTTTTTCGTTATGCTTATGTTTCTAGTTAACGTGTGCATAAGTGGAAAACATGTAAATAAGAAAAATGTGCCCAGCATTGCTGAGCCTTTTGTCAAGTGTAAGCTTAATCGTTGGTGGATTTAGGTGTAAGCTCCAGTGTTGCTGGGCTTTATATCAAGCATAAGCTGAAACACTAATAAAGGTAATGGTGGAGACAAAAATCTATATAAGTACAATGTTCAATGATTTCTTCTATGTTACGATGTACAATACATTTCCAAGATATGTTAGAGGATTGCAGCAATGTAAGCTTGAGCGAATGCATCATTTGTGGCATTGTATCAAGCTTTCATCATAGAACCTAACAAATATATAGAAAATGTAAAGTTGAAATACTATTCTATCAAGACAGCTGCAAATGAAATTGAAGCAAAAGTAGATCTTTCTAATTTCAAGATTGTTGAGGATGTTGGCAAAATATCCTCAAGGAACATATATTGTGTTTTTTTAGAATTCTAAAAATATCATCTCTTGCTTTTGCTGATCAATTGAAGTTCTTGATTCTTTTGTGTTCTTCTCCTTTATGTCGTTCAGAAATTTTGTGTTTGCCGCTCCCCCTTATGTTGGGTAGATATGGGGAATTCGCCCAACATAAATGGTTCCATTGCTGGGACATGGTCTTTTAATCAGGTTTTCTTCTCCAACAATCTGTGGTCGCTAAAAAAATTGGATCGATCAGTGGTTTCTTTACCTATTTTTTGATTTTTGGAATTGACAGTGCATTACAAAATATTGTTACTTGAAGAGAGGATCTTGGCTGTGACTCGGCTGCATCCAATCCATGACTTTGCCATATCAGTATTGCTCTATTATACGGATACCAGCATTATTTTTGCTCCATGATCCTTGCCATTCTGCGTAGCCCTGTGTGTAAAAGAACCTAAAGCATATGCTTGCCATATATGCTACAGAAATTATGTTGAAAGCCATAAAAATTTGTTCCTCATTTGGATCGGAAAAAAGATTAGGATTAACATAAGATTCGTCCCACGGACTCGAGCCCCCTCGGACCCACATCCTTTCTGCCGAATGTGCCAGAAAATCTGCCATAGCCATGTATTCTACTGCTCTACTTTTCTATGCTTACATGCACTATGAAGGCCGGATTTGCAAGAAACGATGCCATATCTCGAAAAGAACCTAAAGCATATGCTTGCCATATATACTCTGAAATTATGTTGAAAGCCATAGCATTTGTTCCTCTGTTTGGATCACGGAAAAAAGATTAGGATTAACATAAGGTTCGTCCACGGACTCACGAGCCCCTCGGACCCACATCCTTTCTGTAGAATGTGCGGAAAATCCGCCATAGCCATGTATTCTCTTTGCTCTGCTTTTCTATGCTTACATGCACTATGAAGGCCGGATTTACAAGAAACGATGCCATATCTCTGAATCCGGCGCAAGTTTTCACCTTTCCTACCCTGCTTTGCCTGCGAACCATTTCTTCTAAAAGCTATCCGTCTGCCTTCTGCTCTGCTCTATCCTTCTTATTTATCCGAGTTCCAACTGCACTCTCCGGCCATATCAGCTTCAGAGAATGATTTTGTGTTTTGATGCCGGCATTCTCTGCTTCAGGTGCTCTTCTTTTCTATCCTCACTTGCAAGCCAGATTTGAAAAAGAAAAAGCCGCTGCCATATCTTTGCTCGAACCAAGCTAAAGCTATAGCGGTTTCGACCGAATCTGCAATCTGCTTCTTCAATAATGTGAATATTTCCGCTTCTGTTGTGCGCTAGTCTACCGAAATCGTGCCCTAAGATTTGCGTGCCGCAAGTCTGCCTGGCCCAGCATGTAGAATAGGCAGCCGTCAGATTTAGGGCGCGATGCCCTCAGATTGCCACATCAAATCTCAGCCGTCAGAAAGTTTTAGGGTTTTATGCACGACATACACTAAAACTTTATAATAAAGGATAAAAGATAACATATATAGCAATTACCATGTCAAAACTTATATGCATGCAAGCTTCCCAAGATGCTGCAACCTCTACTAATTGTTGTCGAAACTTATATGCATGCAAGCTGCCCAAGAAGCTGCAACCTCTACTAATTGTTGTCAAAACTTATATGCATGCAAGCTTCTCAAGAAGCTGCAACCTCTACTAATTGTTGTCAAAACTTATATGCATGCAAGCTGTCCACTACTAATTGTTGTCAAAACTTATATGCATGCAAGGTTCCCAAGAAGCTGCAACCTCTACTAATTGTTGTCAAAACTTATATGCATGCAAGCTTCCCAAGAAGCTGCAACCTCTACTAATTGTTGTCAAAACTTATATGCATGCACGCCCAAGAAAGCTGCAACCTCTACTAATTGTTGTCAAAACTTATATGCATGCAAGGTTCCCAAGAAGTTGCGACCTCTACTAATTGTTGTCAAAACTTATATGCATGCAAGCTTCCCAAGAAGCTGCAACCTCTACTAATTGTTGTCAAAACTTATATGCATGCAAGCTGCCCAAGAAGCTGCAACCTCTACTAATTGTGGCTTCTTTATGTATGCACTCATATTGCTATTAGACATTGATTTTCTAGACATTGAAGTGATGATTTAATGGTAGATCGATGAAGCAAATGAAATAAATTTCCTTTATCTACTATAAACCAAGGTTAATTGTGTGAATTTAAGTTTATACTATAAGCCATTGTAAGGTAGTGTTATTTATCTTGTAATTGGATAACCTTAGCATTCAACAGCATTGAAATTAAAGGTACACGTAAATTAACTTCCATGAGTATTATATAGGAACTTTTAATAGGCTGCCAATAACCATAATTTTGCACCATAATTTTGCAAGTTGTATCTTAAGAAAATATCTTGAGAGACCTAGCTTGATGGTATATGTTTTTCTGGTGGTTTATTGTTGTGTATCTGCGAAACAGTACCAATGGAGTGCATAAAGTAAAAAATCAGTGGGCTTGCACATGCTGCCCCTTTTTTTGAACTGAAAAATTATGTCTATGGTTTAGCTTGCTTGTATAAGATTCTATAACTATAGACTTTAGAGAAGCAGATTAAATCTCAATTTAGCTCCCAAATCCTATTCTCTAAGTAGCACACCATTTGAGCCATCTTCTATTCAATAATTTCTACCATTGTAGCAAACTTTGCTGGTTGAATCTGTAAAAATGGCTTACAGAGTCTAAAACCTAAGCAAGTAACATGAATTATAATAGTTTCAAGTTCCCTATGCAGCATCCACAGTGCATCTGCGGCTGCTCTTGACCGCAAATAATACATAAAATGTTCCTTTGATTTTTTACAATGCTGGTTGTGTTATGCTTTACTCATACCTGCATCACATGTTGGTTTGACTTGGAACCCAAGATCGCCGACTTGGAAGCCAGAAAGGCCATGCAATCGTTGTACAAAGTTTACGGTTCATGCCATTCCTTATGAAAATACATACATGTACAAAAGCACACTAACAATCGCAATAAACACCTTAGTCCTCGTATGTATGCAACGACCCCAACATTCCTTAGGAAAACGCCTATACAAAAGCACAAAAACAATCGCAATAAACAACTTAGTCCTGCCATAAAGGATCCCTGAAAGGAAATATCAAGAATTTAATAGTTTTTGTAAGACAATGGTATCCAAAGGTGTGCTTACTCCGATGGAGATCCTCAAGCCATCTTAAAGATATTTTGGGATAAGGTGATGCATACATTATAGCATTTTCAAACATGGATACAAAGGAAACATGATTAGGCAAAAAATGCGCATCACACGATTTGTTCTTACCTTGCATCCACAAGATGCAAATTCTCTCATGGTTGAGGAAATTCCACGAGGGAATTTCCTGAGGCGGCGCCCAAGCGGCGAAGCCGCAGTGCCGCCGAGTCTGGCGGGGCCGCCGAGGGAATAATATTCTGAGACGAGGAACTTTACCGGACGTAATCCACATTAGGGTGAGATTACGTCCCTGCACAAATTTTCCCTTTCTCTTTCTTTCGAGGTGCTCCGGCGAGCCGATCGTCGTCTTTGTAACAGTTTTGTGTTTTGTAAGAGGTTTCAGCGAGCCGCTGCTTGGATTCCTTACTATTAGGCGATTTTTGGTAGGATTTTGTTAGAAAATAAAAGGTTTCTTGAAGATTCAGGAAATTTTGATGGCTTGGAGCAGTGCAAGCTTGTTTTGGCGACTTGTGGTGACTGTGAGCTTGGGCCTTTTTTTTTATATATATATAATGTATGAAAGCCTAGGTAAGGCAACTTCAAGCTTTAAGCTTTAATGGCTGTAGCAAATAGGTTGATTGTGAAATAATGCAGGGACCAGTATAGCCATTAAAAATCAATAAGGGTTAGAAGACCCTTAAATTAAAAAAAAGTTTTAAAGAAAATATGCAAACAAGGCCAAAAGGGAAAAACGGATTATAGCAGGCTACCGAAATTTAATGCATGCAAAAGGCAAACGAATGGCAGTTTAGCAGTATCAAGGTAAAGTGGTCTTCACTTTCTTTCAATTTCTTGTCTTTCCATCAATAGTCAAAGACAACAAGGCAGAATATATAAGATTCCGGATGCTGTAATCGAGAATATATACTGGCAGGTGAGTAGCCAAACTTTAGGACCAAGGATCGCACATATACCTTGGCATCATAACAGAAGAATGGGATATTTTTCTGACTTATCCGATATGGCTAGCTCGGAGGAAGAATGTCCGGCTTATGATACAAACAGAGATGCATTGTGGTGTAACAACACAATAAGATTTGAGGCACTAGATATGGATAGAAGAGGCGCTGGTAGAGGATACGACTCTAGGAGAGGCTATAATGAAGGCTATAATGCCGAAAGAGGTGGCAGCTTCAACAAAAGAACTGTCGGATCATATAGAGGTCAAACAGGACATTTTGTTCCTGAAACTCAGTTGGATGCGAATGTTTCTTCAGAGGATGAAGATATACAGGTATTTTCTAAAGTATCAAGCTGGATAAATCCAGCGCAGGGCTCAACCTTCTAGGAGGAAGCATGGAGCAAAAAGATGGCTGTAACATGCTTTTAAGGAAAATAAAAATCTGGCCAGCAAATGGGACTAGCCTGAAAGATCTAAATAGAACTAGTAATGGTACCCAGCGTTGCTGGGCGTAAGTTGAGAGCCTATAAATGTTTTTTGCTGTAGTGAGAAAAGCCCTATATCTTTCCCTTTCTGTTTCCCTTTCCGTTTTGCTCTATCCCGTATTTCACTTTTTCTTATTTTCTGTACACTTTTCTTTTTCTTTTCAGTTTTTTCCCGTTTTTTCGCATATATTCCCTTGTTTCCCCACCTTTCCTTCCTTCTTTCCCTCTTCCCTTTTTCCGATAACCTTTTTCCCTTTCCTTTTCCTCCTTTCCCCACCCTTTCCTTCTTCTCCTTTTTCCATGCCCTTCTCCCTTTCCCTTCTTTTTTTTTCCATGCCTTCTCTTTTCCCACCCTTTTTCCATGTCTTCCCTTCTCCTCAATCTTTTAATCCAACCGCTTTTTTTTCCATGCCTATTTTCCTTATATTTTCCTCCATTTCCCAACCTTCGCTCTTCCTTTTTTGGGTGCTATTTTCTCCTCCTTTTTCTTTTTTCCTCTCCGATTTTTCCATGCCCTTTTTCCTTCCTTTCCTTCCTTTTCCATGCCTTTCCACATTGTTTTCTTTTCTTATTTTCCTCCTTTTCCCACCCTTTTTCTCTCTTCCCCTTTTTTTTCCTCTTTTTTTTTTCTATTTCCATTTTTCCTCTTCCTTTTTATCTCATGCCCTTTCCCCCTTCCCTTTTCTTGTTTACCTTTTTCCCTTATCTTTTCCTCCATTTCCAACCTTTCGCTCTTTCTTTTTTTGGGTGCCCTTTTCTCCTCCTTTTTTTTTCCCTTCCCGTTTTCCATGCCCTTTTTACCTTCCCTTTTCCCATCTCCTCACCCTTTCTCCCTTCCCGTTTTCTATGTTTCCTTTTTCTCTTCCCTTTTCCTATTTTCCTCTTTTTTTCCTTTTCCGCACCCCTCCACTTTTTTTTCCCTTTTCCCTCCTTTTTTTCTTTTCCATACTCTTCTCTTACGCTCTTTTTCCCTTTTCCACCCCTTTCTTCTTTCTATTTTTCCTGTGCTTTCCTTTTCCTCCTTTTCCCACCCTTTCCCACTTCTCTTTTTCCCGTGTGATTTTTTCTTCTTTTCCCCTTCCTTTTTTATTTTCTCTTTTTCCTTTTCCCATGTTTTTTCTTCCCCTTTTCCCTCGGCTCAAGCTTCCCTTCCTTTTTCCCTTTCCTAATGGATTTTTTTCTTGTTTTCCTCCTTTCCCGATCCTTTCCTCGTGCCCTTTTTCCTTCCTTTCCTTTTCCTTTTCCCTTTTCCCATGCCTTTCCACATTTGTTTTCTTTTCTTATTTTCCTATACTTATTTTCCTTTTTTTCCCACCCTTTCTTTCTTCCTTTTTTTTTTTTTTTTTTTTCTACTCTTCCCTTTTTATCTCATGCCCTTTCCCCTTCCTTTTCTTGTTTACATTTTTTCCCTTTTTCTCATGCTTTTTTTTTTATGTTCCTTTTCCCCTTTTTCCTGTCCTTATCATCTTCTCACTTTCCCTTATTTCTTCCCTTCTCCCCATCCTTTTCTTGTTCTCCCTTTTCCCTTCCCTCTTCCTCATTTTTCCCAACCTTTTACTCTTTCCCTTTTCTCGATTCACTTTTTTTTCCCTCCATTTCCCTCTTTTTTTTCTTTTTTTCCTTTTTCTTTTTCCTTTTTTTTTTTTCCTTTTCCTTTTTCCCTTTCCTTTTCTTTTTCCGTTTCCTTTTCCTATGCCATTTTTCCCTTCCTTTTTTTCCTCTTTCTTCAGCTCTTCTCTCTTTTCCCATGCCCTTTTTTTTTCTTCCCTTTTTCCATGCTTTTATTCTCCTCCCTTTTCCCCTTTCTTCAATCTTTCCTTCTTCCGTTTTCAGGTGCCCTTTCCTCTTCTTCCTTTACCACTTTATCTCTTCCTTTTCCCTCATGCCCTTTCTCCAGGTACCTTTTCCCCTTCCCTTTTTCTTTATTCTTTCCCTTTTTCATTTTTTTTCATGCCTTTTTCTCTTCTCTTATCCCCACCCCTTTCCCTTTGCTTTTCTCCCTTTCCCGTGCCTTTTTTTCGCCCTTCACATTCTCTCTTGTCTCTTCCCTTTTTTCCTTTCCCTCGCTTTTCTTTACCCTTTCCCTTAAGAGATCAAAGCACGACCAATCATGGTGATAGTAAGTCGCGTGCAATAAATCTCGACCGGATGCACTTTCGGATGATCTCGAACATTCAAATTAGGGCTTGATCCAAGAATTACGGTATCTTATATTATAAAGTTTTAGCGACATGTCTTCAATCAAACCCTAATTTAGATAGTTGAGATCGCCTGATTGCATTCGGCCGAGATTTATCGCGACAACTTTCCACCACCGTGGATTGGCCATGCTCCGATCTCTTAAGAGGAAAGGGAAAATGGCAGAGAAAAGGGCAAAAGTGAGAGGCAAAAAGGCATGGGTAAAAAGGAAAGACCGAGAAGGAAAAGGAAAAGGAAAAGAGCACCTAAAAAGGGAAAGAAAAGAAAGGGAGAAAAATGAAGGAAAAAAGGGCACTATGAAAAGAAAAAGGGGAAAGGGTGAGGATGAGAATAAGGGAAAAGAAAGGGGAAGGGAGGAAAAGGAAGAAAAATAGGGCAACGGAAAAAAAGGTGAAGACGGAAAGGGTGACGGAAGGGAAAAAGGGGAAGATAAGAATGATGGAGAGAAGGAAAAAAGGGCATGGAAAAATAGAAAGGGAAGGAAAAAGGAGGCAAAAAAAAAAGGGAAAAGGGCATGAGGAAAAGGGAGAGGGAAATGAGAGAGGAAGGAGAAAGTGGCACGAGAAGAGGAAAAGGGTGAGGAAAGGAAAAAAAGAAAGGGAAAAAGAGATGGAAAAAGGGAAAAGGAAAAAAGTTTAAAAGCAAAAAGAGAATGTGAAAACATGGAATAGGAAAAGAGGAAAAGGGAAAAGGGGAAGAAGGTGGGAAAAGGAGGAAAAAGGGCATGTGAAAAAGGTGGAAAAATGGAATGGAAAAGGGGTGGGAAAATGGAAAGGAAAAGAGAGAAGAAAAAAAAAAAGGGTGGAAAGGAAAGAGGAAAAGGGCATGGAAAAGAGAAAAGGATGAAAAAAAAAGAAGGAAAAAAAAAGGAAATGGGAGGCTTAAAGGGGAAAGGGAAAGAAAAAAAGAACACGAGGAATAAGGAGGGAAAATGGGAAAGAGGAAGGAAAAAGGGCATTTAAAAAAAACTAGAAGAGGGAAAGGGTGAGGAAAGGGTAAAAAAATAAAGGAAAAAAAGAGCATAGGGAAAGAGAAAAGAAAAGAAAAAAAGGAATAGGGACGGGAAAAGGGAAGAGGGTAGGAAAGGCGAAGAAAAGGCAAGTAAAAAAAAAAAAAAAAAAGGGAATGGAAAAATACATGGGAAAAAAAGGGAAAAGGAAAAAGGAAAGGGAAAGGGAAAGGGAAAGGGAAAGGGAAAGGGAAAGGGAAAGGGAAAGGGAAAGAGAAAAGGAAGGGGGGAAGGAAAGAGGAAAAGGGCACGGGAAAAAGGGAAAGGGTGGGAAAATGATGAAAAAAGAAGGAAAGGGAAAAAGAAAAAGGGAGGCGGAAAGGGGGAAGGAAAGGAAAAAGGCATGAGAAATAAGGAAGAAGAAAATGGGAAAAAAGAGACATGAGATAAAGAAGAAGAGGGTGAGGAGAGGAAGAAAAACATAAAAAAAAGGTGGGGAAAAGGGAATACAAAAAGGGCATGAGAAAAGGGAAGGGAAAAGAGAAAAGCAAAAGGAATGGGAAAAGGAAAGGGAAAAAAGAGCATGAGAAAAATGGGAAGGGTGGGGAAAGGTGAAAAGGGAAGGAAAAAAGCCGTCAAAAAAAGGAAAGGGAAAAGGAAAAATGAGAAGGAGAAAAGGAAGGAAAAGAGGAGGGAGAAGAGGGTAAAAAAGAAAAGAAAAAAAAGAGAGAGAAGGAGAAAAGTAAATGTGCAGGAAAAATAAGAAAAGGGAAAAAAGAAAGTGTGTAAGAAAATGAGGAAAAAAGGATATGCAGGATAGAGCAAAGGGAAGGTTATCAAATGCACACCTCTTATAGCCTAGATATGATGGACTTGGTTAATGAGTCTAAGCTGAATAGGTTTCCATCCACAAATGTTCCCAACATTTGCCCAGCAACGCTGGGCACCATTACTAGTAACATTATAATATAAGATATTAAGGCAAGATATTAGGGGAAATGGCGCCCTTAGGAACAGTAATAGATAATCAAACCATAAGGTTATCATAGAAGAAAATGCTCATCTTTATTGTATACTAGTAATAATGCCCAGCGTTGCTGGGCATACGTTGGGAGCATGTAATAGTTTTGGCCGTAATGAGAAAACGGGGCAATAATCTAACATTTTTTAATTTTTATTATAACAAAAAACTTTTCTAATATTTAACGCCTAAAGAAACTTAGTTAGTTCATGTAAGATAGTGTTGCATTGTACCTCAGAGAGCATTGCGTAGAAAAGGATGGTGCTTCTTCATAGCAATTCTGATCTCTTCCGTTTTTTCTGAAGGTTTTGTTTGTTGATGAATTTAACCTCTATTATGTTCCCAAGTTCCTGTTGGTTGGCTATAGTGATGGCATCTATGTTCGCGTATGTATGGTGTTGTCCACCTAACCTCTTAAGGACCTTCTTGTTGTTTTTTAGCATGTTACTCCTTGGTATGAAGATGGCCTTGTCATACAACAGTTGCACATCTGTCTCCATTATTTCCTTGTCGAAGATGAAGTCCAAATAATGGTGTGTCTTAATGCCCAATCAAAGAGAAGGGGAGCTAAGGTGCAAACTAATGTTTTAATTGAATTCCATACGCTAAATGGAATCAAACTTGGACATTATGATCATTTAATATTTACGTAACAATGAATATCTATTTGTGTTTATTTCCTAAATACCTTTGTATAAACATCATGTTCCTATTTTTGAATGTTGAGCCATAAACTTCTTTACCTATAATACTTTGAATTCTTTAAATATAATATGCTCAAGGATTTATATAAAGAAACTATATGTTGATCTGTGCTTGTAGAAGAGGGGCATTTTTGTGGGAAGTAAATAACAATGTGGATTAATTATAAGGGTTTTGCATTTAAAACAACCCCAACAAAAAAGTCCTAAGCCCTTTTTGTACTTTTTGTAGTTTTGCACTACAATAATCACAAATATGGAATTCATGTTAATTCCCTAAGAACCATTTGTAGATTCTTTTATTTGACGATTTATTTTGATTTTGGAAGTCCAAATGGACAAGGAGAAGAGATAAAGCAAAGACCACTTTTGTATATTTATTTGCATTAACACACACCATTATTAGACGATAATTTAGAATTCAATTAAGAAGCAATACATGAAGTTGAAATTCCATATTGTCAAGTTATCTAAAAATGTTTTAAAAATCATAATGCAATAATTCCTTTGCCAAGTTTTGGATGAGAGAACAGACCCATGACCTCACTTTTCTAGCCCAATGTTTGTTTAAGATAAGTCTAGAAGGAGTATCGTAAGAGTTCTCCCTACCTAAAGGGAACAATTTTCCATATGTATTATTATGTACACCTTCAATAGTTCCTCTCTTCAAACCTACAATGCTAAGCCCATATGTAATCAATGTCCGCTTTGTAATCCGCATATACAATGGCTCAACCATTGCCTAAGCTTTTATCTTTATCATGGGTCTAACATTCCTCTTATACAACCTATAGACCAAAGAAATACCACGAAAGCAATTAGGAGCTGCACCTAACCGCTTGCCAATGTCTTTGGTCGACGATGTCTTCCACCTTCATTTATGTCATGTCAAACATTTCTTGTAAAACGACCCTAACAAAAGGGTTAGCGTAAAGTCGAGACATTTGATGCATCGTATTATTATTAGTGTTCCCAATCGTGGTACGTAATGCCATCAATCCGGTTCATATTCTAACCTATTGCGGTGTTGACAAAACCTCCGCTCTTGCCCATGATTGATAACTTCATCCGCTTGTACCATCAAAAGCGGATGTTAAAAATATCAAGTATTAATTACGGTTCCTTTGATAAGCAAGGAAATGTAACTTTTACTGGATTTATTTGCCGTGCGGTTCATGCCATTGATATAACAGGCATGAATGTATTTGCTCCATATCAAAAATTCTGGAGATGTACATACATGTAGAGCACTTGTATATGTGACCTGATTTGGCATCTCAAATGCTTCCATATTTCATATACAATGTAAGAATGGGCCGCCAATAAATATGTCGAAGCAAAGTGCTTCCGCATTTCATATCAAACAGAAGAATGGCACCGCCAATAAATATGTCAGAAGCATATTGTGACTGAATAGCACCCAGTATGAATGTGTTTTTCCCATTCCAGGCTTCTTGCTGCACTGCAGACGCTTACCACATTGACGTACACGACATTATCTAGCTTGGATCTCTTGGACTGCATGATCTTAAGACTTGGCAAGCATAATTCATGTCTTCAAACTTGGTATTCATGTCCAAGAGCTTCAAGCCCTAAGATATCTGTTTTGATGTCAATTCTAGAATCAACATTTATAGACTTTTCGCACCCTAATGATTTGTATGGGGCGGTTCGCGGATAGAACATTTACATAAGTAACAATCTCTGGCTTGAACTCATCTTGCTTCATCTATTAAAAAATCTTGCTTGCTACCTTTCCATCTCCATGATTATAACCTGCAACCATTGTCGTCACATCCATTCCGAACATCATGTCAAATAACTAACTTGCATCAATTACGCTTCCACACTTTAAATTCATGTTGAGCAGAGCATTTTCTACAGCAATGCTGGTTTCTCTTGTTTGAAAATGCCTCTTGAATTGCCTTGCATTACAGAATGCAATTGAGATCGTTTGCATACTGTTTTTTCTTACAAAACACTTATAAGCATTTAGAATGTAGCCACCTTTGTTGTTTTCCTTGGCATGCCCAACATGGTCATTTTGTATAAAACATGATCCCGCTATTATTTGTGTTTGCTGTAGAAGACATTCAATTGCGCATCTGACATCATGGATGGAACAGAGGTGTCTGTAGCTTCCAAGGCCGCTCTAAAATCCTCTATTTGCAAAAAGAAACAAGTTAGCCAAGAGGTCATCAATCCTCCCACAAGCTGCTATGACATGCAAAACGAATTTAAGGGCCATGCAAGATGTAAACTTGCTCATAAAATTACCATATTCTTCCATTTTCGTGCCAAGGCTCCAAGCTGCAGAAAAATGATCTCGAATCCATTATTAAGGCCGCATTACCTACAGAATTCTAAGAGTTGCAAATATATATAGGGAAGCTATTATAAGAATCGAATATCTTAGTTGCGAGTAAAATGTGTGAGCATCCATACCTTTGTTTGTTTAGTCTCATCAAATGAAGAACACGGGCAAATGATGTCGAGATGCTACTTGTTTATTTTATGATGATTTTCGGCTCCTTTCTTCATATTTGAGCGAGAACAACCGGATGTAGTCCGAATGAAGGTTTCTTTCTTTTCTTATATCTAAGCCTTAAAAAATCAGCTGCAAACATAGCAACCCATCGCAAACCGGCTTCAACATAGGTCTACAAACCGAATAAGCGGTTTCGGGGAGCCATCAATCCATCGGAGCTCATCGATTCAATATCATGTGAGCAAAGTCGAACCCAGGAACTCGGCAAAGATTTGTGTAGCATGCGCGACTTCATCACCCTTTCGCCTCTCTTCGATGCAGGAACAACGGCACCTCATCGTAAACAACAATACATGATATTTTATGAAGAAAAAGCAAGCAGACAAACTTGCTGCTGAAGAGCTAGAGCCGCACTCACGAACCCTTAGGGAAAAAAAAACCAAACTCTGTTGCTAGCAGCTTGAAGGTGCGATGGCCGCCCTCGGTAACCCTAGCCAAAAAAAAAATCCAAGTTATCTCAGAATATGACGTGGCATAATCTCCTCCATTGGCTTCATCAAATCTGGAGCGTCCAAATTAGGGCTGGGTCCAACACTTACACAATAACATTATAATATAAGAAGATGATTTGGATAAATAGAATGAAATGGTAGATGCTCATGAGAGTTATTACTAATCTCAAGGGCAAAAGGAGTACATTGGGTAAAGGGCGATAAGCCAAGAAAAACCCAAGTACCTTTTGGCCCTTGCACCATTACCGGGATTACTGCTAATGTGTGTATTGTTTGGCTGCAGGTACATGGTTTTTCTTTTCCCAATGTGCTGCTTTTTGCTGTTATGAAGTGTTTTAGCTCTTAAGGAAATGTGGATCTACTACAAAAGCTCAAGAAAGTTGGAAAAACAATCAGATGCATTGCTGACTGATAGGCTTCAAGATACAGGCAAGTTTTCCTTTAAAAAAAACAATGCAAAAACTAAAAGTTTCATGCTGTTTTACTTGGAAACAGGTCCACTGATAATTGTAAACCAGCTTATCAATTTTGTGGGTAGTTTATATGAACCACTTAGCATTTGAATACATAGTAAATGTTTGGGGCGTAAGTTAGATATTGGGGTACAAAAAAGCGCGACAAGCGGAAGCGGACAAAGCAGGTAAAGCACGAGCACAAAGTATCTTTTTGCCGTAGCCGACGTGAAGCCCTACTTAGAATCGTAAGAACGAGGCATTCCTACTCATAGATTGCTCGCCCAATTGGGAGATGCCATGGATTGAAACTTTGATCTTTTGCCCATATACACCTAAGAACCAAGGCGACACATGATATTTCAGAGGCTATCGGCCATGAATGATTCCTATCTCTATTTGATCTTTTGAATAAGTACATTTCCGACTTTCCTTTGTCTCTGCAGAGTAGATTGCCTTAAAGCTTTTATTCGTAACTTTGTGATGTGTTCTGACCTCTTCTTTGGTTCTATGTAGCAGACGATGGGACAACAGTAGTGCATATAGATGGATTTCAATTGTACCAACCTGCTCTTGTAAGAGCTAAAGCATTTAAGCAAATTAGCAAATTCCTTGTGCAACCGTAAGCAAGGTGGATTGTAGCATAGGTTATGATGCCTACCATTTGAGTCCAGCTTCAAAGGGTTGCTTGTTATGTGACAACTTTTCAATTCTTCGGTCAAGTGTGTTCACTGTGTTTGCTATCAAATTTGCTTTTTAGTATGATAGCACTAGGTTAAATACAGTGGAATGACAAAGGATAGGTGAAAGATTACATAATTATGGCTATTAAACAATAGCAACATCTGCATAGAAATGCTAAAGATTGTCATCTTGAATTCACACAAAACCATGTCAGACCTGCATAAAGCAACAACAAAGGACTTGATCATTTTTCAGAAGGATACTTGTCTCCACAAGCATCTTCTATTTTCTTGTCAGGAATTGAACCTGATTGACCAATTGAGCATCTTTTTAGTTAATTTCTAAATTGTATTCAGTCATCATGATTCATAAAAAGATGTGAGCAACTACAGGGCATCACCACCTTCTCTTTCTAAATGATATAGTGATATTTATAGAAATATATGCATCTTTCCTTGAGACTAGATTTCTAGAAAAGATAATCTATTAACTAGGCCCATGCATAAGGAAAAGTGCAGGTAGGAGATGTGAGCAGCTACAGTACAAGGCATCACCAACACAGATAAACATCCCATTAAACATAGAAAGAATACTTATCTCATTTTAAACGGTGATAGTGCTAGTGCAAAACAAACCGCTTTTGATATAAGATCTAAACAAACCTTTTTCTTTTTATCGAATTGTATTGTTCAACATCTGCAAAACTGATTTATTAAAAGAAAGGTATAATTGGAAGTCTGCTGCAGTTTCTATATTCATGAAAAAATCACCTCCTTCCATACGAGACATTTTGTTTAAGTAACCATATCGCATGCAAAAGAGAGCAGTTCCCTTTATATCTCTAAAGAATGCATGGAGTAGTTGGCCAAGAAATGAGATAACATGAGACTATAGGAAAAAACCTCATAGGTAGTCATCGAACCCCAAATCCCTTAAAGCTGCAGCAGCTGCATCCTTGCATCCAATGTGCCTAGCCTTTGCAAAAGACGATTAATGTCTCTATTCCCTTCTCAATAATAATCGACTCAAAGACATAATGCAAAAAATCACATCACGTAAAAACACATCTCTAATTCCCAATCAATAACGCCTCGCAACGTGATGAATAGAATCATACCGATAAAACAAACTCGGGGAAATACCTGTTCTCAGGATTTCGGACATCGAGATTGCGTATCATCTGACAGGATTGTCTCTGCACACCGGCTGCCATAGAGTGTTTCTCCATCATTTCCACAGCCAAGTCAACTGAACCTGCCTCAACTGCTTTTGTAGCATTTGCTGGTGATCGAAGTGATAAGGCTGCAATTCTTTGTCATTATCGAGAAATCAAATACACGGGTAGCATATGAGCCAAAACAAACGCACTTTGTATTCCATAATAAATGATAAAATACTTCTCAATATCCGGTTGGTAGAATTCTAAAAAAGCTGTTAACTATCCGTTATTCCTTAAGCCTCTTACAACTAAGTTTTGAATACCGGGCATTTAACTTCGTGTTCATGGTACCCAATTTCATTGCTATAAGTTTGTCCGAGTTTCTAAAAGTTCCATAAAATATAAAAACATGTTCCCTGTTATACCTCTTGAATAATGAAGGATCATCTGAATAACAATTGCCCATTCTCACTAGGACAATATAACTTAAAGTTTGTACCAGAGGGTCAAAATGCTATACGTGGCACATGAAGATTGGTTCATGAAGGATAATAAGTTATCATATTGAACTTGAAATGAATATGCTCAATATAGGAATGGGGATGTAAGGCACCTTTGATGGCAGCACTCGTGGATCATCCGGGTAACAAAAACGAAGGCCATCACATGCTCCTTGAACAACAAGGGCATTTTCAGAGTGGGTGTTTAAATATTCAATGAGTGTTTCCTCTGCTTTTAGGATCATAAACTCTTCCTTCATGATCTCACATCCAGATGCTGCTACAGAGATTAAAGAGCCAACACATGCTGCCACACTGCTAGTAGCATCCCCCAAGACACTGCAATTAAGAAGAATATCTGTTTACGTAAAACATTTCCCTTTCCAATGGTTTAGCTAACTCGCTTATATTTTGCAGAGCAAGAAAACTGACAGTTTTGTGGAGCAAGATATCCATGTCCATAGAGCAAGATATCCATGTCCATAGAAAGTATGGCACAACTATTTTAGAATCACCATGGATGCACAAAATAGAAATGATTTTAACATGAAGAGAAAAAGGGCTAGAGTATGCTTACCTCTATACAAAGAAAAATGGCAAGCTAGGATCTTCAACCAAGCTTTCAATAAACCACGCATGCAAAGAAAAAAAAGAGATCATAAATGATTTTGAAGCTAAGGACTCAAAGGCGGCTAACAATTCATATCATGGTAATAGCAAGAACCTCAACGGATATTGAAAAAAAGAAGAATCGTTCATCTTTACCTCAAAAGGTTCCTCCACTACGCCCAATTGAATTACGTTTTGCCCATTCATGGATGTGCATTTGGAGCCTGTGGTGGAAAAATGAGCGTAACAACATAAGCATCTTAGTAATGAGAAATCAAGGAGCAAGACAACATCGGTTGTCAAATGTCGATCATCAACAAATGCTTGTGTCTCCGGTTGCTCGATATAGCATAAAACTTTCCCCTGTTTTTAGAACTTGGCGATTTCATATTGCGTGAAGATTTACCTCAAGCGAGGAAAGCATCTCCGTGTATTTTTAAATCCAAAACTGAAAGGCGATGTGCTTGATGGGTACCGAAGGTGATGTGCATTTCCGTAGGGTTTAATAACAGGATAAGATGGATAAGAGCAGTTTGCTGAGCAAGCCGAGGTAGTCCCACAAAAAAAAGAACTCAAGAAAGACTCCTCCGGAATGCATTCTAGCATGACCCGTCCAAGAAAATTGTCCCGCCATTCCAAAACAACACCGCCAAATTGTTTCTGTACCGAATTTGATTTTGCGGGTAGCCATGTCATCGATCCGGAAGCAATTTGCTAAAAACGGATCATCGCGTTCCCGCTCTCCAAGCACCTCCAAGCACAGCGGACCAAGCAGGAAAAGCAGCGCGTCCGGACGGGTGCTTTTGTACCCCAATATCTAACTTAGACCCTTTGGTATATGGCTCTATAAATCTACATCTATAAAATGCATGAAAGTATTAAAGCCTTAACTTCTGAACAGGGCTGAAAAAGTATAAAACATAATGGTCCAGAATGACATATTATTGTCCTTAAAATTAGAACCTGGACAAGAAGATTTACAATAAAGAGAATATAATAAAATCTGAAAATAATATGGATAATGCAAGTCAAAGGCATGCAGTCGAGATGGTCCAGTAGCATGCAAACTAATAGATAAGTGACCAGGGCATGCAAACTGCTAGATAAATGGCCAGTAGCTACATAAGAAAAAGTAAGGATATAAATAATGTTCTTTGGATCCTTCTTGTATGAAAGGAGAGAAATGTATGAACAAACATATTGGATCTCAAGTTATCTGACTTCTTGAACCATAGTAGGAGGCAACGTCTTTAACTGGCTCGGTTAATGTACGTAATGATAAAACTGCCGAAGGATTGACTAATGTAGTTTGGTTAGCTAGTAGAGTTGTTGCTTGGACTAGCTGGTACCAGGTTTTTTTTAGACATTTCATTGCATTGGTCTTATCAGTGCGGCATCCTATCTGTTGGTATTAATGTGAGCAATACTATGCAAAATACTAAAATGTTTTCTTAATTCATCTTATTACTACTCCAGGAGGATGAAGATACTCAAACCAATGTGGAGTTCATACCACCCATTTGGAATAAGGACTTAGGACCTATTGGATATGCGGCAAGCAAAATCATGTGCCCAAGTTATGCAGTACAGACACTTTTATGCTGCATCAAAAATTCTAAGATACATGCTCTGTTAATTGAGAAGGAAATGTTGAGGAAACCAGACGAGCTATCAGCCATCAATCATCTGGGATTCAGTAATTGGCTTACTTTGATACCGAAATTAAATAAAGCAGGAGCAGATTGGGATGAGGATTTGATGCTGGTGGAGCAAATATATACTGATTTACCAAACAAAATATACAGTTGGACTATGGAAGAGGACACAGCCAAAACTCAGTTCTTCATTGGCATCCCAGCATTAGAGAATGCTAATCTTATATTATAATGTTGTGTAATGGACCACGCCCTAATTTGGACGGCCCAGATCTAACCTAAAAGTCCGACGGTTCAGATAGCCTATGGTTTTTTTTTTGCCTTTTCTCGATTTTTTTTTTCTGCCCTTTCTAGCTCTTGGCTCTAACGATTTAGGAAGAGGCCGTCGGATTCCTCCCCAGGGCAGATGCTCCACGGTGAAGCCAATTCGGATTTCCTTTAGGAACGGTGAAGCCATGGATTTGTTTTTTGCGAAAGGTGAAGCCATGTATTTGTTTCTTAGCCGTAGCTTGCCCTAAAGATCTTGGAGGTCGAGCACAAGCCCGTAATACTGCATGCAGATCGAGTTTTGAGTTGCTATTCAACGTGGGAGCTGCGATTCAAAGACGGAGCTAGCTATTAATACAGACTCAAGAATCCAAGCCTTGGATAAATGTATGCAAAAAACAGGTGGAGCTCTTTGTGTCTGTATATTCTTCTTTCAAATTTTCCTTCCATTCGTGGTCTGCCACTGTGATGGGTCTATGTAAATAAGGCTGGGGTTCGTTGATTGGAATGCCGTTGGTGCATTTTGGATCTGTGGTCTGATAGCTGCAAGCAAGTATGGAACAAATGTACCGTGGGTCCAAACCTTGGTCGAATCTATGCAAAAAATAGGCGGAGCTCTTTGTGTTTGTATATTCTTCTTTTTTCCCTTCCATTCGTGGTCTGCCACTGTGATGGCTCTGTTGTTATAGCTTACAACATGCAGCTCACACAGGCATATCACATTGAAGCAGACATTAAAGGGTATATGTAAAAGCATCATCTATTTTACGAATTAGGGGCATTAGCATATGTTTCCTACCTTTGCACCTCTTACATGCATCTTGCATTTGAAGTGCTCTTCAAGAGCCCTCCCCATGCCCATTTAATGGTTTATGGGAGCTGAAGCAAAGCCCTTTTAAGCTTCCATTCAAAGGGGTGTATTCACATTGGATTACACATTTGTTGCCCCAGACTTCTATATGTGTTGCAAGGAACTTGCTAGAGACCATACTGGATCACCAGAAACCAATGTATTTTCCTGCGGTCAATGATTCATTTGCTGATTCAAGAATCCTTTTGTGCTGCACGGTTGCTAATTGGGTGGAGGCATGGTGAGTTCTTACAAGATCATTATCTAGATTGCTTCCTTATATTGTCCCCGCCCGCAAAGGCATCTGAGATTGTTCCTGGTAACATACTTCATTTCTCACTTTGTGTAATCTTTTTGATATGTTAAAACCTCCAAAGCTAGCATCTAATGTGCATCAGGGTAAGCAAGGATTTTTATGTGCCCTATCTCGGTGGTATGCTATCCATGTGCAGCTTTCAGTTTCTGATTTTGCTTTAATTATTCAAAGGTACGTTGTGACATGCCTCTACCATACTTGGCTTTCTGATTGTAAGGCTTATGGGTATTCATCATTTGCTGTTGGGCTTATCCTCACGGCATGCATTGCTGGTGCTCAACTATCAAGCTATGCAGCATACAGCATACGTATCTAATGGGGATGTGTCACTCAGCATTATGCTGACAAGCTTGACAACAATATCTTTCATTGTTGTTACTCCCTTTCTCACCAGAACTTTACTTGGTTTGGTTGTGTCAGTAGATGTGATTGCTATGGAGAAGTCTATTCTTCAGGTACATATGATCAGATTGTAGTCGGCATTACATTAGGTGTTTGGACAATGAATTCCTAGGCAAGAGTGTTTGCACTTCCTAAAGTTACTACAATTAACAACACGATGACTTTGATTGAATTCCAACAACAAAATAACATGATGAGCACAACTACAAAACAATATTACAATTGAAGGCCATGCTCAATACCACCAAGAAGTAAATCTCCTGATCCCTCATATTTTACAAATTTTGTATCATAAGTGTTATGCAGGAATATGAAATTTTGTTGTTGTTTATGTGATGTAAGAATTTAAAATGAAGAGGACCCAACATATGTGCATGAAGCACCAGAAGTTTGATGGGCAAGTGGTCATTTATAGACTTCAAATTTGAAGGGTTTCTGCACCAATGAAGCATTGAAAGCATTGTTTACGTGTTTGTGCTATGTTCTCATCATTATATTTTTCTTACTTAATTTAGAGCTCGAAGAAGATAATTCCTATACGACAATAGGACTTCAATATCCTTTTGGTTTTCATGGTATTGCATAGACTAAATATGTCTTCTAATTTATGCCTTTTTAAAAAATGGCATGTCATAAAGATAGTCGAACATTTTTTGTTCAGATACTTCTAAACTCTTTAAGCAAACAACTTCTAGAATGTGTCTGTACATTGTCTATATCTAGAACTTCAAATGTGCTATAGCATTATGTCTTTGTGGAAATAACCCCTTTCTATCTATTGAGCTTAAATATTAAACATTTGAACAATATTGATTTAAAATGCTTTGAATATCATTATGCTCAAATCCCCATAATGATCATGCGTTGCTACCTTATTATTTACATGTTTACAATTTTTTGCCCAAGAACGCCAAGTAGTATGATTTCGCAATGCGGTCTTATCATTTATAAGTTTCCAACGTTATAAGTTCCCACCTATGCCCAGCAACGCTGGGCACCTTAACTAGTAAAATCAGAAACTAAGTCTTAACAAAGCCAATATGGATAAAGGGATGATGAATACAAAACTGGATAATGAAGACGATCCATTTGGAGACAGTCTTCTTTCAGAAGAAGATAAAAAGGCCATGGAAGGAAAGGATGGCTGTGGGAACATTAATGATGACAAGGAGTTCCAGTTTACACTTCATAACAGTCACTTATTTCCCATTATCCCGGAAAGGCTGGTAGAAGGTCATGCAATGTTTTGCAATCAGGGAATATGGCGCACTAAAAATTTCGGTGCCCTCGCACCTATTAGCCGAGATGCTTGGATCATATTAGGGGATATTACACCTGAGCAAGAGAAAGGAGCTCGAATAGCAGCAGAGAAAATGGAAAAAATAATATTCAAGGAAAAGATCAAGTTAAAAGTGGATCACAGATTCTTTGATAAGAAATGTGATAAAGATGAATATATCTACATAAGGCAGAAATGCCACATGGCTTATTCTACCATTCACAGGGATGCATTTTATCTGAAAAGAGTATGGAGAAGTCTATGCCCATATTTTAAATGCGTATGTGAACCTAGAGTTAAGGGGAATGAATGCAAAGATAACATGACGTGGTTGGACCATGCGGTGTGGTATATGTTTAATAATTTGGACTGTATCTTTCCAAATATGTCAGTGGTAGCATAGATGGTGTCCATGAGGAAATTCATGAAGACAACCCTTAAAGACAGCATAGTAGCGTATTTGTCATATCTGGAGGTAAGGAATACAATGATTGAAATGACTTTTCTGCAGGCCACAGATCCATGGGCAGACTTAAAAATAATATGCCCAAACACTAGGATGGCTATAATATGCGAAAAAAGCATCAAGCCTGTATCATTTATGCTGAATGTTGAAGCAGGTTCCAGCAACAAACAGAGTAAGAAAAGCAAGCAAAGCAAACTTAGGTCATTGACCGTGAGTATGGGAAAAGGATACACTCCACCTCGAATAACTGTTAGACCAGGGGGTCTAAGTTAGATATTGGGGTACAAAAAAGCGCGACAAGCGGAAGCAGATTAAGCACGCCGGGCGCTATTCTTCAAGACCTTCGTTTCCGCGGCGCTTTTCGCATAAACAATGATCCGGGCTGCCGGACCCGTAATCATTCGCGCGAAATCGATAATTGATCTGGCCAGACGCATTATTATACCCTATTTTCTGATTCAATTGTACCCTCGCCTTCCGAGATTTTTTTTCCTTCCGGGCGCTTCTTCATACCTTGCTCTTTGGTTAATTCAACGCTTTTTGCGATGGCCGGAGAAGGGATTATTCTCGCCAGAACCGGTGGCCGCAGGATACCGTGGATCAAGAAGATTGGAACAAATGTATGGGACGTAACCATTCAATCCTTTAAAGAAAAAGGCAAAATAAAAATTTATTTCGGTCTCGCACTCATCCGAAGCAACAATTGAGGACTTGGTCGAGTTCCTCAGATCCCGGCAGATTACCAAACAACGAATTGAGGAAACTCGTTGCTTTGGCATTTGCTTGGGAGCATTGTGGTGGTCGCGAGCAAGATCATGAGGGTCATAAGATAAATTGGGATGCATACAAGTCACAAAGTTACCGCTTGGTCGAAAAAACCAAGGGATGATATGGATGTAAAGAAAGAAGATGTTAAAAAAAATGAAAACCGTACATCCTTCGGGCCAAAGCACACCTCACCTTCAAAGTGTAAGAACACCTCGGATGGAATTAAAAGTTTAAATCAGGTCAGCCAAATGAATTTTCTGCTTGCAATTGTAGTTTCAATATTTCTTTGATTGATGAGGAAGTAAAGAAGTTGGAAACAGAAGTTAGATAACCGTCAAACGATTTTGGCTAAGATTATTAGTAAGATTGAGGTTGACAACAACTCCCTAGCACTGGGAGCAAGTAATGATTGATATAGCAAAGAAGGAGGTGAGTAGACTATCAGACGAGTTATCTCGCTTTTGAATGACAAAGCGGATAAAGCAGAATGAAGATTTGACCCAGATTGCGATTTGAAGCATAAAATAAGTGGAGAGCTTTACTGCCCAAACCGAAGCTTGCCTTCCAAAGGTAAAGTGTTGAAGAAAGAGATTTAAAGGGAGAAGAAGCAAAGGCTAAAAGCCTCTTTAGAATTCGAGACTTCAAGAAAGCGGTGGTCTGTTTTTAGAAGTCGCTAGGCGCTTGATGCACCGGGACACTTCACGAATCTCTATCATGACTATGAAGAGCAGATTGCCAGGTTTTATGGAGAACTCATGTGCTGCATGTGGATTGGTATTCAATCCACAATATACTTTGAGTATGAAGTTGCCATGTGAACATGCCTATCACTTGGCATGTTGCATGCTTCTGTATGAAAAGAAGGCATGCTTCAGGTGCTTAAAGGAAGTTCCCAGGGATTTGTTTGTGGAACTTGGTTTAGAAGTTGGAGCTGAAGATGGAGCTGAGGTAGCCATCAGCAGTGGGTTTGGAGGAGTGCACTAGTAGTGCTTTTGCTTCACCCTACAACAAATCAACTTCTTCACCAATATTTGTTCTTTGAGTCTCCATTAGTTCCGACATTGTCTATTCTAACTAGTTTCCATCGATTCAGATTGGTAAGAAAAAGCCCAAAAAGAGAGTGACACGTGCACTAGTGGTTGACAAAGACTGATGAAGAAGAAGAGCCTGGCAGACTACTTTGCAGTAGTGAGCACCATAAAGTCGAGGTTGAGAAGTAGAACCGCGGGAGAAAGCTCGGGGGTTGATGAAGTTGTAGATCCGGACAAAGAAGTCGGTGGTGCTTGATCACATTGCAACAAAGGTGCTGATAAAGGAAGAATGTAGAAGAAGAAGAAGAACAAGTACAAGCACCGCAAAGTGGAGAGAAGAAGAAGAAGGGTAGGCCCCCTAAGAAGATGCCAACACAACCTCCAAAAGGTGATCCTCAGAATGTTATTTACAAAATGTTAACTGGTCAGTGTCCAGGTTCAGTGTCTGAGTTCCTGAAAACTTTGAAATAACACTTGAAAGTTCTTTGATAACTCTGAAAACTTTGAAAACTTTGAAATGACACTTGTATTAATTTGTTGAAAGACAGCAATTTGAAGTTGTGAACTAATTTGTTTTGTTAAGACTGTTTATTTGATGTCAGAATTGTTGATGTTTGAGTTTTTTGTTTTATGAATGTTGCAGACCCCTTAGAAAAGAAAAACTTGTCATCCTAGACTTAAATGGAGTTCGTGAGCACATTCCAAAAAGAACCGTAATTAAAATTCCAACAGAGTCAAGAAGCATTATCGGGGAAAGTGGTGTTGTGCGCACTGTACCGAGTGATAAAGTTTTTAGAAGGGTGCTTTGCCGTGATTTGAGGTAGCCATATGGTCTTCTATGATGAAGCACAACATCATAGAAATCCTAAATGTTATAGTGCCACCTTCCTTTATAGGAAGGTTCAAGTTCATTTGGGGTCAGAAAGAGTGCGAGGTGATGCCTTTCAGTTTTCCAGGGAATCCGAACAAGCCAGTGCTTATGAAGCCAATTGTAAAGTGTATGAGGCTTTTGAGGATGTAGGGGAGGTAGTGCTAGTTGATGACTCATTGTACAAGACTTTCTTGTCCCCACAAGACACTTGCTTCATAATTGAAAAATTTGATAATGACATCAATGACAAAGGTTTCAATTTCTTAGTCGCATTTCTGCAAACTTGGCTCAATGCCAAGAATCCTCAAAAGTGGTCGCGACGAAAAAAGTATGTTGAAGATAAAGTTCAAGAAGAGGACATCGACATACTTAGGCTTCTGGCTGACCATCTAAGTGAACTAGCGAGGTGGAAAGTGGCTATTCTCAAAAGCATTCAGTTAATGAAGGAAATTGTTAAGGTATGTTGTTTAATTTCATTTAGTTGTGTTGTTATGCTATTGAAGTGATTGTAGTAATGTCATTGCTTTCAATTCATTTAGTTGCATTTTTTGTATGTTGTTTGATTTGAATTACTTGGTTTGACAGAACCTAGAAGTTGCTTGGCCTGAGGAAGCAATTGAGGTAACTACTGCTGCATCAGCTCATAATAAAAATGATAGCAACATAGAAACAGACAATGAATTCCTAGGCAAGAGTGTTTGCACTTCCTAAAGTTACTACAATTAACAACATGATGACTTTGATTGAATTCCAACAACAAAATAACATGATGAGCACAACTACAAAACAATATTACAATTGAAGGCCATGCTCAATACCACCAAGAAGTAAGTCTCCTGATCCCTCATATTTTACAAATTTTGTATCATAAGTGTTATGCAAGAATATGAAATTTTGTTGTTGTTTATGTGATGTAAGAATTTAAAATGAAGAGGACCCAACATATGTGCACGGAGCACCAGAAGTTTGATGGGCAAGTGGTCATTTATAGACTTCAAATTTGAAGGGTTTCTGCACCAATGAAGCATTGAAAGCATTGTTTACGTGTTTGTGCTATGTTCTCATCATTATATTTTTCTTACTTAATTTAGAGCTCGAAGAAGATAATTCCTATACGACAATAGGACTTCAATATCCTTTTGGTTTTCATGGTATTGCATAGACTAAATATGTCTTCTAAAAAATGCCTTTTTAAAAAATGGCATGTCATAAAGATAGTCGAACATTTTTTGTTCAGATACTTCTAAACTCTTTAAGCAAACAACTTCTAGAATGTGTCTGTACATTGTCTATATCTAGAACTTCAAATGTGCTATAGCATTATGTCTTTGTGGAAATAACCCCTTTCTATCTATTGAGCTTAAATATTAAACATTTGAACAATATTGATTTAAAATGCTTTGAATATCATTAGGCTCAAATCCCCATAATGATCATGCGTTGCTACCTTATTATTTACATGTTTACAATTTTTTGCCCAAGAACGCCAAGTAGTATGATTTCGCAATGCGGTCTTATCATTTATAAGTTTCCAACGTTATAAGTTCCCACCTATGCCCAGCAACGCTGGGCACCTTAACTAGTAAAATCAGAAACTAAGTCTTAACAAAGCCAATATGGATAAAGGGATGATGAATACAAAACTGGATAATGAAGACGATCCATTTGGAGACAGTCTTCTTTCAGAAGAAGATAAAAAGGCCATGGAAGGAAAGGATGGCTGTGGGAACATTAATGATGACAAGGAGTTCCAGTTTACACTTCATAACAGTCACTTATTTCCCATTATCCCGGAAAGGCTGGTAGAAGGTCATGCAATGTTTTGCAATCAGGGAATATGGCGCACTAAAAATTTCGGTGCCCTCGCACCTATTAGCCGAGATGCTTGGATCATATTAGGGGATATTACACCTGAGCAAGAGAAAGGAGCTTGAATAGCAGCAGAGAAAATGGAAAAAAATAATATTCAAGGAAAAGATCAAGTTAAAAGTGGATCACAGATTCTTTGATAAGAAATGTGATAAAGATGAATATATCTACATAAGGCAGAAATGCCACATGGCTTATTCTACCATTCGTTGGGGATGCATTTTATCAAAAAAAAAGAGTATGGAGAAGTCTATGCCCATATTTTAAATGCGTATGTGAACCTAGAGTTAAGGGGAATGAATGCAAAGATAACATGACGTGGTTGGACCATGCGGTGTGGTATATGTTTAATAATTTGGACTGTATCTTTCCAAATATGTCAGTGGTAGCATAGATGGTGTCCATGAGGAAATTCATGAAGACAACCCTTAAAGACAGCATAGTAGCGTATTTGTCATATCTGGAGGTAAGGAATACAATGATTGAAATGACTTTTCTGCAGGCCACAGATCCATGGGCAGACTTAAAAATAATATGCCCAAACACTCGGATGGCTATAATATGCGAAAAAAGCATCAAGCCTGTATCATTTATGCTGAATGTTGAAGCAGGTTCCAGCAACAAACAGAGTAAGAAAAGCAAGCAAAGCAAACTTAGGTCATTGACCGTGAGTATGGGAAAAGGATACACTCCACCTCGAATAACTGTTAGACCAGGAGGAAGCAATTCTAGCATGGCAGAAAATTCAGCAATTGAGCAACTAAGTACACCTGGAGCATTGGAAGATTCATCCAAAACCTCGCCGGGAACCAAAAATCAAATCTATGGATGGGGTCATACAACAACTAATGTATGACAAATAGGTATGGCAAAAACTTTGTCATGTACTACTGTTTCTGAAAAGTTTAAATCTAGTCTGCAACATTGCATGGTTATTTTTGTATAAAAAATAAAAGGGTATGACCTATTATAAAAAACTGGTTGTTCCTTTAAAAAGAAGTTAGGGACTGACCCTAATGGTAAGGGGGGGAGGTAAAGTTTAAAACTTTTTTTCCAATATCGGAGGATCAATCCATCGACAAATATATATCTTTGGCATGCCATTTGTCCATGCCATGCAAAAACAAAGAAGGCATAATAGCCTACAAAAAAAGATCTAACAGTGATCCTAAGAGCTAAAGGACTTTTGGTGGCAAGGGATGTTAATAATCCAAAGTTGTCTAATGGGTAATGATTTATTGTTCGCCAGATATCCAGATCTATCCTTAGAGAGATCCGGGGAAGATTATATCTTTCGGAAGGAGACGAAATGCAAAAAGAAAATAGTGCACTATTTGTTCCCGTCCAAAATACTAGCGAGTTTGTATTCCCAAAATCATACACAGGCACATGAAGATGACATTAGGGGAAAGTGGAGAGCAAATTATGGAGGGTACCATGTTTGCCTGGAAATATATTGAAAGCCTCAAAGATATCTGTTATAAGCCATATTATGTCTTTGCCCAAGAAGAGGAACCTAACTGCCCTTGTTCCAACCCAAATTTAACATGCTTCATTGACAAAGAAATAGGACACATTAGGACGACCAATATTGGAATCGTCCGCAATAGAATACTTAGAAATCTTTTCAAGAAAGGCCTTAATCATATCCCGGACAGAATA
This sequence comes from Isoetes taiwanensis, assembly GCA_021234155.1. Classification (NCBI taxonomy): domain Eukaryota; kingdom Viridiplantae; phylum Streptophyta; class Lycopodiopsida; order Isoetales; family Isoetaceae; genus Isoetes; species Isoetes taiwanensis. The sequence goes on from JAJEKV010000446.1 coordinate 67,661, forward strand.
CTCATATGGAAAGACATGTCTGCAGAGCTCAGAAATACATGTAACTCAATTTTTGAGTTGCACAAATATCAGTTTCCATATATTACAGAAATTGAAAAGGAAGAAGTTATCTTAGGAGTCATGGAACAAGTACGTTTGGAGACAACTGAAGCATATTACAAGGAAAGGAGCACTAAATTTGCCCTTAATGATCAGCTAGCTATAAAAACATGGAATGGCTGACCAAAAACTTATATGTATCAGGAGTAGACAAAGCATCCAATAATCCATGCTTTATCTGCCCAAAGCATATTAGAAGCATGGCTTTAAAAAGACTAAGCAGTTCAGATTTTCTTCCTATAGAGCAAGAGAAGGAAAAACTAAGTCTAAACATCCAGAAAGGGATACAAGAATGTGTGACAGACCTAAGCTGTGAATCACATAAATTACCCTATCTGTTAGGGATATTCAAGGCACATAAAAAAGAGTACAGGTTGATAAAAATTGAGCAAAATATATATTCTATATTCTAATGTCTAGCAAGATTTATCATTAACAACTTGACTCAGCAAGTAATAAGGGAGCCAAAATATGGTCACTAATCCCTTAATACTTATTAATCATAGTTCAATCAATCTGTCACGTAATCATTCCTATGCTTCACCCTCCTGGTCGCCCCACACACTCCTACATACACACCCATATATATATATATATATATATATATATATATATATATATATATATATATATATATATATATATATATATATATATATATATATATATATATATATATACAAGTTATTGTACTATGAGGGACTGTACAAATTCGACTAGAAGCCAAATGCAGTGCCAACTAACGAAGATCCTATAAAGATTCTCCAAGATTCTCCAAAGGCTCTAGAAGAATTTCCCTAGATACTATGAGATTCCATTAATGTGCGCTTATATTCCCCAAGATCTGCGAATTATTCCTCGAGGAATTGTACAAATTCGAGTAGAAGTCAAATTTAAAGTCATGCGATGAAGATTCTATAGAGATTCTACAAGATTCCACCAAGATTCTCTAGATACTCAAAGATTTTATGAAGATTCCCTTAGATTCCTTTGGATTCTTAAAGATTCTCTTGAGATTCTCCTAGATTCTCAAAGATTATCCTAAGATTCCTCAAAATTCCATGTAGATACTTCAAGATTTTCTTAGATTCTATGAAGATCCCCCTGTAGAACACGTCTAGTGTCAAAGATTCCCATAGATCCCCTTGGATTCCCCCTAAATTCCCTAAAATTCCATAAACATTCCCTATATTCTTAAGGTTCTACAAAGATTCCCCTAGATTTTCAAAGATTATCTGAAGATTCCTTTAGATTCCCTAAGATTCTATGTAGATTCTCCTAGATTCCCTTAGATTCTATCAAGATTCCACTAGATTCTCTAGAATTCCATAATGATTCCCCCTGATTCTCAAACATTTTTTGAAGATTCTCTTAGATTCCTCTATATTCTTTTGATTCCCATGGATTCGTTAAGATTCTCTTGACATTTCCTTGATTCCAAAGGTTATCCCAAGATTCCTCTAGATTCCTTTAGATTCCTAAATATTCTCTTGATATTCCCTTAGATTCCCAAATATTATCATAAGATTCCTCTAGATTCTCTAAGATTCCATGTAGATTCTTCTAGATTCCCTTAGATTCTATGAAGATTCCCCATAGAAACGCACCCTCTTGTCAAAGATTCCCCTAGATCCCTTGGAATCTCCTGCAATTCCCTAAGATTCCACAAAGATCCCCTAGATTCTTAAGGTTCTATAAAGATTCCCCTAGATTTTCAAAGATTATTTGAAGATTCGTTTAGATTCCCTAAGATTCTATGTAGATTCTTATAGATTCCCCTTAAGTTCTATGAAGATCCTTAGATCTCTAAGATTCCATCGAGATTTCCCTCGATTCTTAAACCTTTTTGAGCGTTTTCTTAGATTCCCCTAGATTCTTTTGAGATTCCCATAGATTCTTAAGATTCTCTTGAGATTCCCTTGATTTTCAAAGATTATCCCAATATCTCTCAAATTCCCTTAGATTCTATGAATATTCCCTTAGATTATCAACATTGCGAAATGATGCCAAACCACTACTCATTAGAAAGCATTTGATGAGAGGAATCGGCGTGGGTCCCCACTTTGATCGAGACCTCCACCGCAAGAAGATAAAAGTCGTTTGAAGGCGACACAAAAAAAGCTTCCAAGAAAGCTTTATAATTAATGAGTTGCCACCTCACTATCTTTTCATTAAATAAAGGGTGTCACCTCACCTCCTTTAATATAAAAATTCTAACTAATAAAAAATGAATGGCTAGGATTTTATCCCCCCCTTTTTGATCTAACGGTTAAGATTGGTTGCACCCACTTTTTGAGGAAGCTTCCTTGCACTTTCTTTTAAAAATTAAGGGCCATGATTTCTCCTCCCCTTTTTGATCCGGCGGCTTAAAGACATGGTGCATGCCCTATGATGCCCCCATCATATTTCTATGCCCATGCATGATCTCTCCCATGAGGGTGGCGGCATCATGGCCTTCCATTTCAATTGGGCCGGTGGCATTAATCTTTATATAGCATGGGTACATATCATTATCATTATATATATAAAACTATTCTATGTGTCCCGGAAAGGATGTACCCATGCTATATAAAGATTAATGCCACCGTCCAATTGAAATGGAAGGCCATGATGCCGCCACCTCATGGGGGAGGTCATGCATGGGCATAGAAGTATGATGGGGCATGCATAGGGCATGCACCATGTCTCTAAGCCACGATCAAAAAGGGAAGGAGAAATCATGGCCCCTTAATTTTTATAAGAAAAGTGCAAGGAAGCTTCCTTAAAAGTGGATTTGGTGCAAGCAATCTTAACCGTTAGATCAAAGTGGGGAGGATAAATCCTAACCATTCATTTTTTTATTAAATTAGAATTTTTTATATTAAAGAGGTGAGATGGCACCCTTTATTTAATAAAAAGATAGTGAGTCAAGCAACTCATTAATTATGAAGCTTTTTGAAGCTTCCTTTTGCGCCTTTCAAACGATTTTTATCTTGCAAGTGGAGGTCTCGGATCAAAGTGGGACCCACACCGTTGGATTCCTCTCATCAAATGCTTTCCAATGAGTAGTGGTTTGGCATCATTCCGTGCAATGTTGGATAATCTAGAGGGAATATTCATAGAATCTAAGGGAATTCGAGAGATATTGGGATAATCTTTGAAAATCAAAGGAATCTCAAGAGAATCTTAAGGAATCTAGGGAATCTAAAAAACTTCAAAAAGTTTAAGAATCGAGGGAAATCTCGATGGAATCTTAGAGATCTAAGGGGATCTTCATAGAACTTAAGGGAATCTATAAGAATCTACATAGAATCTTGGGTAAACGAATCTTCAAATAATCTTTGAAAATCTAGGGGAATCTTTATAGAACCTTAAGAATCTAGGGGGATGTTTGTGGAATCTTAGGGAATCGCAGGAGATTTCAAAGGATCTAGGGGAATCTTTGACAAGAGGGTGCATTCTATTGTGGGGAATCTTCATAGAATCTAAGGGAATCTAGAAGAACCTACATGGAATCTTGGAGAATCTAGAGGAATCTTACGATAATATTTGGGAATCTAAGGGAATTTCAAGAGAACATTTAAGAATCTAAAGGAATCTAGAGGAATCTTGGGATAACCTTTGGAATTAAGGAAATGTCAAGAGAATCTTAACGAATCTATGGAAATCAAACGAATATAGAGGAATCTAAGAGAATCTTCAAAAAATGTTTGAGAATGGGGGGAATCTTTATGGAATCTTAGAGAACGAGTGGAATCTTGATAGAATCTAAGGGAATCTAGGAGAATCCACATAGAATCTTAGGGAATCTAAAAAGAATCTTCAGATAATCTTTGAAAATCTAGGGAATCTTTTGTAGAACCTTAAGAATCTAGGGATGTTTATGGAATTTTGGGGAATTTAGGGGAATCCAAGGGGATGTAGGGAATCTTTGACACTAGATGTGTTCTATAGGGGATCTTCATAGAATCTAAGAAAATCTTGAAGAATCTACATGGAATCTTGAGGAATCTTAGGATAATCTTTGGGAATCTAGGGAATCTCAAGAGAATCTTTAAGAATCTAAAGGAATCTAAGGGAATCCTCATAAAAAATTTTGAGTATCTAGAGAATCTTGGTGGAATCTTGGAGAATCTCTATAGAATCTTCATCGCATGACTTTAAATTTGACTTCTACTCAATTTGTACAATTCCCGAGGAATGATCAGAATCTTGGGGAATATAGTTTAACATTGATGGAATCTCATAGTATCTAGGGAAATTTTCTAGAGTCTTTGAGAATCTTGGAGAATCTTTTATAGGATCTTCGCTGGATGGCAATCGCATTTGGCTTCTAGTAATTTGTACAAATTCCTCGTGAAGTAAACCGCCATAGTACAAAAACTTGTATATATATATATATATATATATATATATATATATATATATATATATATATATATATATATATATATATATATATATATATATATATATATATATATATATATATATATCTCTTATATATATACAATTATATTTGTGTGTAGATGTGTGTGAACAATTAAATCTCTACCGGTCCATCTCGATCGGATCGCTTCCACATTGAAGCCCCCAAATAAGCCACCTTAAATGACCCCTTTATTTGGGGCTTTTTGATTTGTGACGCCGGATTTGAGGAATTAAATTGGGGCTTTTAATCCGCATCAGCCGAATTTTGCTCTTCACTTTTCTACTTCTCCCCTACCATAACAGCGGAACTCCCCGAGTAATGTTTAGGTAATCGGTTTTGTAGCTCATTCTGAGACCAAGCCTTAGTTGCTACCTTGACCCGGTCGAACCGGGATTTGCCCGAACTCTTTGATTTCCTTCTAAAATGCCGAAAGAGGGCAAAGTTATTTTCATTTTAAGAGCCCCGCTTGCTTGATTCTTTGCTCTGCTTGCTTTTTTCAAGAAAGGCAAGGGATTTTCCATTGGCTTTTTCCAAATTTCTTGATCCTTGCATTGTTTGCATAATCTAACACTTTCATTTCCTTTTGCGAGAGCGATTCTCGGGCGCCATCGCCAAACTTTATGGCGATTTGTCTTCATTTTACGGTGGGTTATCTTCTAATCACGCTGCTCCTTATTGTCTTCGGATGAACGAGATGCAATGCAAAGTATTAGAGTAACATTGAGATAAAAGAATTTTATTTCTAATGTGATCTTCCCAAATAAGCCCCCCTAAGCAAAAGCCCCTTTATCCGATTCTTGAGAATCGACCTCCGATTCAAGAAATGTAATCGGATATGCATTTGGGTGCAAGCATTCCCGTGTTGCATGTAATTATAGGTTGTTTTAAAAGCGTAAGATTATGACAAAATCTTAGGCAGACCCTCTTTCTTGCATGGATCCGGGCAGGTCAGAGGGAAGAGGGTCGCATGGGTCTATCACAGCCTTTAAATCAGGTTCGTTTTATTTAAGATTTTATTTATTGTGTGCCGTTGGTGTCTTCTCGTCCTAAGGTTTCAGAGCGGCTTGATGAATCTCAAGATCTCTGGCCGGGCGCGGGCTTCCATTGTTCTTGGCCAAAGCGCCAAGACCGGGCTTATATGTGTGTTTTTGACCAGCCTTGCAATCTTTCTTTAGCATGTTCATCGATGCAGGTCCGAGCCTGCCCGATTCAGACATGGCGGTCGCGATTTCTAGAGCATTGACAAGGGTTTTGCAAATAGGTAAAAATTTCTTCTGTTTTTATGCAAATGTTTCAGGATTCTCCTTTTTAGCTTTCGAAGTTCTATTGCGGTGCATACAACAAAACTTTTTTCTATGTCACGGTCTTTATTCTTGAAATGGATTTTGGGTTAAAGCTGATTTCATCCTATCCAATACTTCTCATAGCTATTTGAAAATCGGTTACTTCAAACCTCAATTTGTTCAAATTTGCTCAAGTCGTGATTGATGTAATTTAATGCGTTTGGTTTTTTCATCGGGTTAGCATCAACAAAGATAGCATATGCTAGGATGAATTGCCGAGAATGGTTCTCTGCTAAAGAAGATCAAAGGGCGCATTTGAGAACAATCTTCTCGCATTGTCTTGGCATTTTGTGATCCAAGACCGGGAAAAATTCAAGGCTTTGGATGCCAATTCCTTTGCCCAATTTGTTTGTAGGTGAGCCACGCATTTTGGCAATTTTTGTTCTTGATTTTGTCTCCCGCTTGAAGGAGGATTTTTGCAATGATATGCAACGATTGTGGGTTCGAATCCCTTTCCATCCGTGCAAACCGTATGGTACAGTTATGAATGCGTCTCTCTGGTTCCTCTCTGTTTAGAGCAGCCCATGATTTGATATCCAATGTAGGCTTTAAATCTGGCTTTGAAACGGCATTTCATCTCTAATTTTCAGGATTCCTCCCGCAAAGAATATCTTCCAAATATCTTCGTGCAAAATATCTTCCTCTGTCTGCTGTGACATCATCTTTGGATAGGTAGATTATATTAAGCATTTTTGTGTGTATTCTTTTTGTTTATTTGGTTTTTTAATTGAGCTTAAATAGCAAGGCTTTAAATACTGCAAGCTAGTGCACTGGCATTCCGTTTTGGTTGCAAAGCAAAGATGCAATTATATATATATATACAATTCTCTTATCACTCATATATATACAATTATATGAGCTCTACCAACATGTTGGTAGAGATTGATCTCGGCCGTCCATCTCAGAGATGGACGGTTCAAAAGGTGACACCTCGAATCACCCCAAGCAACCCCTTTTGGTAGAGATTGATCTCGGCCGTCCATCTCTGAGATGGACGGTGCAGATGGTGACACCTCGAATCACCCCAAGCAGCCCCCTGATTTGGGGCTTTTAATCTCGACCCTTGAAATTGGGGCATTTCATCTGGATCATCGATTGAAGTTTTGGGGCTTTTAATCTTGGCCCTTGAAATTGAGGCATTTCATCTGGACCATCGATTGAAGTTGTGATTCCGGCATGTTGATACGCAAGTAGCCGAGCCTGGCCAAAGCTAATCCGACCACATTGGCCGCCTCTCCTTAAGAAAACAGGTCGCCGGAGCTGAGCCTTCTTCAAGCAAACTTGGAGTGATTTTTTTCTGTTGGCTATGGTTGAAGGCTATGGCGGATTGCTGGCGCCACACATTGACAGAGGTTTCCTACATTGTTGTGTTGTCTAAATATATACCTTCATTTATAGGTTATTCGATTTAGAGTTGCCATTTGAAGATGCCATGCTTTAAAAGATTCATATTTCTAAATAAAACGCGCAGGTTGCTCTTTCTCTGAATAGCTTTGCGATTCCATATTACTGGCATTCGCTGTGCTTTGTGTATTTGCAGCATTGGATGAACTTCTAGCATGTATGACCTGTTTATGGAGCCTTAATTAAATGCTTTCACAGGTTTATGATACATTCATGTGGTAACTCTTAAATGGGGACGGATTTCCACTTATGAAGAGGCACCTGGCTCTTTTCAATGGATGGCTAGGATCAGTGCGGGAAGATATTGAACATGGCAAAAAAAAAACGTTCATAGTCAAGATGTTCCAGTTTTGAAGTATGGCCCTTGAATTTAGGCACAGAATATGCTGGAGATCATTCTTACAATGGTGATTACCCTCTCTAGTTTTTTGTTTCAATCTTGCTTGGTTACATCCATTGACATTACTTTTATTTGCAGACTTGCATAAGTCAGCTGCAATGGCAAAAGCTGATGCAGGGGCTTCATCTCCAATCTATTCCTCCAATAAACCAAATTTAGGTAAGGATCCTTAACATCGTCTCCTTTCCATCCCTTCTATCACCGTGGGCACTCTGTGGTTTGTGCCACTTGGGTTACGGGACATAAGAGTTGGAATTGGCACATCTTATGTAACTTTTTTCTAGTGTTCATGTGTTGTGTAACAAGCAAGAATTTTCCACAAGTCAAGAATGATATAGTTTTTGACAGATTCATATTTTGTTTCAGGTATTTTGATTCAAATATTCTTTTGTTCCAGTATTTGATTTTCCTTATGTTCTGATAAGTTTGATTCATTTGAGAAGACTTTGTTGCAAGGAGCTTGGAACGTCTGCAAGAATGCGGCATAACTATGGCGGGTAAGGATTCCTCTCGAGTTTTGGAGATGGTGACACTAGGTTCAGTTAAGGTAAGGTTTACGACAAGCTAAAGCGAGGAATTGTTTTCCTAGGTTTGTCAATTTGTTCCTCCCTCTTCTTTGTTTGATTCTGGCAATAATGTAGAGGACTGGTTTGGCTTAATTGAATATTGCAGATGAAGCATAGATGCAGCCTTAATGATGATATCTTTGCTACCAATGTCTGGTAAAATTTGCAGAACATCTAAGACAAATTCATAATATTGATGAAGCATATAGAAAATGAAAGCAAGCATCAATAAGCCTCAAGTTGTCTGTGCAAAACTGGCCGGATATCCTTTTTACCTTTTTAGCTATGCTTTTTATCTCCTGCCTAAAAATAACTATATTTCCCCCATCCAATATAGCTATGTCGGTTTCTTCTTGTGTCTTAGCTCTGGCAGATCGGCAATGACAGTGGTTTTTTGCTCTGGGGCTTTTGATCTAGGCCCTAGAATGTGCTAGATCAATGGCTTAGATTTAATCGCCAATATTAAATGTAATAATTAATGCCAACTGATGAGGTGGCACAGGAGGCAAAGCTTGCTGATGAATTGGGCGCCGGATCGGTCTGCCCCGCATAGGGGACCGAAGCTCTGGATATGGAAGCTCTGGATCTGGTATTCTTCTTATGTCACAAAGCTACATAATTCTTTTGGCATGAATGCGAGATCACAAATTGATAGCACAGCCAGTATATCTGTTTTAGCATGCATGATTATTAGAAGTCGCATGTTTTTCTTCGAATATTCGTTATGACAGTTGATTTAATGTGATGAATATTTTTGAGTGTTGTTGGGCTTTAATCTATGAATCTAGCCCTGCCTAAATTGCTAGTTGTGGTTGGATGTGATTCAAGGGCGGTTTGTGAATGGCCATGAAGGTGGAAGCATTATGTAAAATACTCTCCTCAATTAGTTGAATGTGGCCACTTCCTCCAAAATCTTCTGTAGAACACCAGGTAATAGGGCCCAAGTAAGTTGCACTGAAGTAGCCACTTTCCATTTCACATGTGCATTTGTCTGCCTTTTTCGTTAAGATTTAGAAGAGGCAGTATAATGCGACCTATTTAGAGCTCTGCACGCATTTTCTGCATGGTCAATGCTGCAAACATGGCCTTTGTCTGTCGGGTTAGATGCTTACGTCGTACAAAGTCTTCTCTAGCACGCCAGGTAAGATGGCCCAGGTTTGTAATCTGCATTGGAGTGGCCACTTTCCATTTATAATAATTAGAAGGGGCAGTATAATGTGACATATTTAGAGATTTGCACGCATTTCTGCATGATAAATGCTACAAGAATTTGTCAGACGCATTTCATTGGCCTTAATAGTTGAGTTCTAACATGTATGTGTGCCATCCAAATTGTAGTTGGTGTTGCAGCAATTGCACTGGGAATCGGGGATGGCCAACATGGATGAGTCTTGGGAGCCCAAAGGAACATATTCGAATGTGTTGTTAGAATTGTTCATGTATGTAACGGTCTGTTGCAGCCATGAATCTCTCTTTTATTCCTTTATGCTTATTGTTTTTTTCCTTATGCAGTCATATGCAAATGCAGTTATTAGCGCATGGTCTTGAAAGTTCACATGGTATTCCATCAGTGCAATGCTGGAACAACATGCTTAGCAAAATAAAAGCAGGAGTTGGAGCCATTCAAGGTGGCATTTGTAATTATACTCTGCAGAGAATGGATTGGATCTGAACATCTGAACATGTACAGTGTGTAGTTATGATAAGAACATCCTGCAGTTGCTTGTGTTTCTTCAAAATTTGTTCCTCGTTGTAGCCTTTTGTTCCGTTTGTGCATGCCCACTAGTGCACATGCTTGTTGGTATGGAGCAATCTCAAAAATCATTATTTAAACAGTGGATTATATGCTTTGAGTGCCGTTTTCTCTCAAGACCTCCTGTAAGTAGCATACTCAATTCGTTTTGGATGTAATTTTTTGAACAGAGAAATCGATTATGCATCTGGCCATATGGCAAAGTATTTCAGTGATATTACAACATTGCGAGAAAAGCAAAAGGCAAGTTCTCTCCTGGATTACATAGACCTCAAAGTTTTACTTATTCAGTTGGCAAAACAGGGCATACGACATATCAAGACAAGCCAAAATAACTTTGTCATTTTCTGGATTCTACTTGCGTATCTGTTGTTTTCCATTCAGATAGCATGCAGAGAATGAGGTGCCAGATAATGAATCAGCCAGTCTTTGAGGTAAACAATGCCTTTGTGGCAATTTGTTCTTTTTTGCAAATGAAATACACTATCTGTATGAGCTTAACTTTCTATTAAGTCTATGCAGGCTACACCTTTTAGAGAAACAAAAGCAAAAAATGGCAATGTTTTTATGATGGTTCACTGCACGCATGGTTTGAAAGATATTGGATTACAACTTTGCACATGCATACTTCTACATGTAGATGTTCACCATACACTATTGGCTTAAGACATGGCCAATTTGCTTTTGCATGCACGCGTAGAGGTACAGAACAAAAAGATGAACGCATATAGATATGATTATGTAACAGTACAGGCTGTGCTAAGATTTGCTGAACCTGGGCCTCCTGGAATGCATAAATGAGACTGTCTTTTCTGAGTTGGAGCCGTAGGTTTTGGAGTCTTCTTTCTCGGCTGAATATTCAATTATCAGGGCCTTGGAGCTTTGGAAGGATATGGTTGCGGAACCTGTTGCAATTTATACTGTAGTTGCCAAAACCTTAAGGCAGGTCTTCTCCTTGCCCAGTTGCCCTGTTGTTGAGGCTTCGGTACTGCCATTCCCCTATACAGACAAGCATGGCCACACTTTGTGGTGCTCTTTTTGTTGCATTTCCAGAGATAGCATTACAGCTATCATTTAAGCCTAGTCATCAATTCAATATCCCGGTTTCTCGTGTTTTAATGGAGTGTTTCGGTGCTCAGGCCAGCTATGGTGCCATACATCTGCTGTAATATGTGGTTTCAATTTGGTTCTGGAAGAGGGCTTTTCACAACCTTCATTTGGCTGGATTTTATTGGGAATATTTTGTTTATGCCGGGCTCTTGGCTTGGCTACAGTACTCTCAGTAAAGGTACGCTATATTCTGCTCGTGGCTTCTTTTTTATAGTATGATTATAATCTGTTGAATGTGGAAAAGGCATCTGCACTATTTGGAAAATTTAATGCTTCTACTGATTTTGATTCCCCCTTAGGCGGAGATGGCCATGGAAGGTACATCTCAAAAGATGGCCCAAAATTGTCTAAAATCTCTCTTTTTTTGCAGCCAGCTGGCAATCATAGAGTAGATGTAGTTGCGAACAAAGTTAACTTCGGCAAGACCGACGGCATGGTTCCTTGTGCAAGGTATTGGTTTTTTAACTATATTTTAAAGCTTTTGGTTATGACATTTTAAGCCTTGGCTATGGCAGAATAGAAGATTTATCATATGTTAAACTGCACTTGCATAAAAAAATAATATTTTCCAGCATAAAAAAATCAGAAATGTGTTGGTTATGCTTGATAGTTTTATGTGCTCAAGATTTTTGACATACATATGCATTGCTAACCGAAATTGGGCTGTTGAAGATGCAACTTTCAGTATACTTGCTGCAAAATGTTTCCATTTTGACCCCGTAGTGTCACAAAATTACGATTTTGTATTCATCTAGTTAACCTTATTATGTAATATTTAGACAGAAGCTGCCATTTTCATTGCATCCAAATTGTAGCTATTTAATGTCCTCTTTGCAGCCTTGATACTTTCCTTATGCTGACGCTACCACCAATTGTGAATACTTCTACATGGGTATGCCATGCTTGACAATGGCTCATGCAAACAATGTCGGTGTCACTTTTTTGCATCAAGTTGGTATGTTACATTATAATCTCATCTCATACATCTTTTGTTGTCAAATGCCATCTTATTCTCATTTCGTTCAAGATAAGCCATCTAGATAAGCAGGTGCATAAGCCTTTTAGATAAGCAGGTGTAAGTCTAACCAAATGCCTTTTTAAATGTTCTGTGAGCTTCTTGCACTGCGTTTTTGCTTTTTCCTTTCCAGTTTTTCAATTTGCTCTTTCGTATTTTTGAATTGCTTTTATTTGAACGTTGCAGATGACTTGCAGTGGATGTATGGGTATATGCGGCATGGTTTATTGTCCTATTAATGATGTTCATATGAACTAATAAACAGGATCGGTGTGGATTGGGACGACGAGAAGGGCCGACAGAATGGAACTCTTAATGGAGGCTGTTATTTTGATGCTGCATTTGAGAATTCGGGTTCTCAAGGAGATATACATTATGCCGGTTAGCAGGATGGATTAATTTTCTATTGGATCTTAGATTGGGTATTCATGCCTTCAGAATTTTATGGCATGCATTTGAAGCCAAGCTTTAGGACAGCAATATGCGAAGCTTAAGGTGGGAAAGATCTTGCTTTATTTGGTAAATAGATGGTTTCTTGGTCCTTTCAATTGTTGTTGGTGGATAGGGTCTTCTTCAAGGTGTATATGATTTGGCTAATTTGACGTGTTCCAAGCTCAAGAGTGTTGCCTTAATTTGTGAAGGCAAATGTTTACACAAGGTCAAGAAGGATCTCTAGTTCTGCCTAAGAACCTAAAACAGCAGTGACATAGATAGGATGGTGGAATAAAATTGAGATCACCTCACCTCTGGCATAGTTGTGGTTTCAACAAGGCTTATTTTTTGTGTTATTGCATTGCAACTGTTTTTGAAACACCCTCATAAGAAAATAAATAGTTGTTGAAAATATCATAATTAGCCTTGCCCACCATGGTGAGGATGTAATTCATGTAATGACAAAATGAACCACATTCCATGCTAAAATCTTCACGCACCCTTTTACTTTAAATTCAAATTTAACTCATTCTTTACCGAGAAGTTTTAATAAACAATAGTGAGCTAGTGTTACTAGTTGAATGTCGTCAATTTGCATCCAGTGGAGACTAGAGATGGACTCCACTAGAGATGGAGGAGCCTAGAATTCTTTTTGAAATCTTTCTTGCTTGAACTTAAGGAGTAATTTGGTATGTGGTTGTGCCCCATTGCCAACCAACCTGTTAGTGAATAACTATGTTTGTTACGTCTGTTGATAACTATCAAAGATAGCATAGAGATAGCATTGACAGTGGTGTGCATATTATGAGGTCATAGTGCAACTGAATTGAATTCGATTTGACTTCTTCTAACCTAATTCTTGACACTCGACTTTAGACCTTGATATGTTTAAGCTTGGATTTTGTTCCCGGATGTTCATGAACCATAGTTCGTAGACCCATTGATAGTACAAAAACTTGTATATATACAATTATATTTGTGTGTAGATGTGTGTAGATATTTTGATCTCGGCCGTCCATCTCAGATCCGGGCGGCCTAATGGAAGCCCCAAATAAGCCACCTCAAATGACCCCTTTATTTGGGGCTTTTGATCACGTCCGTTGAATGTGCAGATCAATGGCCGAGATTTAGGCACAAATATTTAAGTGCAATCAATGCCATAAGATGGGTTGCAGCAAAAATTAATGGTCCTCTTGTGAGGTGGCATTAAACCAAAAAAAGGAAAAAAGGTCGGTTTGAAAAAATTCGATTTCTTTGGAACTATTGCGGAGGCTTCAACTCAAGCAGACGATCCCTGTTTTGTTTATTCAGATCCAAAGACTCTTCTATGCACTTTTTGTGGCTATGGCGCCACGATGCGCCTCCCCGACGACCTCTTCGGCCTCCAGAGATCCAACGAAATGTTGAAACGGTCCTTCCTTAGTTTGCTAAACTATATTTTTCCGCATTGATTTTGGCTCATTTGCTTGTTTCCATATCTCCCTTGGAAGGTTTGGTGGGTTTTGTAAACAGAAATTTGGGCTTATCCTTTTACACAGAAATGGAAAAGGAAATCGCAGCGGATAGGTCACATTTTCTTGTATGTTCATAGTCCTTCATAGCCACCGAACAATGTCAGGTAGTGTGCATTTTGGTTTTATTCTTGATCTAATATATGCTAAGCATGCGTGATTGTAGATTGTTATGGTGATTCCACAAGCAACCTAAAGAGGGTAGCTAACGTGAAGACACCAGGAGAAGATTGCTCAAACCGCGTTTGTGGTGTCTTTGCGAGAAATAGAAACAAACCGGTCTCTATGGCAGCATTTAGAGATGATGGCACTATCAAAGGGCGGCAATGCCGCCCCAACTTGTGAAGCTTTTAGAATCGGGGCGAAATAGCAAGCTAAACCTCAAACATCTTACATCTTACTGGCTTTGGAGCACCATGCGCATCATGAAACATTGCTGCATGTGTTATAATTGGATCACTTTCAACCCATGCCATCAAGCGGTGTTAGGACATTGCACGGGCAAATGAGGTCCACAGATCCGCTTTGGAAGAAGTAGGCTAAAACCCCTTTTACCTTGGCGTAAACTTGTGAATTTATCATTTGTCTATTCACATACTCTTGATTTGGCAATTGGACTCAATAATTGGGCCTTAATTAGCGCGTTGTTTAACATTATAATCCTCTCGATCCATGTTGCCGGATCCTTGCGAGAAAAGGTGGAAGCTTGTTGTGCTAGATTCGCGGGGCTGCAGGTTTTGTTGGTTCTCACGTTTCAGCGGCACTCAAGAAATGTGGAAATGGCATCATAGGTCTTGATAATTTCAATAGTTATTCTGTTGTTGCTCTTAAAAGAGCTCGGCGGAGAACCTCAAGAAAGCTGGAATGTAAATGCCCACGAAACCCTCTTATTGCTTTCCATCCGGCGTTCTTTGTTAACTAATTTGTGTTCATTTGCTTTTACATGTCGTGGCAAGTCGACACGTCACGGTAAAAAATTCAAAGCGTCTATAGTGGCAGATTTTAATACCATTGGTGATTTCTTTGTCTGCGTTCAACGGGGCAAGACGACAATTTGATGCGGGTTTTGTTTCTTCCATTTGCTTTCTTCATTTTGCTTTGTCATTGTGGCTACAAGCTTGAAGATCATATGATAGAATGGTGCGATCAAGTGGGTCGTTAAATCTAATTTTTAGTGTATTCTTAAAGTTGTCCTTCTATTTGAGCTTTTAGATTGATTTCGGTGTTTCCCACTCTCCACATATGCCCCAATTTGATTTTGTCGGGAAGCCCAAGTCAAAGTTGAAGCGGATGAGGAGGTAATGAGTTATAGAGAGGAATTTTGTGGTTTTGGGTCTGCGAATTCATGATGCCGCGGCTCGCATTATGATCTGCATTATGATCCGTGTAGGCAATTTGTTGTAGTGAAAGAAGATATGAGGGAGGCAAAGGCGGATCATGGCAAGCTTGGCTTTGATAGAAGCGAGTCCGTATCTTGCTTTGCGATAAGGATCCCAAAATGGCAGAGGAAGTGAGCGAACTTCTTCAACCTTTGTTCATATCAAGGTGCTTTTTCTTTCTCTCTCACTTCTTCTTTTTTGCGGTTTTACGGAGCTTTATTCTTGTTGGTTAGTAGCTATTGTTGTTTGTGGTATCACTTGATTTTGAACTTTATCTTTTCTAGATGATAATAAGCGTGGCAAAAGAGTGCTCGCCAAGTTGTAGAGGTTTTGAATTTAAATGGATCGGGGGTGGACATCGTTTTAGCTGAAGTAGAAGTTCCAAAGGGCTTTAAGATGTTAAAGCACGTTATGGAGGAGAAGCTAAAAGGATTCCTATTGTCGATAAATGTCAACTTACTTTGCATACTTAATGTCCGAGCAATTTTCCTTAACTCGGCTACGTTATTCTGTGGCGGTGATGTCTTGTCATGATGAAATGTACGTGGTCATGAAGTGCCTATGGTTAGGAGCGGTGAGACTACCTTGTAAAAACATTGCGGGTCAACGAAGCTGCTCAATTTGTGGACACACATGTGGAGACAGAGGGGCATGGTATGCATGGATTTCTTGACATATATTAGAAAATGCCACAAAGTGGGTGCTTTTTTTCGGCTTTGTTTGTACTAACTTTGGGTAATGTGATAGTTGGGCCCGGCGGGCAAAGACTTTTTGTCTCGCAAAGACACTAGTGAATCTAACACTTTGTCTACACCGGCACCAACTTGTTTTTGGATGATAGTAATGACAAGAAGCTTAACATGTCAAATGAATGTGCAAGCTATTATGAACCACGGTGGGTGCTTTACGTTGGTTAAATGTGTCTTATTGTGCGGTCGGTTATTGTAATGGCTAAATGCATATCATTGCTCTTTTCTTGATTGGGTGTTATGATTGCATTTTACAGCTTCGATTACGTGTGCTGAAGGCTCATAGCTTCTATCGAGACCTTCGAAGAATATAGACAAGAAGACCTATGCCGCGATCTTCACTACCCAAAACAAAAGGTGTGCTATTAATGTTATTGTCGTATTTTAAACTTGTAAGTGGTTGTTCATTAGCTATTTCTTTAGCTTTATTTTATAAGCCCATATTGATGCCATTCCACAGTTTGGAATCACACGAAATATTAGAGGAAGCTTATTAACAATATACCTTTACTTGTATGTGAACTAGTGGTCCGGGATGAGGCCATTTGGAGCGAGAGCCATTTCAAGTCATTGACAATTGAGGATCAAATAAGCACTTTATATGCCCTTTTGAAAACTAGCAACAAAAGTTTACTTTTAAGATGTTCTTCTTTGTTTATGTGCAAGAAGTTCCATGTTGGGCCATTCCTAACTAGTTTTCAGTAGCATCCACGTTATAAGTCTTTTGCATGTGGCAAATAAGGATGTTTGCAACATCAAAGTCAAGTCAAGCGAAAGTTGATTCAAGCAATATTGACATTAGAATTGCTTGTCACATTTCCATGTTGAACCTTTAATTGGCCATCTACAAAAACTTAATTGGTGGGATTGGGTTAAGCTACAAAATTTGATCTTCTATTTAGCACATTTTGTAACTCAATTGAATAAATGGGCAAAGAATTACTAATCTCTATATGGAGCTTGCTTTCCTTGGGGTGCAGTTGATAGAACCATTCATTGCAGAATTGAGAAATCAAATTACCTAGATTTTTTTATGAGCGAGGGAGCCACTTCTCCGGCATATCCCTGTTTATCTGTTAGAAGTGCTTAGAAGCATTTTACGTATCGTAGTTCTTAGGAAGGAAATGAACAAGAGCATTTTTTATAAACGATAGATCCTTTTTGGACAATACTAGGTGTTAAAAAAATCAGGCCAATTTATGTTTTTTTCCTACTAAAGCCTACTCTTTTATGTTAGAAAATGCGAAATGAGCTATGGCTGCCCGGGAACGTTATGGGCTGCAGAGCCATGATGCTTGAGGCATGGCTGCAGTTCGAGGAATGGTAAGTGGCATGATTTTGCACTGCGGATCCTTAAGAAAATTTGAGCACAATGGAGGATGGATTAAAGTCCTTAGAAGAGGAGAAAATGAAAGAATGCATCTCATGACCTTCATGGAAGTGTCTCGAGCCAAAATGGTATGAAAGGGCCCTTGTGTTTACAAGGGGAGTTTTTTTCAATGCCTACTTCTGTTGTATTTAGGTGTCTCCGCCCATTGCGCGATCACGATGGTTGGATATCCGGAAGAAGAAGCCATCTATTCTTATACTTTCAGTTCTTGAAGGAAATTGACAAGGGCAATGTTGAGAATGTTCTGCTTACGCCATAGCAATTGACTCTTTGGAGGCTACTGCTGATGCTACTCTTGAGATGTGGTTTCTTGTTGTTCGTGCGGATGAGGCTCACCATAGAGATGTCAACCATTTTGGATCTGTAAGAAAACAACCGCAAAATTTTAGGAACAAAAAACCAAAAAAGCAAAGCCATTCATACACTTCGATGCAACTTATTACACTAAAGCTTCCATGCCAAAAGGAAAAGATGGGGAAAAGATGAAGACGAACAAGGACAATAGAAAAAAACGAGGAAATTCATAAACTAGAGAGATTGTTCCACGGTATAGCCGTAAGTAAATAATCCGTCCTTACAAATAGCTATAACTAAAGACAAATAAAGAATAAAGAAGAAACGCCTTATTTTGGTACTACATAAAAGTGTTCGAAGTAGTCTAACATATAATTTTATTTGTAGGAAGAGTTCTTTGGTGTTGTCATTGACTGTCTTATAAAACGCTCTTAAGACACTCATTGACTAGGTATTTCAAATTCTTTGCTTTTCTATGGCATGAACTTTTTAAATCTAAAAGTAGAATGTTTGCCTATGCTTTGTGACAATGAACTTTATGTTTCCAGCTGAACAAATTCAAAATTGTATTTTGCATTGATGTTCCAAATACAAATAGACAACAAACATTTGAATTTTTTTCTTCTCAATGATCTGCCATGTGTAAGCCAGGGTACAATTTCTCTGTGGACCAATATGTGGCCATGGCATGTAGAGAGGTTTCTTGATGTTGTCATTGACTGGCTGGGCAGAGGGCAATTTTTCAGGTACAAAACTTTATCTAGCAAGGTTGTAATTGGTTACGCGTCATTCAGATTTTTTACCAGTGAAATTTTAAAATTTATTATTGTGGTTGTTTATAGTTGATTTTATGCTTCTTTATTTATCTTTTAATAAAAATAACATTCCCCATAAATTTTAGTGAGCTTCATTGAATGGTTAGGCAAAGAATTTAGCTTAAAACTTCATGACTCTAGACCAGATGCATACTGTCATTTGTGCCATTCTTAATCTTGGATTTTGTTCTCAGATGCTCATAAACCGTAGTTAAGTAGACCCAATGATAAAAGTCCATGGTCTTTCTTGATAAAATTTTCACGAGAATGTGATGGTGATATTATTTTTTTATTCTGACTGCCTTCCATTCACAAACATTCTCTGATTGCACCTAAAGTTAGGATTCAAGATAGTGGGGATTTTGATGGACTCCATGTATTTGTTCCGCAATCAGTGAAAACTAGAGCAAAAGTATCAGAGTTATTACCTTTACAAAGCCAATTTCTCATACAACAATGTCTCAAATGATGATGTGGAATGCAAGAGATGTACCAATTCCACCATTATGGATTGGAAAACAAACTTTCAGCATGGCACTTCCACTGGCATTGAATCATTCATATTCTGTGGACGAAGAAGTTCTAATGAATAGTGGTGAACTTTTGACTACTAGAAGTTCTAATAAACAATGGTGAGCTTCATCTAATGGCTATCAGGCAAGGGATTTGGCTTAAATATCATTAGTTTGGGTTAGATGGATACTTCCATTTGCGTAATATGACATACCATATAAATTAACTGTTATGATACTTGAATTCGACCTGAGCAAACAAAACTTTGGGATTTATCTATGACTATATGTTAGGAGAAAGGCTACCAAATTATATGAAACTATATGGCAATGTCGACCGATCCAACTTCCACTATGAGTTCTTCTAACTTAATTCTTGACACTCAACTTTAGTTGATCCTTTTAAGCTTGGATTTTACTCTCAAATCTTTGTAAACCATGGCTTACACCCATTGATAGTACAAAGACTTGTATATATATATATATATATATATATATATATATATATATATATATATATATATATATATATATATATATATATATATATATATAATATTAACAGATGGGCTTATTTGTGGAAAATGAGCAAGTAGGAGGTGGTAATAGGCACCATAGGAACATAAACTGAATTGATGCTTATGGCATAGACTAACCTTAGCCAAGAGGTTTGCAAAAGTACTAGAAGTGGGCACCATGGAGATAAGCTGCTAACCAAAGGTAAGAAAAATGGTCATAGTGACCGAAGCAGTTGAACAAGGGGAATGACGGGTAGAGTGAAAGTAACAGATGCTATCAATAGGATGGGACGTGGCCATGCGTAGGACTAGCATGAGCAGAAAAAATATGGAGCATCATGGGAAAAATGGTAGTAGAAAATTATGGGTATTGGAACACTTGAGCATTAATGTTAACTATTAACATTAAGGGCGTATGCATGTAAATAAAAGAACAAGGGAGAAGGTCTAAAGGATATGGTTGACATCGACATGGCTAAGGGGCACTACAAACTAAAGGTAGTGTGAAGACATAAAAGAACAATTGTTAGTAACATAAAGGAATATTAATGGTGGGACGTAGCCCTCCAATATGATAATGGTAATATATTTAAAAGGAATAATGAAAAATAGATGGATTTTAACCTTAACGGGGAAAATAGGTTATCTGAGTTAGGGTTCGGAGAGCAAGACCGCCGAATCAGACTTCAAGGATCCGGATGAGTCAGGGGCAATTTGTAAGAGAAATAAGCAAGGAATATATGCAATGATAAAGCTGACATGGGCTTCGGAGCATGATGGGGATTCCATGATTTTAGCAAGAATGGTAGCGGATAAAGTGAGATAGTATTGTAGATGCCCAAACAGAGGCAAATAGAACAGGGATACTAGCACATCCAATGGAAATAGAAAAGGTGGGCCGAAAATGGCAGTATAATAACACATTAGTGAGCAACAAAGGAAATGCCACACCAGTAGAAGAGCAGGAGCGCCCAAGTTCTTGGAAAAGGCCAAGATGAAGCACACCAGGCAGGAGATGATAAATCTGATCAATGGAGCAGGGCTGAATCTTGTTGCTATGTGCAAGAAGGAAGGGGAAAATCCGGCCCAGCCAAGTAAGAGGTTTCTGGAGCAGGTGGTGGAGAAATTTAATCTGGTGGAGCCTCATACCATCAAGAAAGGGGAAGGGATCACCAAATACATCAGCAAAAGCCAGCAGGAATGTGGCCAAAATGAGGGAACAAGTGTCAACGTGGTTGCAGAATCTATGGAGAACGTCCAGCAACTAGGAGCTAAGGACGACTCTGATGAGGAGATTGCGCTTAACCAGGTTTTGTTTCAGAGTAAATAATAAGAGTAAATAGCCAAAATTCGTTGGCATAGAAGTTTAAAAGTTTTCTTTAAAGGGGAAATGGAATATTAAAAAGTGCATCAGATCATAGGTGACTAGAGCATGCAGGAGTGGCTATTATGAACATAACAGGGAAACACAGTAATAGTAAATGATGAAGTTAGATAGTAGCAAATAGGAAAGATCAAGCTAATGACTCTAGTTGGAGTAGGAAGGTGGCCTGGAACTAAAGATAAATGCTGAATCTGGCTGCTACAGCTAACAAGATAGTGGAAGGAAATCATGCAAACGAATATGGTAAAAATAGAATAAATATGGTCAATGATAAGTTGCATAGACAGAATTTAAAGTAACTAACAAGGTAAAGAAAAGAAACATTAGAACATAATGCTTAAATAGTATTTGATTCTGCAGTATTTCATGGATATAATGGATTTGTAAGTATTCTATACTAATACATGTTTGGTGAAGGGCGAAAAGCCAAGCAGGGCTCAGCTTACCTGTTAACCCTCTCCCTATTACCAAGTCTATTGCTAATATGGGTCTGGTTGGTTACAGGTAACCAGCTCTGCTTCTCCAACTCTTTCTGGTTTTGGATACACGGAAGCAAGTGCACAAGGAGAAAACAATGATCTGGATGTATATGCTGCTGGACAGCATAAACAGAACTTTTTCTTAGACTTTTGCATACTTTTTTACATGGAACAAAGGTAACAAGTCTATTTGCAAATTTTCGGGTGCTTAAGTATGATATATCCGGTCGAATATTTGAGACAATGGATGCCAACATTGAAGCTCTGAACATGTAAGTCTGTTCAAAAAGATAGATAAGAATTGAAGACAACAAGCACTAATGGAAAACTTAGTATTTCTGGAAATTTATAAATACTGTGAATATGGTATTGCAGAATAGGAATGCATGTAATAGATAATGGTATATGCTGTTTAGCATGCTTATAGTATAAGAAACAAATCGAACATGAGGAAATAAGCAACTTAAGTCTGCATCTTGGTGTATATAAAAGGTCAAGGAAAATGCTTAGGAATAGTGGAATGCATACGCAGTAGTGAATTGCAAGATTAGTACAGTTTTCGGAAATTGTTGACAACATGAATTAAAGAACAATTGGTATGATGTAAAAGGTGTTTGGAATTAAATGTAAACTAAAAAATAGTAAGGTATACGAATCAGGCAAACAGATAAAAGCAATAAAAGAGGTAGTTGGTATGGGAGTAAAGAAATGCAAAATTATTGAAGGAAAATGTAGTATGAGGACATAAAATAAATTGAATACAGATATGAAAGCATGGCCTTTGTTTAAGAGGTTACCTTTGTTTAAGTGGTTGCAAGTGTTTAAAACTGGTGAAAACTAAGTAAAATAAATTAAGTGTTGTCATAGGAATAAGGAGTTATAAATTAAGTGGTGTTATAGGAATTAGTGTTTAAGCAAGCCTAAACCAATTTTCTGGTTTAGGACAAGGATCCCCAAGGCTCCCCCAGCCTTAGGCTAGGGACTGATAATTCCTGGACCAAGGTTTATAACTTTGGAAAAGGAAAAGGATATATATATATATATATATATATATATATATATATATATATATATATACAAGTGCTTGTAATATGAGGGACTGCATAAAGCCCGAAGATCCTATGAAGATTCTCTTAGATTCTCTAAAATTCCATCAAGATTCCCTTAGATTCTCTAAACTTTTAGGAAGATTTCCCTAGATTCCCAAAGATTCTCTTGAGAAATACCCCAAGATTCCTCTAGATTCTCCAAAATTCTATCAAGATTCTATGAGATTCCATTAAGATTCCCATAGATTCCTTTAGATTCTCCTAGATTCCCAAAGATTCATTTGAGACTCCCTAAGATTCTCTAAAGATTCCCTTAGATTCCAAAAGAATACCATAAGATTCCACTTGATTCTCTAAGATTCTATCAAGATTTTCATAGATTCTTCTACATTCTCTAAGATTCCATTAAGATTTTTCTAGGTTCTTAAAGATTTTATCAAGATTCCCCTAGATTCCCAAAGAAGCACATGAGATTCCTATAGATTCTCTTAAGATTCCTCTAGTTCCCATATAGTGTATGAAGATTCCCCTAGATTCCATCAAGTTTCCTCTAGGTTCTTAGAGATTTTATCAAGATTCCCTTAGATTCCCTTACATTCTCAAAGATGCTCTCTTAAGATTCCCATAGATTCTCTAAGATTCTCATGATATTCCTCTGGATTTCCTAAGATCCTATAAAGATTCTCCTAGATTCCCTCAACTTACCATAGATTCCTTGAAACTCGAACATTCCAAAAAGATTCTTAATGTTCGATCATGTAAAACTCCAATCTGCGACAAAATAGTGTCAAAGCACACTCATTGGAAAGTTACCGGCGAGAGGAATCTAATGGTGAGGGCCCCACCTTCATCCAGACCCTTCTCATG
The DNA here is from genome assembly GCA_021234155.1 of Isoetes taiwanensis. Lineage (NCBI taxonomy): Eukaryota > Viridiplantae > Streptophyta > Lycopodiopsida > Isoetales > Isoetaceae > Isoetes > Isoetes taiwanensis. The sequence continues at coordinate 91,141 of JAJEKV010000446.1, forward strand.
CTTAAGCTACGTGCTTTTGAAGGCGATTAAACAAAAGGAAGCTTCCTAGAATGTCCACTAATAAATGTTTTGACACCTCATTACTTTTTTTAATTAATAAGGGTGCCACCTCATCTCCTTTTAAAAAAAACTTATTTAATATTAAAAAGTTAATGGCTAGGATTTATGCTCACCTTTTGATCTAACGGTTAAGATCTGCTACACCAAATTCATTTTTTGGCACCTTCCTTGCACCTTCCCCATAAAAATCAAGGGCTAGGATTTTGCCTTCCCCTTTGATCCAACGGTTCACAGATGGGGTGTATGCCCCCATGCATGACTCATGCATGTCCCCATCAAAATCCAAGGGCTTAAGCTACGCCACCTCATCAACTTTTTTATTCAAGGGCCAAGATCAAAGATTTATATACGATGTGCTATTTTGTAACCACCCCCATGAGTTTCTATATATATATTATGATATATCTCTTATCTATATACAATTATTTGATGGGTCCTATGGGGGGTTGAATGTGGGTAGAGATTAATCCTATCCGTCTAATTTTTGAGGTGGCACTTAAATGGCCCTTGGATTTGATGGGGGCATGCATGGGCCATGCATGGGCCATGCACCCCATCCATGAACAGATTGCTGATCGGACGCGTGTGAAATCTTGGCCCTTGATTTTTAAAGGGGAAGATGCAAGGAAGGTCCCTTAAAAGGTGCTTTTTGGTGCAAATCAATCTTCTTAGTTGGATCAAAGGGGAGAAAAATCCTAACCATTAAATTTTTATTAAATTGCAATTTCTTTATTAAAAGAGGTGAGGTGGCACCCTTATTTAATAAAAGGTAATGAGGTGGCATCAACATTAATAGGTGGACTTTCTAGGAAGCTTCTTTTTTATAATCAGCTTCAAAGGCCGATAACTTGGCTGAGAGGGTGGGATGAAGGTGAGACCCACACCATTGGATTCCTCTCAGCCGAGAACTTTCCAATGAGTGGTGCTTTGGCATCGTTCCCCAGGTTGGAGCTAATGTGATCGAATACTAAGTTTCTTTTTTGGAAACTTAGAATTTTGGGTAATCTCTATCGAATTTAAAAGAATCTAGGGAATCTCCATAGGATTTTAGAGAATTTAAAGGAAGCTCAAGAGAATCTTTGGGAATCTATGAGAATCGCATAGGGAATCTTTGAGATTCTATATGAATCTTTATGAAACCTTTGAGAATGTAGAAGAATCTTCATAGAATCTAAGGGAATCTAGGAGAATCTACATAGAAATATGAGAAATCTAGAGGAATCTTGAGATGATCTTTAGGAGGCTAGGGGAACCCCAACAAAATTAGGGAATTTATGGGAATCTCAAGAGAATCATAGAGAATCTAGTAGGATCAAGTGCATCTTCATAAAATCTTTGAGAATCCTTGAAAATCTGCCAGAATCTAGGGGAATCTACATAGAATCTAAGGGAATCTATATAGAATCTAACAAAATTTAGGAGAATCCACATAGAATTTTGGAGACTCTAGAGGTTTCTTGTGATAAGTTCGAAAATCTAGAGGGATCTTTATAGAATCTTAAGAATCTAGGGGAAGCTTTGTGGAATCTTAAGGAATCTTTCATTAATAAGTGTGTTTAGTAGGGGAATCTCGATAGAATCTAAGAGAATCTATATAGCATCTTGGAAAATCTGGGATAATCTTTGAGAATCTAGTTGAATCTTAAGAGAATCTTAAGTAATTTATGGGATTAAGAGTATTTAAGAGAATCTTCCTTAAATCTTTGAGAATCTAGGATATTTTTTCCTGAATCTTCAAGAATCTAAGTGAACCTTTATAGAATCTTCATTGAATGGCTCAGAATCTAGCAGAATCTAAGAGCATCTTCATAAAATCTTTGAGAATCTAGGGAATCTTGATGGAATTTTCAAGATTCTAGGGGAATCTCTATAGAATCTAACAAAATCTAGGAGAATCTACATAGAATTCTAAAGAATTTAGAGGATCCTTGTGATAACGTTTGAAATCTCGAGGAATCTTTGTAGAATCCTAAGAATCTAAGGGAATATTAGGGAATCTTTTACACTAAGTGTGTTTTTCTAGGGGAATCTTGATAGAACCTAAAGGAATCTAAGAGAATTTATATAGAATCTTAAGAAATGTAGAGAAAATTTGGGATAATCTTTGAGAATCTAGGGGAATCTTAAGAGAATCTTAAGTTTGGATGGCTCAAAATTTGTGTACTCCCTTATAGTACACTCACTTGTATATATATATATATATATATATATATATATATATATATATATATACAAGTCTTTGTACTATGTAGGGCCTGTATGAGTTAGGGACTGTACAAATCCAACTAGAAGCCAAATACAGAGATATATCTCTTAGATTTTACTGGATTCTCAAAGATTCTCTTGATATTTCCATAAATTCCTTAAGATTCTCTTAAAATTTTTCCATTATTCCTTAAGATCTTGAGATCCCAAGATTTCTCTAGATTCTTCAAGTTTCTATGTAGATCCTCCTATATTCTTTAAGATTCCATCAAGATTCCCCTAAATTCTTAAAGATTCTCTTGTGATTCCTAAAGATTCTCTAAGATTCTCTTGAGATTCTTCTAAAATCTCAAAGATTCTATGGAGATTCCCCTAGATTCCCATAAATTATTGTAGATTCCATAAAATTCTAAGATTCCAAGAAGATTCTTAGAATTTGATCACATTGACTCCAACTGCGACAGAATGATGTCAAAGCATCACTCATTGAAAAGCTCTTGACGAGCGGAATTTAAAGATGTGGGCCTCACCTTCAGCCAACCCCTCTGCTGCAAGTTACGAGCCTTTGAAGGTCGTTATAAAATGGGAAGCTTCCTAGAAAGTACATTTGTAAAATGCTTTTGCCACTTCATTACTTATTTATTTACGACAGTGCCACCTCACCTCCTTTAATATAAAAAATTACAATTTAATCAAAAAAATAATGGTTAGGATTTTTTCTTCTCTTTTCGTCTAACGACTAAAGATTGGCAACAACAAATCCACTCTATGAAGGATTGTGTGAAGCCGAAAAAAAACACACCAATTGTGAAAGATTCCCTAGATTTTTAAAATTCTCTGAGGAGATTTTTCTAGATTTCCAAAAACTATTCCAAGATTCGCATACATTCCTCAAGATTCTATGTAGATTCCCTAGATTCATTCAATTTTGATAAAGATTCACCTAGATTCCCCTATATTATGGAAGATTTTATGAAGATTCCCTTAGATTCCCCTAAATTCTTAAAGATTTTTCTAAGATTCCCATAGATTCTATTGAGATTGCCCTAGATTTCCAAAGATTGTCTCAAGATTCACCTAGACTTCCCACGATTCTATGTAGATCCTCTTGAATTCCTTTAGATTCTATGAAGATTTCTTTATGTTCTATAAGATTTCATTAAAATTCCCCTAGATTCTTAAAGCTTGCTTTAGATCATATAAAAATTCCCTTAGATTCCATCAAGATTCTCAAAGATTCTATGTAGATTTTCTTAGATTCTTTATGGTTCTATCAATATTCCCTGGATTCTCAAATATTCTATGAAGATTCCCCAAATTCCCATAAATTCTCTTGAGATTCCCAAAGATGCCCCAAGATTCCCCATGATTCTATGTAGATTCTCTTGGATTCCCTTGGTTTATATAAAGATCCCTTTAGGTTCTCCATGATTTCATCAAGATTCCCCTAGATTCCTAAAGATTTTATAAAGATTCCTTTAGATCATAGAAAGATTCCCTTAGGTTCTCCAAAAATCCATGAAGATTCTCTTAGATTCTCTCAACATTCACATAGTTTTCTCAAGATTCTATGTATATTTCCTAGATTCTCTAAGATTCTATCAAGATTTCCCTAAATTATCAAGTATTTCTATGAAGATTCCCTAGGTTCCCATAAATTCTCTTGAGATTCCCCTACATTCCTAAAGATGCCTCAAGCTTCACACAGATTCCCCATGGTTCTATGTAGATTATCTTGGATTCCCATAGATTCTATAAAGATTCCTCTAGATTCTCCACAATTCCATCAAGATCCATTAGATTTCTAAAGATTCTATACAGATTCCTCTAGATTCTCCATGATTCCATCAAGATTCCCCTAGATTTCCAAAGATTTTATGAAGATTCTTTTAGATTCTCTTAGATTCTATGAAGATTTTTTTAGGTTCTCCAAGATTTCATCAAGATTCCCAGGGATTCCCCTTGATTCTTAAAGATTTTATGAAGATTCCTTTAGATCATATGTAGAGTCCCTTATGCTCTCCAAGATTCCATCAAGATTCCCCTAGAATCTCAAAGATCCCATCAAGATTCCCAAATATTCTCTCAAGATTCACATAGATTCCCCAAGATTCTATGTAGATTCTCCTAGATTATCTAAGATCCTAAGAAGATTCCCTAGATTCTCAAATATTCTATGAAGATTCCCTTGATATCCCACGTCCTCTCGAAATTCCCCTAGAGTTCTAGAGATTGCCCCAAGATTCACCTAGATTTTCCATGATTCTTTGTATTGTCTCTTGATTTCCTTCGATCTTATGAAGATTCCTATAGTTTTTCAAAGATTTCATCAAGATTCCCCTAGATTCCTAAAGATTTTATTGAGATTCCTTTAGATTCCCTTAGATACTATGAAGATTGAGATTCCATCAAGATTCCCATAGAATCTAAAAGATTCTACCGAGATTCCCCTAGATTTTTAAAGATTCTATGTAGATTCCTCTAGATGCTCTAAGATTCTATCAAGGTTCACCTAGATTCTCAAATATTCTATGAAGATTCCCTAGGTTTCCATAAATTCTCTCGAGATTCCCATAGATCCTCAAAGATTGTCCCAAGATTCACCTAGATTTCCTACAATTCTATGTAGATTTCCTTAGATTCTACGAAGATTTCCTTGGGTTGTCTAAAATTTCATGAAGATTCCCCTAGATTCTTAAAGATTCTATCGAGATTCCCCTACATTCCGAAGTATTCTCTCAAGATTCATATAGATTCCCCAAGATTCTATTTAGATTCTCTAACATGCTATGAAGATTCCGTTAGATTCTCATAGATCCTCTTAAGTCCCTAAGATTTTCTTGAGATTCCCTAAATTCCCAAAGACTATATCAAGATTCCGTTACATTCTCCAAGATTCTATGTAGATTCTCTTAGCTTTCTTGAGATATTATGAGGATTCCCCTAGATTCCCAAAGATTCTCCCAAGAATCCTGAAGATTCTCTTGAGATTCTTCAGAGTCCCTAAGGTTCTGTTGAGATTCCTCTAGATTCCTAAAGATCCCATGAAGATTCTCCTAGATTCCCTTAAATTACCATAGATCTCGTAAACTTCTAAGATTCTAAGAAGATTCTTAGAATCTGATCACATTAACTCCAATTGCATCGGAATAGTGTCAAAGCACCAGTCATTGGAAAGCTCTCGACGAGAGGGATCCAATGGCGCAGGCCCCACCTTCATCCGACCTCTGTACTGAAAGTTACGTGCCTTTGAATGCGATTAAGAAAAAGAATCTTCTTGGAAAGTGCATTCATAAATGCTTTCTAACTTTTTATTAATGAAAGTGCCACCTCACCTCTTTTAAAAAAAAATATCAATTTAATATAAAAAGTTAAGGGTTAGGATTTATCCTCACTTTTTGATCTAACGGTTACAATCTGTTGCACCAAATCCACTTTTTGGCACCTTCCTTGCACCTTCCTCACAAAATTGAAGGGCTAGGATTTCTTCTGCCCTTTTGATCCAATGGCTTGGGGATGTGGTGCATGCCCCCATGCATGCCCATGCATGCCCCCATGGAGATCCAATGGCTACGTGTTTACCACCTCACCTATTTTCAAATGAACGGCCTAGATTGATTTGAATATATAGATATCTATTCCATGGGGGCATCCAAAGTAATTTTATATATATTATGATATATATATATATATATACAAGTTTTTGTACTATGAGCGGTTGCACTATGAGGGACTGTACAGATTCGACTAAAAGCAAAATGCAGTGCCATCCAACAAAGATTCTATTAAGATTCTCCTAGATTCTCTAAGACTCTAGAATGATTTCCCTAGATTCTATGAGATTCCATCAATGTTCGCTTATATTCCCCAAGATCCATTGATGATTCTTGGAGGGATTGTACAAATTCGACTAGAAGTCAAACTTAAAGTCATGCAATGAAGATTCTATAGAGATTCTCTAAAATCCCATCAAGATTCTCTAGATACTCAAAGATTTTATGAAGATTCCCTAAGATTTCTTTAGATTCTTAAGGATTCTTTCGAGATTCCCCTAGATTTCCAAAGATTATCCTAAGATTCCTCTATATTCCCCAAGATTTCATGGAGATTCTTCTAGATTCACTTAGATTCTCTACAGATTCCCCTATAGAACACACCTAGAGTCAAAGATTTCCCTAGATCCCTTTGGATTCTCCCTAGATTCCCTAAGATTCTACAAAGATCCTTAGATTCTTAAGGTTTTTACAAAGATTTCCCTAGATTTTCAAAGATTACTTAAAGATTCTTTTAGATTCCCCAAGATTCTATGTAGATTCTTCTAGATTGCCTTAGATTCTATGAAGATTCCACTAGATTCTCTAAGATTCCATCAAGATTCTGCTAGATTCTCAAATATTTTTAAAGATTCTCTTAGATTCCCCTATATTCTTTTGATATTCCTATAGATTCCTTAAGATCCTCTTTGTATTTCCTCGATTTCCAAAGCTTATCCCAAGATTCTTATAGATTCCCTTAGATTCCTTTAGATTCATGAAGATTCTCTTGAGATTATCTCGATTCCCTAAGATTCTACTAAGATCCCCCTAGATTCTTAAGGTTCTATATAAAGACTCCCCTAGATTTTTAAATATTATTTGAAGATTCTCCTAGATTCCCTTAAATTCTATGAAGATTCCCCTAGATTCTCAAAGCTTCCATCAAGATTTCCCTAGATTCTTAAGCATTTTTTGAAGATTCTCTTAGATTCCCTAGATTCTTTTGAGATTCCCATAGATTCCTTAAGATTCTCTTGAGATTCCCTTGATTCCAAAATACCTCTAAGTTCCCCAAGTTTCTACATAGGTTCTTTTAGATTCCCTTAGGTTCTATGAAGATTCCCTTAGATTATTCGAGAATGATGCCAAACCACTACTCATTAAAAAGCATTCGATGAGAGGAATCCAATGGTGTGGGTCCCACTTTGATCCGAGATCTCGATCGGAAGATAAAGTCGTTTGAAGGCAGCACAAAAGAAGGAAGCTTCCATAAATGCTTCATAATTAATGGGGTGCCACCTCATTACCTTTTCATTAAATAAGGGTGACACCTCACCTCCTTTAATATAAAAAACTCTAATTTAATAAAAAAACGAATGGCTAGGATTTCTCCTCCCCCCCTTTGATCTAATGGTGGAGATTGGTTACATCAAATCCACTTTGAGAGGAAGCTTCCTTGCACCTTCCTGGTAAAAATCAAGGGCCATGATTTCGCCTCCCCTTTTTGATCCAATGGTCCAGGGATGTGTTGCATGCCCCCATGCATGGCCATGCATCCCCATGCATGACCCATACATAATCCAATGGCCCACGTTGCGCCACACAACTAGTGCCCCCAATCCGACGACAAAGAAGCATGTCACATATTTTTAGCACATTATATAAACCATGGGTGCATCGTTTCCCTGGGACACATAGAATAATTTTATAAATATAATGATATATATATATATATATATATATATATATATATATATATATATATATATATATATAAACTTGCCAAAGCCTTGACCAAAGACTTGGCTTTCTAAGCCATGGGCCTTAGAAATTATCAGCTCTCAGCCATAAGGCTGAGATAGCCTTGGAGATCCTGCATTTATTACTTTTTTAAACACACATTTAGGTATTTAGTCGTAACCATATCTTTAGAGTGCTGCCATAATCCAGAACATCCCAACATATCCTGTTCATTAATATCTTAATCCACGAATTTTACCACAGGACGCTAAAGCTTCCCAACGATACAACTCAAATATTACCAATTTCATATGCATTATGCTTCTTTTTGGAATGCTTTTTCTACTGCATGTTAGAGCTGCATGCATGCATGCCATTCTGTCCAAATTTATCGGTCCAAAGCCTAAGCTTGAGGAGCTTTAGAGATCATGTTCTAATTTTTAAGTTCAATACTAGGCCTATCTTTAATAAACGATAACATGACCATGAATGCATTATAGAGTTTAGAATAAGGCAAGATTCATGGCATTCAACCATGTATCATTCCTTACATCCTTATGACAATGCATACACGCTTACTAAGTCAAATTCTAAAGGCCATGAATCATGCCATTCAAACTGTAACAAGCTTGAATCATGCCATTTTTAACAAACCTTGAAACATTTTCTAATGCATACGTGCTTATATTTTTCACAAACAAATGTACGTACCGTCTTGGATTTCAACATGCAGTAGATGATGACACTTTTAAAGCATAAGTCTAAAGTTACTCCAATGTGGACTGTATGAACAGCTAGACCAACCTTGTATGTTTAACCCTTTTGATTCAACATGCACATATTCCATTTATGCACGTTCCCAAAGAATCAGAATTTTATAAGATGCTCAACCAGCTTAATTGAACTGCTAGATGATCCTATAATGCTAAGTAATGAAGCATAAGTAAATTTCAACCATATGAAACTGTTCTATGTAAACTGAAATAGCAGAAAAAGTCACTATAATATTAAGGTTCCTTAGCAAAATCACTGAAAACAAGCTTTTGCAAAGTATACTAGAACTTCCAGCAAAATAGTAAAAAGTTCTGAAACTCTATTCAACAGCAGAAAGTGTGAAAACATGGTGTTGCATGTTCAAATGATAAAACTTCCAGAAATCAAGCATGGTCTTAAAACAGAAATTATGTCAAGATAGACTTACTGCACACATCCAAATACCTTGTTTATTGTGCCCATAATTTTATACGCACAATTTAATCATAAAGAAAGAATTGAAATAGGTACCTCAGTTTGTAAAATGTAAAAGGCAACAGCCTAACAGAATACCAAAATTATTTGTTGAGACTCCAGTAGAAAGCTCAGGTTGCACTCCACATGCGACAAATCTTGCAACCAAAGACCTCACGCTGGCTTGTACTCATCATGTAAAATACGCGTTCAAACATCCAAAATACAAAGAAATTGGAGATGCAAGACCGGTTACTTGTAACCAAACAGACCAACATTAGCAAAGAATTGGTAATGAGGCAAGGGTTAACAGGTAAGCAATGGTCTTGGCATGGCTCATCGCCCTTCACCAACCATAATGCAATTATTTTGCTCACTTTACTTATCATATATTACACAATAGTAGGAAATACCACCAGTAATCAGTTGCAGGGATGCAGGATCCCTCCATTTAGCAAGTCCATTATTATTTGATCAAAATCATCTCAGTAATTCCACAACACCAGCTTCAGAGATTCTAGGCTAAAATGTTAAACAATATCGAGTGTAAACACCAGCTTTAAAGATTCTAGGTAGGGATATACTATGGATATTAAGATTCTGTTAACAGATGCTAATAGCAAATCTTTCACTGAGAAGTGTTCAACACCGCCTAGTAATATCTGGTACCACCCCCAGTGTACGAAGGACTCCACATAGCAGCATCTTAGTGGCCAGTTCATGAGATACTCTTAACCCAAAAGTCTGTCCATACATTAGGAAGTTCTAACAATTAAAGGCACAACTGCTCATATACTACAAACATGCATAATATCAAGAGGTTTTTGCATGCATGCTGCAAGCCAGCTTTTTGCTGATGCTTATTCTGCATCATTATATGCTCCACTTAAAATTATGTGTAGCTAGAAATTACATCTTATGGATCGTATTAACAACTATGCCATGAAGCAGATTACCACACATCTATTGATTAAGAAATCAAATGGTGTAGACAAAGCATGCAATTAGAAAACCTTTGTCTCCAGTATAATAGTAAGATGTTGGCAACCTCCACCTTTCTATTTTCGATTCTCACCAACCATTACCCCCGCTCAAATATATTATTTACTATGTCATGTCCATGTTTATTTATTATTTACGTGGCTATGCCTACATAACTGGTTTTTAAAAAACACACACCAGGACCGCCGGTGTTTGAGTGCACATGTGATCAAACTCAATTTTTCTTTTTCTTATGCATAAATAAATAAATAAGAACCTCGATTTAGCGAAGATGCCCTTGGGTTCAAAGATATGTCCTTCATTTTGTTAGTGTCATCTCCGGTTTGAGGCTGTTGTTGTTGCTAAATCTCCAAAGAGCCGCAACCTTCTCAATGTTGGGTTCTATTGCATCCTTGCTGCTTCCACTGACACCTCTGATGATCCTTGCTGCATATTTCTACGTCCTCTTGGTGCCTGAGCATTCCTAGATTATTTCCACTAGGGTCTTGCTGAGGCTCTTGTTGGGCGCTATCTACACTCGTCAGATAGTAATCAATGCATGTAATGGACTTAGAAACAAGAGCTAGCATAGTTGACGCATGCGCAGTGCATGAATTTGCATGTTCTTGGCCAAGCGGAATGCAAGACCCATGGAGCCCGACAGTGGCAGAATGAGTCTATTTGCTGCTGGTCTGCCTATATTTGGTTTTGTTAGCCTGGTGCTTGCTGGCCCCTTACGCCACATGATTACCTTCTGCTAAGAAAGCGGACTGCTATTTTTATCTACAGGTAAAAGCCTCAGTTCAAACCTGTGCTTTCTTGATGGTGTTTCCGGCAGCCATGTACCCCTGCTTCCCAAACTTAGTTGATTCTCCAGTTCGTGGTGTGATGGTCGGAGAATCAATCACGTACATCGACCATCGTCGCCATGATCAGATTAGAAAAGATTCGCCTCCTGGTATGCAAACCCTAGTCGGATTTCTGCTCCACGACATTGTATTTCCACCCTTTTTTTCTTTAAATATTATACTGATATTTACATAATTGTTAGCAATTTTTTCACATCTTACCTCATGGTTTCGCCTTCGGTATGCCCATGGGGTCATAATCCTTATAGTTACTCCTTGTTGCTCCTTTGGACAATGGGTGATGTCTCCTCCACTATAGCATATAGAACACAGCATACAAGATACTGAAATAGCTAAGCTATCTATATTTCACTTAAAATATGGCAGAGCTCCATTTCGCAGCATGATGCATGCAAATACTCATGTCCTTATTATGATCTCCCGTCCTGATCATAGAGATGACCTAGTGTAGGTATGCAATTGTTCCCATGCCCCAAATGCAAGCCGACCATTCCCCTGAGTAGCAGATGCGTGTCACACCCTCTCATTCTTTTGCTCCAACGTTGTTGTGCATAATCCATTGCTTTCAGTGTTTATCCAAGCCACATTAATCAAGTAGAATATAGTTAATTTCTAAAATCCCATTGCCATGGGGATCTTACAGGCCAAACGTTGGATACTCAGTCAAGCCTTTACCATAGACCCACCCCTATGGTATTTGGTATCCAAAATGTTGTCCAATCTTGCCTTGATTGTAGTTTGCCTTGTACTCCAGGGATGTACGCGACCACAAGGGCCTAAGACACTTGCAACAATATGAATAAGAAATTACGTCATGTCATACGTCAAAGGAAAGCCCTTAATAATTTTTCAAAAAGAAATTCCACAAGGCGAGTATATGTTCTATTGCCTTCAAAAATTTACACACTTCTGGGGCACCAATGTGTGCCTTTGTGGGTGCACCTAGAGTGCAACTTTCCTTTCCCAAAATGTGCGCAACACAAAGACTACCCGATTAAGCATAATACCATGCCTTATGTGTGATACACTTGCAATTTCCCTCAAGAAAATTGAGAAAATATCCTACATGGGTCTGACAGTCAAAGTCTAGGTAATTGTTGTCCAAAATAACTTAGATTGCATCATGCCTTATGTGTGCTACACTTGCATTTTCCTCTGAGAAAATATCCTATATGGATCTACCAGTCAAAGTCTAGCTAATTCTTTGTCTCCTATTAAAGAGCCATTGTTACTTATGTACTTGTACCTTGCCAAGCTGGTCTTGATCCTGGGTCCATTCTTAAATGCTGAGCATGCTCGTAGAAAGATGGTTTGCACTATGTCATTCTGGTCTATGTATCATGCCAAAGGCGGACCTGTTCAAAGATTGACCAATGGCCCAGGAGTCAAATACAATGAAATTTAGTTATTTAATTCACTTGCCCGTCCGCTAGCAACATGGCAATAACTTAGTATTGTGTTTAGTCATCTGATACAAGCCCCAAATGCAGACAAAATCATATTGGGTTTCCCAAGTCATTTCTAGCCTTTCTACTGGGCAGAACCATGTCACAGCCAGTTTCCTTTCCTGGTTCTTGTATCATGTGCATATACAGGAAGCCTACTTCCAAGCCAGGTCTCTTACTCAACTTCTAGCACTTGTACTGGGCAAAACCATCCGTTAATTTGATATATATATGTATATATATATATGAAATACCCTACCTCCAACCGGAAGGCAGCGGAAAACCTACTGAGTACAGGGACAGGAGGATCCCCATACTCATAGGGATCCCCCTGCCAACTGTGCATATGATAGAAAATGTATTGTAAAATTCAAACAATGCTACCAGTATGGCTATACATTGAGCAAGACAGAAGTGGCGTACTTGTATCCAGGAAAATTGCCAATCTTCAATAACCTATTGATTGTCAGCCATGCTTACTAAAGAGTTATACCAATATATGCAGGCTACAAGGCGCTCTTACCGGGTTACTATGCACGAAGGCACATTTTGATTTGTGCTATACTCAAAAGTATGCCCGAGGGCTTGCTTGATTTGGCCATAGGCCGTACTTTGTTAGTATAGTATACTCAAATTACTCCCATATTTCTGCATACTTTTTGAAAAAAGGAATTGCATATTTTCAAAAGCAGACATTTACCTAGAATATGCATGCCTCAAATGGACATTCTATTCTGCTGTACTCCATCAGCCTTTGTCTTTACCTCGAATTTGCATGCCTTCAAGGGCCACTCCTTTTTGCAGTACTCCGTCAGTTCTTGTACTCCATTAATTCACACTTGTCCTCCACTCTTGTTTCCTACTAGATGAATAAAGATTGCTTAGTTTGTTATCAAAAACATAACTCAAGCCACAAATACAAGTCATATCGTCAAATATATTCAGCAAAGCAGACTTTATTACTAGAGCAGGATCTCCAAGACTCACACCAGTTAAACCGGTATACTGAAGTCATAGAATATATAAACTTGCCAAAGCCTTGACCAAAGACTTGGCTTTCTAAGCCATGGGCCTTAGAAATTATCAGCTCTCAGCCATAAGGCTGAGATAGCCTTGGAGATCCTGCATTTATTACTTTTTTAAACACACATTTAGGTATTTAGTCGTAACCATATCTTTAGAGTGCTGCCATAATCCAGAACATCCCAACATATCCTGTTCATTAATATCTTAATCCACGAATTTTACCACAGGACGCTAAAGCTTCCCAACGATACAACTCAAATATTACCAATTTCATATGCATTATGCTTCTTTTTGGAATGCTTTTTCTACTGCATGTTAGAGCTGCATGCATGCATGCCATTCTGTCCAAATTTATCGGTCCAAAGCCTAAGCTTGAGGAGCTTTAGAGATCATGTTCTAATTTTTAAGTTCAATACTAGGCCTATCTTTAATAAACGATAACATGACCATGAATGCATTATAGAGTTTAGAATAAGGCAAGATTCATGGCATTCAACCATGTATCATTCCTTACATCCTTATGACAATGCATACACGCTTACTAAGTCAAATTCTAAAGGCCATGAATCATGCCATTCAAACTGTAACAAGCTTGAATCATGCCATTTTTAACAAACCTTGAAACATTTTCTAATGCATACGTGCTTATATTTTTTACAGCAAATGTCTGTACCACGTGCCGTTTCAACATGCAGTAGATGATGACACTTTTAAAGCATAAGTCTAAAGTTACTCCAATGTGGACTGTATGAACAGCTAGACCAACCTTGTATGTTTAACCCTTTTGATTCAACATGCACATATTCCATTTATGCACGTTCCCAAAGAATCAGAATTTTATAAGATGCTCAACCAGCTTAATTGAACTGCTAGATGATCCTATAATGCTAAGTAATGAAGCATAAGTAAATTTCAACCATATGAAACTGTTCTATGTAAACTGAAATAGCAGAAAAAGTCACTATAATATTAAGGTTCCTTAGCAAAATCACTGAAAACAAGCTTTTGCAAAGTATACTAGAACTTCCAGCAAAATAGTAAAAAGTTCTGAAACTCTATTCAACAGCAGAAAGTGTGAAAACATGGTGTTGCATGTTCAAATGATAAAACTTCCAGAAATCAAGCATGGTCTTAAAACAGAAATTATGTCAAGATAGACTTACTGCACACATCCAAATACCTTGTTTATTGTGCCCATAATTTTATACGCACAATTTAATCATAAAGAAAGAATTGAAATAGGTACCTCAGTTTGTAAAATGTAAAAGGCAACAGCCTAACAGAATACCAAAATTATTTGTTGAGACTCCAGTAGAAAGCTCAGGTTGCACTCCACATCGACAAATCTTGCAACCAGCATACAGCTGGCTTGTACTCATCATGTAAAATACGCGTTCAAACATCCAAAATACAAAGAAATTGGAGATGCAAGACCGGTTACCTGTAACCAAACAGACCAACATTAGCAAAGAATTGGTAATGAGGCAAGGGTTAACAGGTAAGCAATGGTCTTGGCATGGCTCATCGCCCTTCACCAACCATAATGCAATTATTTTGCTCACTTTACTTATCATATATTACACAATAGTAGGAAATACCACCAGTAATCAGTTGCAGGGATGCAGGATCCCTCCATTTAGCAAGTCCATTATTATTTGATCAAAATCATCTCAGTAATTCCACAACACCAGCTTCAGAGATTCTAGGCTAAAATGTTAAACAATATCGAGTGTAAACACCAGCTTTAAAGATTCTAGGTAGGGATATACTATGGATATTAAGATTCTGTTAACAGATGCTAATAGCAAATCTTTCACTGAGAAGTGTTCAACACCGCCTAGTAATATCTGGTACCACCCCCAGTGTACGAAGGACTCCACATAGCAGCATCTTAGTGGCCAGTTCATGAGATACTCTTAACCCAAAAGTCTGTCCATACATTAGGAAGTTCTAACAATTAAAGGCACAACTGCTCATATACTACAAACATGCATAATATCAAGAGGTTTTTGCATGCATGCTGCAAGCCAGCTTTTTGCTGATGCTTATTCTGCATCATTATATGCTCCACTTAAAATTATGTGTAGCTAGAAATTACATCTTATGGATCAGACAACTATGCCATGAAGCAGATTACCACACATCTATTGATTAAGAAATCAAATGGTGTAGACAAAGCATGCAATTAGAAGCACTGTCTCAGAGTATAATAGTAAGATGTTGGCAACCTCCACCTTTCTATTTTCGATTCTCACCAACCATTACCCTGCTCAAATATATTATTTACTATGTCATGTCCATGTTTATTTATTATTTACGTGGCTATGCCTACATAACTGGTTTTTAAAAAACACACACCAGACTGCCGTGCTTGAGTGCACATGTGATCAAACTCAATTTTTCTTTTCTTATGCATAAATAAATAAATAAGAACCTGATTTAGCAGTATGCCCTTCAGTTCAGTATGTCCTTCATTTTGTTAGTGTCATCTCCAGTTGAGGCCTGTTGTTGTTGCTAAATCTCCAAAGAGCCTGCAACCTTCTCAATGTTGGGTTCTATTGCATCCTTGCTGCTTCCACTGACACCTCTGATGATCCTTGCTGCATATTTCTACGTCCTCTTGGTGCCTGAGCATTCCTAGATTATTTCCACTAGGGTCTTGCTGAGGCTCTTGTTGGGCGCTATCTACACTCGTCAGATAGTAATCAATGCATGTAATGGACTTAGAAACAAGAGCTAGCATAGTTGACGCATGCGCAGTGCATGAATTTGCATGTTCTTGGCCAAGCGGAATGCAAGACCCATGGAGCCCGACAGTGGCAGAATGAGTCTATTTGCTGCTGGTCTGCCTATATTTGGTTTTGTTAGCCTGGTGCTTGCTGGCCCCACGCATACATGATTACCTTACGCTTAAGAAAGCGGATCGCTATTTTTATCTACGGTAAAAGCCCCCGGTTCAAACCTGTGCTTTCTTGATGGTGTTTCCGGCAGCCATGTACCCCTGCTTCCCAAACTTAGTTGATTCTCCAGTTCGTGGTGTGATGGTCGGAGAATCAATCTGTACATGCAGCCATCTGTCGCCATGATCAGATTAGAAAAGATTCGCCTCCTGGTATGCAAACCCTAGTCGGATTTCTGCTCCACGACATTGTATTTCCACCCTTTTTTTCTTTAAATATTATACTGATATTTACATAATTGTTAGCAATTTTTTCACATCTTACCTCATGGTTTCGCCTTCGGTATGCCCATGGGGTCATAATCCTTATAGTTACTCCTTGTTGCTCCTTTGGACAATGGGTGATGTCTCCTCCACTATAGCATATAGAACCACGAGATACAAGATCTTTGAAATAGCTAAGCTATCTATATTTCACTTAAAATATGGCGAGCTCCATTTTCGCAAACATGATGCATGCAAATACTCATGTCCTTATTATGATCTCCCGTCCTGATCATAGAGATGACCTAGTGTAGGTATGCAATTGTTCCCATGCCCCAAATGCAAGCCGACCATTCCCCTGAGTAGCAGATGCGTGTCACACCCTCTCATTCTTTTGCTCCAACGTTGTTGTGCATAATCCATTGCTTTCAGTGTTTATCCAAGCCACATTAATCAAGTAGAATATAGTTAATTTCTAAAATCCCATTGCCATGGGGATCTTACAGGCCAAACGTTGGATACTCAGTCAAGCCTTTACCATAGACCCACCCCTATGGTATTTGGTATCCAAAATGTTGTCCAATCTTGCCTTGATTGTAGTTTGCCTTGTACTCCAGGGATGTACGCGACCACAAGGGCCTAAGACACTTGCAACAATATGAATAAGAAATTACGTCATGTCATACGTCAAAGGAAAGCCCTTAATAATTTTTCAAAAAGAAATTCCACAAGGCGAGTATATGTTCTATTGCCTTCAAAAATTTACACACTTCTGGGGCACCAATGTGTGCCTTTGTGGGTGCACCTAGAGTGCAAATTCCTTTCCCAAAATGTCTGCAACACAGCACTACCCAGTTAAGCATAATACCATGCCTTATGTGTGATACACTTGCAATTTCCCTCAAGAAAATTGAGAAAATATCCTACATGGGTCTGACAGTCAAAGTCTAGGTAATTGTTGTCCAAAATAACTTAGATTGCATCATGCCTTATGTGTGCTACACTTGCATTTTCCTCTGAGAAAATATCCTATATGGATCTACCAGTCAAAGTCTAGCTAATTCTTTGTCTCCTATTAAAGAGCCATTGTTACTTATGTACTTGTACCTTGCCAAGCTGGTCTTGATCCTGGGTCCATTCTTAAATGCTGAGCATGCTCGTAGAAAGATGGTTTGCACTATGTCATTCTGGTCTATGTATCATGCCAAGACAGACCTCTGTTCAAAGATTGACCAATGGCCCAGGAGTCAAATACAATGAAATTTAGTTATTTAATTCACTTGCCCGTCCGCTAGCAACATGGCAATAACTTAGTATTGTGTTTAGTCATCTGATACAAGCCCCAAATGCAGACAAAATCATATTGGGTTTCCCAAGTCATTTCTAGCCTTTCTACTGGGCAGAACCATGTCACAGCCAGTTTCCTTTCCTGGTTCTTGTATCATGTGCATATACAGGAAGCCTACTTCCAAGCCAGGTCTCTTACTCAACTTCTAGCACTTGTACTGGGCAAAACCATCCGTTAATTTGATATATATATGTATATATATATATATATATATATATATATATATATATATATATATATACAAGTATTTGTACTATGAGGGAGTATATCAAGTCGAGTGGTAGCTTGCTGAGATGTCAAAGTCAAAGTTGTGCAAAATCAACTAGAAGCTGCACCTAGGAAGTCAAAGTCAAAGTCAAGTGACCAAATAGTATCCTTCTCACATCCTTGGGTGCTTATTTCAATAAATTGAAACTCCCTTTTTAACATTACCCAAACATCAAATCGTAGTTGATGCTTTTAACGATAGACATACCATTGTCAAGATAAAAGCAAAGCAAGATTAAATTTGCCATTGTCGACAAATCTACGAACAAATGTGCAATTGTTTGCCATTTTATGCAGGCTCAATTGCATACACAATCCAATTGCTTGGAAGCACCTCCAACCATATGAAGATTCAAATGAATTAACAATTTTGTCTAGTTATGAAAATCAATTTAGTAGCAATGGACACAACTGTAAAACAACAGCAAAATTGATGACAATTGATCTCTCTAATTTGATGGCTTGCTTTCATGATCTTGCTATCTTTGAGTTGCAAACTCGAATATAACCCACCAACATTAACATATATAGATGACATTGATAATGCATGCGCTTGGATTGTCTATGAAAGCTAAGGCATTTAGAAGAGATATTTATAACACCTTATGCCAAGTTCCATCAGTGAAGAGAAGATATTTTTGGAGGGGAGATATGCTTGAGTTACCATGGCAAAAACTAAAATACATGTAACAACATGTAAAGGAATGCCATTTTACTCTAAGCTTTTACAATCGATTAACTAACAAATACAATTATGATACTCAGCTTTTTAAGAACACAAAATCTAGTTTAAAGTATGCTTCATAATAGTTCAAATATTGCTTACAAAACCATGTATAATAAAGCATTTTTGGACTATTATTCTTCCAGAAGTCGTTGCAAGAGAAAATGACTTTGCTAACTCTAATCATATTGATATCATTGCCATGAAAAGACGCTTCCATGCCTCATCTCCATGGTAAAAAACAAAAGACAAATTATTGCCAACCATGAAAAGAGTTCGTATGATCTCAAGTGATGCTTTGAGAGAGGCATTCCCTACTTTAAATTTTTGTTGAACTCCAGAGCTAACGGAAGGAATCAAGGAAAGGAAATTCCATAGCTGTCGAAATGAGCCCAGTGCTCAAAGAAACAAAACCGATGTTCATTCGATGTTACTAGTACAAAGATTCATCTTTGTGCGGTCTTTCCTGAGAAAAGATTTTGACCCAACAAATTAATAACCTCCTTTTCTCATAATGTAAAATTCTACCATTATCAAACAAACTATAATTATAAATATCATTATTTATATCATTTAAAATCTAACCAATGCGGTGGTACCGCCGCATGCACGTCTTGTGTAATATATAAAAATACACAATAATAGAACATTTTATACAAAGCCTTAAACCTTTAACTAAATTGGTCATCTTATTAATTGCAAGCTACTTAATGTTACTACTATTATGTTAACTGTCAACATCTGTTCCTCTTCACGAAAAGCTAAACAGACAAGAGAATGCTACAAATTGACCATCTGCTCCAAACACATGCTTCACAACTGCAGTAGCCACAAGAGTAACAAACCCAGCACCTGATGTGGAATATTAGTACACAACTCCATTGCCATTCATAGGCTTTAGTTGAAATATATGCCATTAGAAGCAAGTGGAGGAAAAACTATCCCGACTGAAGTTCATTATATGTTGGATGGCAAAAAGCGAGTAGATTATATGTAGCTCCTTGTATATACTGAAACCATCATCCAAAAATGTATACCGCATCCAAATGTGGTTTATCCGCATCCACCATGAGTTCTATTGGAAGAATACTTAATCGACCACATAATTATTGGCTTAAAAGCACTTCAATATCTTACGCCTTAGACAAATCTACATTGCTTGGTCCGACAATTATCCGCTTGAAGAAAATGAGAGAAATTAGACCCTTTGGGAACAAGCTATATAGAATTTCACGACAAAGAAACCCACCGGATGTTAGCACTCAACTTTTCCATAAAGCATTGACACAATGAACACTCTAGTTATGGTATTGTTTTCTATTAGTCGTTATCAACGTTATCAACGCTGTAACAAAACAAAACTCAAGTTTTTTTGTAGGTAATCTTGGAAACCATATATTCTCCGTATTCATTTAAAGTTTCAACACGAAGAGGGAGGGGGAGGAAGAGGAGCCTCAAAGACTTGTAGAAGTTCAAAGAACTAAAGAGGCCACCGTCATAGTTACAAAATTTCTTCCAAACAGGCCCTTGCACCTCCACCAAAGAGAAGGAATGAGGGGTCTTCAATAAAGTTTTTGGGCATCCCACTTTGCTCCATATCGGAAAACCATCATCTTTCAACACACCTGAACATTACGCAATGCAAATGTCAAATAACAGTTTGACAACATGCAAAATGATCATCTAATAGGCATCTCACGGGAGTTTCGCCCAACACTTCACTTTTGCTAAACATGCCTACGTCACAGTTTTCTCTCCACTTTTCGAAGTTTTGCCTCCCGGTGCGAGAACAAAGAAACGCCTGGATTAATTTTCTTCGCATCCCGGCCCCAATGCTCCACATCGGTTTACCTTTGTATGCGCGGGAATTGTTACCACTGCTCCAGCTGGAATAACAAGGCCTCAAGGCTTATATCTGCAGAGAGTCAAGGCAAGCTTCGACCGAGCACATCAATCTCAACAACAAGAGAAAACGAATCCGAATTTTTATGCAACCGGATCATATTAGCACACATATATGGCAATTTGGTTTTCGACCTTCGCAAATCCTTGTGGCTTTTGAGAACCAGTTAGAACAAACAAACTATTGGATACAAACAACTAAAACCAAACCTAGATGTCAAAGATGGCACCCATCATAATATGTAAAAGGTTGAAGTCCAATGTCCAAGGATGCAAGAAAGATGTTATGTATGAAAACCTATAATTATGGACTTTTGCTACAAAAGCGGCATTCCCTTTAAAGCCCAAAGCCTCCTACCATGTCCACGAGCAACATTGCGGTATCCGGTTGGTTGGCAAAAGGCGTCGGCCAGATTCATAAGCAGTTGCTATAAGATATTTCATTTTTTAAGTTTGTCTTACGAAGATATCGCGTGCCCTCGGAGATTTGATGTACTTGAGAAAAGACCTATAAGCACAAAATTCACTTCTTTGTTAACACAAAGACAAGACTCTTATATAACTAGAGAAAACATAAATCTGCCAAACAACCCATATTGCAACTCAAATGTTCATAAACCTGCTGTTAACAACATCTAGTATTTTCGGAATCATAAGAGAATAAGACTTGCTTCGCTTTCAGCCATTTTTCCCGCAAAGCGCATGTTGTTGGAGCTAAAGGCCTCTACTAATATGGCGGGTATAATTACAAACAAAAGATACCATGTTCGATTCGGTGCATACAATACAAAGTTAAGCATACCTTTGCTTGGACATCGGGGATCTTTGTGCCAATCTTCAAGACTCCATTAAGAAGGCTGCTCATTGTCAAGAAACCATGATAGAACATTCCAATTAAATTGCCATTAATATCTTGGATTTGCGAGGGAAGATTTTGAATCTCCAGAAACAAAATCAATAAGATAATTCGTGAGTTCTTCTAAAAATGAAGATCCTCTGGGACCATGTAATCCATCCTTTGTCTGACTTGGTTCCTCTTCTCCACAGTTCGTAAGTATTTCTCTTAGCACAGTTTGCAACCTCAAACATGTTGTCTTATACTTTCTAAAATTCCTTTTCCATAGAGTTACGTCAATAGAATAAAAAATGCCAGAATAATAGCAGAAGGTTTCTTTAAATCGGGATAGAAAGTTTGCAAATTATTGGTGTTGGCTTCTTGCTCCACAAGAGTTATTTGTTGGATGAAGGCTTTTCACCATTACGAGAATTCTTTCATGGGTGTTTTTCAACACAGACACTCTCATCGGCATATGGTGCATTTGCATAGCAAAATTCACCGCCAAAGCTTCCCGAGGTTGCATCTTCAAGATATGAAGTCGGTGACTACGCACCATTCATTTGTAGAGGATAGAATTCTAAGATAACACCAACAGATTCTACCGGCTTTGTCGACCTCGCCAAGCTGTTTCAATTTTAGGATCTCCTACTCCAGTTATTTTAATATCGCGGCGCCTCCTTGTCTTTGACCAAAGCTTTGTATAAGACTAATCCATCGCGTGTGCCTAGAGAAATTTCAAAGTCAATGATGTACACCCTCTCTTCATCCTTGAAGGCCTCAGCAATGGCACTATGAGCTGCCATATGGCCAAATTTGAAATATGGACATACCTCATAAATGATTTGCATGGCAGATAGAACTTCATTCTTAGGGGGTTTCTTGCAGTTCAATATTCTACAGAGACTTGGCCCAGTTGATTGAATCTTTGCAAAAAGTCCCTCAACCATAGCTTGACAAGCCTCGCATGGGATCACCATAGATGGAAACTACTTCTTTTGGAGTATGTGTATAGTTATAGAACTTCGAAAATGAATGCCCTTTGCATCTGTCGAAACAATGTACCGCCATAATGATATAATATAGCCTATTTTATCGACAATAATCAAATTGCTTTGAGACCGGATGTTTTAGAGGCAACGTTACAGGGTCGTCAACACATGTTGGGATGCCATTTAGCCTGTTGTAAGAACACATTACACCAATTAAGTACAGGGGGGAAATAATGAGCAAGAACAACTTGCCTAAGGAACTCACCAAGTCTTTTACAATTGCGAACTGACTGCCAAGATGAGAAGAGATAATCTACAAAAAAAACAAATAATGATCTACACTTCGTAGTGCTGTTTGCCTGCAGATTCAAAATCAAAAGCATCGTTTGCCTCATTGGCCTGAAAATAGAAAACCGCATTCGTTTACCCCAGGTAAATTTTATTTCTTTGTTAAGTTCTTGGGATGTCAAAAAACTCTAACAAATCATCCATCAGCGCCAATAGATTCTAGCCCAACAAAATGCATATCCACATATGCATGCCCTAAGATGGATTAGAAAGAACATTTTCTTGGAAAGTTCAGTATATGCAAAGCATGAGAGCCCTTTGGTTCTGGCCTAGTTAAGGCAACAGAAATATATAAAGGGGTTCAGCAAGAAGAAGTGCCCCATTTTAGGTTGTTCGTGAAGAGCATGGAATGCATGGTAAAACCCACAAATGATGATGTTGATTCAATTTCTTAAAGTCAGAAGGTACCTGAGTTCCAAAACTCTGATATGTGCTCCACAATTGATTTGCTCCAACGACTCTCAAAGGTTGTTCTGCTGCACATGTAGTCACTGCTATAAAGTGAAACAAAGACCGTTTCAATCTTCAACCAAGATTTATATAAACGTTGGGGATGTAAGATGCCCGCCTATGGGTGTGTGACGGACATGCGCACGGACGCTATAGTATACTGTCCATACTTGCGAGGAGGTAAGAGGAGAGAGTTACATGCATCCGCATTCATGCCAAGATCTTTCAACAACAGCAAAATGGAGAGGAATGGCGGTGCTGCTCATACCCAATGGCGATGACCGTTGCTTCCAAAACAAAAGGGTAGAGATGAAAAAGAATTAAGTAGGTCCTAGACGACATAAATCTGCAGAAAAATAGAGAACATCGACGGCGTCATTATGTCCAAGCAAAATAAAAACGTAAATCTTAGACTCACGGCAAAACCTCCAAGACCTGGGTAAGCTAACATTGAGGATTTGCCTGTGCTCAAGGAAAATCCGGATATATAATGAAGCAATATCTTGAGCGATGAGAATAAAAGACCCATTAAGCAGGGCGAGGGCACGCCATTCTTATGTGCAAGCTAAATGGGCAATAAAGAATTTGCATTCAAAATCGATGGTAAAAAAAGCGCCCTAAGGATTGCTCATCTTTGCCGGGGGCCCAACATAAGCATTTTTGATCCCAAGCCGATCAAAAACTATCCTTTGGTAGAATCCGGCAAGCAACAGAGTCGTGAAGCGGCGACCTAAGGGAGAAAAAGGGTACATATAATAAGAAGGAGCAAATGGAGTTCCGACCACCATATGGCCCACCATTGCTCGATCTAGAATGAAAAATAGCCAATGCATGGAAATAACAGAGTGCAGAGAAATGCCACGATAAAATCCACTTCCATTCTTCATTGTAGATCGGCATATAGCCATTCCGGTACCACCAAGAAAAACCAAAAACTGGACGAACCAAGGAGCCACGATCCTACATTCCGGTGGAAACGAAGTCGCCGGAAGGATCATTTTGCTAGGCGCAAAGTGGCGAGGAAATTTTTGTAGCAGAGTATACCCGCATTAATTATTACATTTAATATTGGCGATTAAATCTAAGCCATTGATCTAGCAATGCCACCTCACGAATCACATAATAAATTCCTTCTCTTTAATGAACATTAAATATAAAATGCCCTTTTTTTTTTAAGGAAAATGCCCTAATTTCAGGGATGGACGGTCTACATAAAATGCCCCAATTGAATCCCTAGATCTAACGGCCCACATCAAAAGCCCCAAATAAAGGGGGCTGCTTGGGGTTGATTGAGGTGTCCTTGCGTCACGGACCGTCCATCTCGAGAGATGGACTACCGAGATCAATCTTTACTAACAATTTCCTTGCACCTTCCTTAAGCTTAAAATCAAGGGCCACAATTTCTCGCGTGCCCGATCGACGGCCCAGGGATGGGGTGCATGCCCCATGCATGCCCCATGCATGCCTCCCATCAAATCCAAGGGCCATTGTCGCGACACCTCAAGAAATCGACGGCCAGGAATAATCTCTACAAACTTTCACCCCCCCATAGGACCCATAATATAATTGTATATATATAATAGATAATATATATATATATATATATATATATATATATATATATATATATATATATATATATATATATACTAGAAAATTGCCCACCTGCGGTGGGCACTCCATATGACATCAAGAGTGTGGTAAAGACATCATGTGAGAACCAAATGATAGTTTTGTTGTTGTGCCTTCTATTCAAAATATTTATAGAGCCTTTTTCATTCCCATTCCATAATTTATTGGATGGTCAATATGTCAATGCATGAACTACATTTCATAAGTCGTCATAAAAAAGGTCAAATGGTTTTTTAAACACCATGTACCATGTGACTTTTCATGGGAGTTGTTATTTTGTTGATTGCACATCCTATTCTAAGTACTTTTTACCGGATGGTCAATATGTCACTCCATGAACTACATTCCATATGTTTCTTAAATTTTAAAAGAAAAGCTAGCCGGTTTACCTTGTCCTAGACCTAATTGCTAGGTCCTCGGCATTCTCTGCAGTTTTTGAGAAGGAAATGCTTCCCAAGGAACTCAAAACTGCCTATGTTCTACTTATTCTCAACGTTGCATGTGCATAAAATGCACACCACATACACCTTGCATGTGTTTTGCTTTGCAAATGCAATCATAAAATGCACACCACATGCACCTGGTTTATTAACTAAATTGTGAGGCACACCCTTAATCATGTGTATGATAGAACACCGGATCTACAATAAGATTTTGGACAGGTGAATAACCTTTAAATAATCCGATTATTTCAATGCTTATCCGTGTTCTCACAGCATATATACATTTATGCTTGTTGCAAATGCGGTTATAGAACTACATTAGCATGTATACCATGACATGCATCATGTTTGAAGGATTGCAAGTCGCAAATTATTGACATTACTGTTCAATTATTATGGTGGTTCTGTTGTAGAATATGTGAAATTGCAAGACTCAAGAATCGTATCAAATACATGCCTTTTTGAACAGCCCCGCACTCCCACAAAAGAATATTACAAACACCACCTTTTCTACCTGATCTTCTATTTATGGAAGATCACATTGGTAAACACATTATGTGGTTATCAATTGGTTTAGAAAAGAAATTTCCCTTTTTATCGGTTTCTTTGTGAAAAGTTTTTCGCCCGATGTGTGGTGTGGTGTTAAGATCCATCAATCTGAAAATTATACAAAGCAAGATCCTAATAACACCGACCCCAAGGGGTAATGATTTTACCTTGGGAATGTTGCCGAAATGTACATGTAAATGACAATGTTCTCAAGGTCCAACCTCTCCTAAATTGCAAGCACTTCTTCGCATGCAAGACTTAGACATGGAAAATGGTTTATTTAGTATGCACGATCTTGTATAGAAGAGGCATTGCTGAAAATCACGATAAACTAAATCAGAACATAAAATAATAGTTTGTACAAACATGCTAAGAGAGAAGTATCATGCACCACTTCTAGATTACTTCTAGATTACTTCTAGATTAGAGCATTTGCTTCTGACCTTTGGCTATGGCAAAACCATGGCCCCCAATGGTCGTGCCCACCTTGCAAACACAAATACACAAAAACACAAATATCAAAAGAAATTTAGGCAAAGCTCCATGATCAAGGATCTATGATCCAAAGATCTTTTAACATATAAAAACTACTCCCTCTTATTAATATTCGACATATAAGAATTACGTAAAATTGGTCTACTGATTATCATACACGGGACATATCATATGATTGCAAAGGGAAATGAAGAGCGAGGAGCAAGCCGATTCCAAATGCCATATACTTGCTTCAAGTTTCAATTCTAGAATATTTTTTTTATTGCAGGGCACTAAAGTTGGCTAGGCATAAAGAGGCATTCTAAATGCGGAATGCGGGCAACCCATCAAGCCACTCTGCTCAAATATAAGTGTCGATTCAACAACACTATGTATTTTTTGCAGAATAGCAAATGCAAGACATAGCTCCTCCTCAAAGTTTTTCTTGAAGATGGCCTTTACTCCATCCAAAAAATATTAACATGATTCACTGAATGATCCACACGCACAAAAAGGTCAGTTTTAAATCAAGAAAAGTAACATAAAGAAAGCCAGAAGCTTCTTATACCACAATTTCAAGCATGACATAGAAGAGATATGGACTGTCTTACAAACAAAGATGGAAAATTTTCTAACATATGAGGAGCAAGGAGCAAGCGGATCCAAATGCCATATATTTATTTTCTGCAGGTTCTAGAATAGTCCTTTGTTCTTACAGGGCACTAAAAGTGGCTAAGCACAATCTACAACCTACAATCCGGCCAGAGCGGATGTTTCTCTTACTCACGCCATTGACCGCGGCATCTGCATTTATGATATATGAATAAACACTCCCTCCGGGAAGATGATTATGCAGACATAATTTTACCGAGAGCCCAAATTACCCAAATTAGCATTGCCATACCTCTTTTTGCAGATCCCCAACCCGACTCCATCCTGGCTTTCGCAAATTGACCCAACATGCCGAACTTACATCCATGATATACTTGGGTCCAATCCACGCCATGGCCAAACTTTATGGGCGGCTAGTTCCAAATGAAAAGCACTGCAAACCAGAGCCTCGCTCTCGATAAGATGAAGAGCTCTTCAAAAAGAGCCCGATAGGCCCCATGGGCGCACAGAGGTCCGGCCCGATTTGGGCGAGCCTAAAGAAGCTCCGTGGGCGGATGCATTAGGCGGATGTGGGCTGGAAGCTCAGTTGCGCCATGCTTTAGCCATTGTCCCTAAAAAAATCGCCCCTAAAAAATCTGACCATCGAAATGGGCGGCGAAGCTCCAGTGGCCGGATGCATTAGCCGGATGTGGGCTGGAAGCTCCAGCTGCGCCATGCTTTAGCCATTGTCCCTAAAAATCGCCCTAAAAATCCTGACCGTCGAAATTATCAAGATGGATCTCAGCCATCCAATCTAGGGCTGGATCCAGGAATTACAGCAAAACATTATAATATAAGATATATATATATATATATATATATATACAAGTCTTTGTACTATGATGGAGTGTATAAGTTGACTGGTAGGTTGCTAGGAAGTCAAAGTCAAGTTTTGCAAAGTCGACTAAAAGCTACAACTAAGAACATGCTATGGAGGTGTTTGACAGAATGCTGTGTCATCTTATAGAATAGAATAGAATAGAATAGAATAGAATAGTTTTTTTTTATAGTTTTTATAGCGAGGTTTATATTGTAATGTATGTTTTCATTTAAGTTTGAGGTATAGCGGAATTCTATGGTGGAAGTTCAAATAGAGATTATAATTGCTTGCTCTAAGCTTGTTGATCCTATATATTGGTTAGCAAAATTTTATGATGGAAAAGGATTAGTAGGCTTCTTGATTGTACCGAGAATCTAAACATTTGAATGGTTGAGGTCTATATACAATGGATCAAGGTTAGTCAAAAAGGTTATTGATCTATATACCATGTTGTCCCCACACAAATGACGAATCAATGAGAATGCATCAATACATGCATCCTCTTTGGGTGTATAAGCACGAGCAAAAAGCCTCGAAGTGAGTTTCAAACTCATTCGTTCTAGTAGCCACTTGACCAATGCTCCAGTTATGCATCGTCCAGAAGAATGGACAACCTTTGTAGGCATTACTTAAGTTTGTCACGGCCCAGCTTCAAACATGGCAAGCAAGAGCCCTACACAATTGTAATCTACTCCACTATCTATACTTTTCTCTAGCTTTAAATGTTAAAGTTGGAAATGAAACAAATAAAGGGATAATTTTTGCAATACATGATATCCATTGGTGTTTGGTGTTTTATGATACATGCTCTAGAACATTTCTTCATAGTAATATCCTTATTAAGACCAAATGTATATTTTTCAATTATGACAATGATTGCAAATACGTAACATTGTAAATCTTGGCCATAATTTTGTTAAATTGCTTGCATTTGGAGGGGGTCCAAAAGAATGTCAATGCATAGTAATAACTTTTAACTTAAAAGCATCTGTAGACTGTTCCTAACAAAGCAGTATATTCCAAAATGTTCTCTAGAACAAAGCCCAACAAACCAGAGATATTCTTCCACCACCACACAAAGCTAGCGTTTCCCCCTAGGGCAACCCGAGAAGCAATAGTTTAGGGCTAAAAACCTTCAAGATGTTGTATTCCGGATTCAGTCCAGCAAATATAAATTAGTAAGCAAATACTTTGAAAAAGCAATATTTTAGTCATCAAAAATATTTGAAATGCCTCACCATAATCCTCTCTCTAAACCACTGAACAGACAAAATAACACCCGAGAAAACTGTAATACCATGAAAATGCAGAAAATATTAGTAGAATATAAGACGAGAAAACATGGAACCGTAGAATACTTTATCTCCCAAAAAGCCCATAACTAATATTTTATGGCCCTTTATAATGTGCCACACATCTATTGCGCAATGTTTGTTAATTCGATTTCATTATGAAAAAAGGGGGCCTGCAGAATATCTACCTTTACTTGTCAAAGTATTCAATTTGTTTAACATATTCATCATCATTGCCTAATGAACACCAATAAGAATAGAAAAAATGGCTTATTTGGGGTTGCGGTGTATCTGCTCACTGTTTCCAGAAAGCTTTGAGAGGTGTCATCTCTTGAGGGATGAACATTCATGATATAATCTCAATGATCCATGATTATTTAGAAAGTTCAGTGGTTCACAACCTAAAGCAGAGATTAGATTTGACATTTTATAAACATGGGAGAGACTAGTGATCTATAATTTTGCATGATAAGGAATAAAACGGGAATTTTATGTCAAACTTCCTCCATTTATCAATTGTTTTCTGAAGGGCGGCAGAAGAGCTATTTCTTTGTACCTAGTTATTTGCCTTCCCCTGTTTCAATAGTGCAGTCTTTTGCTCTCATGTCTTTTAGAATGAAAAGGAATGGGATGAAAAGGAATGTGTAACAATGTGGTTTGACAGGAATGTGGACAATCATTCATAATAAGAAAAAAATTGTACCATGACATGTTCCCGAGGATTACCTATGGTGGCGCTACTATGCACAGTTACCATCACTTCCATTTTCATGTTGCTATATAATGCCAGTTTTTATAGCCAGGCTTAGAGTGGCGACAAAGGCGGCACAAAAGCGGCATAAAATAAAGGGCGTATATGGCAGCCAAAAGCTCCTCTATAGGCATGAGCCTCATCAATCACAACATACCTGATGCAAATAATGGTAAATGTTCCAATTTGTGCTTTGGCTGAAGAAGAAAGGTCCTACCTACCTCGGATTACACAACGACCTTTCAAATTGCACATTGTGATGGCAAGATGGAGGTACATGTCAGGATTTATGAATATCCGAAAGGAACCATTTATTGAGTTAAGGATGCTTTGCACATAGAAGTAAAAAAGACAGTCACCAAGGTGAATAAATTGCGCACACGATTCTAGCACCATGTCTAACCATCTGCCTATCCTTTAAAGGTGTGTCACCATCATAAATGCCAGCCACAACCTCTTTGGAAACATTGGTAAAGTTCAGAAGAGCCGAAAGGTTTGGTTCTATGCAAGAACTGTAGAAATAAAAGATTTTCACGGTGAAAAAATCAAATATAGTAACGGGATGCTCGGCATGAGTAATGACATGAAGCCATGCCTTAGTTGGGAATACATATAATGCGGGGCGTGGCACGGTTAAAAGCTCCCGTAACACAGGAATATTATAGCACAAAGACTTCCCACTTTTTGTTGATGTGGCCACAACTACATGTCTTTTCATCACAATTTGCATTTATAGCTTCGACAAGTAATGTAAAGACATCAAAGATATGAACCAGCTCATTTTTAAGAATAATTTCTCATATACCAATACCCTTTGGTGCATAAATTTAGAAACAGACAAAAATAAAACTTGGAAAATGATGAACCTATACCCTAAAGCGACATCGCATACCGCACAAAAGACTCAAACAATTCCATGATAAATTATAGCAAATAATGCTAATAGAAAAAACACGGCAACAAAAGAGCATGGTTCTTGGCAAATGACAAATCTTGGTAACAATTCGGGGGCGAACAAAGATGCGCATTAGAGGAAATATATAAAAAAGAATAAAATTAGCGGCGCCATAAATGGGCTAGAAATAATCCAATTATATCAAGACCATTGGGTTAGACCCATTCAATTTATTTGAGAATATGAATACAAAAGGACAAAAGCAGTATTACGGAAGGGGAAGTTCCTATTTTTTGAGAAGTCTTTGGTAAACTACCAAAAACTCAGCGGCGGTGTTCATAACTCTACCTAGCACACTTTGTTGTTCTTTGCTTTTAAGATGTATAAGCCAAGCCAAACCCAACTAGCGCCCTTGAAAATAAAATCATTTATATGCATAGTGGTTTGTCGATCTCTAAGAATGGCATCTTTATCTGACTACAAACATTATCTAAGTGCAAGCACATCGAGCAATCAAACTATGTACCTGATCTCGAATTCTTCTCAAAGACTTGCTACCCAATGTTGTGAAGCCATTCTAGAATATGTGCTCTTTCTTTGCATCGGGCATTTGTTCATGTAACACACAAGGATGTTTTGCAAGGTTCAGTTGGAAAAACATGTTTCTGCCATGTTATTGGCGTCTTGTAGCCATTGCAACACTGTAAAAAGACCAACAACACGATAAATGCCCAAGCTTGGCACTAGAGTTGAAAACAAAATCCCGTTACGGTGAAAACCATGAATGCCAATAGATCAAATTAAATCCCAAACAATGTCCAAATTGATGAAACTATGTCGCCTAAAGCAGACACACATACCGCGACAAAAGACTCAAACAATTCAATGATAAATTACGACAAATAATCCTAATAGAAAGAGCATGGCAATAAAAGAGCATGGTTCTTGGCAAATGACAAATACTCGTATTAAACCGGGGCCGAGCGAAGGCTGCGCATTAAAGGAAAGGATAAAAAAAGGACAAGCGAAATATTCAAGAGGAAGTACTTGGAAAACTGGTGTTAAAGCCCACGGTGTTTGTTTGATCTGTACTCTAACATCCGCCATGTGCGTGAAGTTACTTTGAGGAAAGAGTGAATTTTGCCTCCAAAATATCAATAATGCTGAATATCTAAGCAAGCTAAATCGAGAATACATGCGGGGATAAAGAGGCTCCATAGGCTGCGAGAACTAAGAATCCTTTGCTTATCAAAATAAAGGCGACCAACATTAACAAAATACGTTACAAAGGCGCAACCTTTTACAAATGCAATCGAGGCTAAGCGAAAAACTTTGAAAAATTTGAGAAAAATATGGCGGAACATCAAAAACCGCAGTAGAACAAATGAGTTAACCCTATTTTGTCTTGTAATTTGGGCGACAAATCAAGAAACCTTTACATCGGAATTCCGTAGCTCGTGTAGACCTGATCCCCGCACTCGATCCTTGAATGTCTTTGATGTAGACCATTCCAATCTAAATGGCACAATGCAGGCGAAACATTCAGCAAAAAAGCGTAAAAAAAAAGCTGGGATAAATCAATTCGGGCCAACCATTATCCATCTTGCATCTGGTAGAAAGAAAACCTTGAAAATATCACACAATAGAATGTTTATGGCGGAAAGGAAGTAGGAGTTTATGGCGGAAAGCAAGTTGTGCGGGGCAAAGAAAAAAAGAACATTTGCTACTACATTGAACCATTAGAAAACCCGGTTGAAATTTTCTAGAAACACGAACAACGGTTGGAAACCTTCTAAAACACGGAAAATATTCTTAAAAATCGAAAAGAGAAAGAAAGAGGAGAGGGTTCTACACGCTGTATGGCGATTCAAAGCTCATGGGACTCAAGGTAATAGCTCAAGCGGTTTTAGGTGAAGGTCATTGCTCTCAAAAATTTTATGCATAAATCCTTTGATTGCAACAAGCGATAAATCATCGAACTATTACATTTCGCGGGCCTTCACCTCGGCATCGGCCAAACCGATCGACCCACAAGACACTTCACATTTTTTCCCATTCGGATATCATAGTTCGGCGGTCTCATCTTAAATCCTTAGCGCGAATTTGCAAGCTCAATCTTGGCGAAGTGGAACAATACTCTAGATGATCCATCTCGGAGCTCACCCGAAACATATTTTGGAGGACCCATGTCTTGAAATGGCTCAAAAATGTTTTCCGAATCCCAACATTTCTTTAGGTACAGCGAAGGCGAATTTTGTATTGATGAATCCTTGCGAGATCGGATATTCTCGGGCAACAATCGATCGGTTTCTCATTCTTATCTTTGCCACAAAGCGGCGCTCCATTGTCTTGGCAAAAATCACTTAAAAATCACGGTAAGGAATGTTTGTCAGAAGAAAATTCTTCTATCTCAATGTTACTCTAATAGTTTGATCTTTCAATAGTCCATGTATCACCCAAGGCAGTGATCTGCATCCCTTTCATCCGAAGACAACAAGAAGCAGCGAGTCAGCGACCGGAATGCGATTCTTTGTTGTTCAAATGCGCGGAATGGAAAGAAGTAGAGACCATGGTTAAAATTAATCGAGTGCATTTAATTAAAGCTTCACATTAAATCTTAAAATCCAATGGTCTGAATAAAAGTCCCAATCAAGGGCACTACCTAAGGGTCATTAATTTTTGCTGCCACCTCATTAAATAGCATTTATTGCCTTTAATATATGTGGCTAAATCTTAGCCATTGATCCAGCACATTCAACGGTCTAGATCAAAAGCCCCAATGATAGGGGCTGCTGGGCTTGATTGACGTGGCTTCGTGTGGGCCGTCGATCTTAAAGAAGGGTCAAGAAAGCGACACCACACTGTTATAAGGGGGGTGCTTGTGATGAATTGAGGTGGCTTCGCCAAGACCGTCAGATCTCAAATCTGGACCGTCCGAACGGCGACACCTCAGCGTCTATGTATAAGGGGGCAGCTTATATAATTGTATATATATAACAGATATATATATCAGTTATATATATAAAGGTATATCATGAAACTTTTCTATATAATGTGTTTGATTCATACATGCCCGGATGCCGTCCGTTTAAGGTGGGGCCGGTGAGGTGGCAGCATCAGGGCCATCCATTCCTTATGGGCATGCATGGAGGCATGCATGGGTCATGCATGGGGGCATGCACCACATCCCCGGACCGTTGGATCAAAGGGGGAGGATAAATCCTAGCCCTTGATTTTTTGTAAGGAAGGTGCAAGGAAGGTCCCTTAAAGTGACTTTGGTGTAGCAGATCTTAACCGTTAGATCAAAAGGTGAGCATAAATCCTAGCCATTATCTTTTTAATATTAAATTGATTTTTTTTAAAAGGAGGTGAGGTGTCACCCTCATTAATAAAAAGATGTCACCCTCATTAATAAAAAAAGTGATGAGGTGGCAAAATATTTATGATTAGATTTTCTAGGAAGCTTCCTTTTGTTTAATCGCCTTCAAAGGCACGTAGCTTGCGGTAGAGGGGTCGGATGAAGGTGAGACCTACGCCATTGGATTCCTCTCGTCGAGAGCTTTCCAATGAGTGGTACTTTGACACTATTTCGTCGCAGTTGTAGCCAACGTGATCGAACACTAAGAATCTTTTGGAATATTAGAATTTTACGAAATTCATAGTAATTTATAGGAATCTGGGGAATCGTCAGAGGTCTTAGAGAATCTAGAGGAATTCCAAGAGAATCTTAGGGAATCCATAGGAATCTGAGGAGATCTAAAGGAATCTTCATAAATACATAGAGAATCTAGAAGAATCTTGATGCAATCTTGGAGAATCTAGAGTAATCTTTATAGAATCTATGGGAATCTCAAGAGAATCTTTGGGAATCAAAGGGAATCTCAAGAGAACCTTTGGAAAATCAAAGGGAACCTATAGGAATCACGAGAGAATCTTTGGGAAATTAAGGGAATCCAAGGGAATCTTCATAGAACCTTTAAGAATCTAGAGGAATCTTGATGGAATCATGTAAAGTCTAAGGGAATCTTCATAGGATCTTAGAGAATCTAGATGAATCTTAAGAGAATCTTTGGGAATCTAAGGGAATCTTTCTAAAGGCTTGAGAATCTAGTGAAATCATGATAGAATCTTGGAGAATCATGGAGAATTTTCCTATAATCTAAAGAATCTAGGAGAATCTTCATCAAATCTTGGAGAATTCAATAGAACTACATAAAATCTTAGGGAATCTAGGGGAATCTTGGGAATCTTGGGAAATATCAAGAGAACTTCTCGAATCTAGGAAATATAAGGAAATTTAGAGGAATCTTCATAAAATCTTGGAGAATCTGGGAGAATCTACATAGAATCTTGAAGAATCTTGGCATAATCTTTGGAAATCTAGAAGAATCTAAAAAGAATCTTTGTGAACATAGGAGATATAAGGGAATCTTCATAAAATCTTTGAGAATCTAGGGAAATCTTCATAGAATCATAAAGAATCTAGGGAAATGCTTATAGAATCTTCATTGAATGACTTTGCATTGGCTTCCGGTCGAATTTGTGCAGTCCCTCATAGTAGAACCACTTGTATATATTGTATATATACATATATATACAATTCATGGTAATTTATAGGAATTTGGGGAATCATCAGAGATCTTAGAAAATCTAGAGGAATTCCAAGAGAATCTTAGAGAATCTAAAGGGAATCCATAGGAATCTGAGGGAATCTAAAGGAATCTTCATAAATACGTGGAGAATCTAGAGGAATCCTGATGCAATCTTGGAGAATCTAGAGGAATCTTTATAGAATCTATGGGAATCTTAAGAGAATCTTTGGGAATCAAAGAGAATCTTTGGAAAATCAAAGGGAATCTATAGGAATCACGAGAGAATCTTTGAGAAATTAAGAGAATCCAAGGGAATCTTCATAGAATCTTTAAGAATCTAGAGGAATCTTGATGGAATCATGTAAAGTCTAAGGAAATCTTCATAGGATCTTAGAGAATCTCGAGGAATCTTAAGAGAATCTTTGAGAATCTAAGGGAATCTTACTAAAGCTTTGAGAATCTAGTGAAATCATGATAGAATCATGGAGAATTTTCCTATAATCTAAAGGATTCTAGGAGAATCTTCATCAAATCTTGGAGAATTCAATAGAACTACATAAAATCTTGGGGAATCTAGAGGGAATCTTGGGGAATCTTGGAGAATCTTGGAAAATCTTGGGGAATCTATGAGAATATCAAGAGAACTTCTCTGAATCTAGGGAAATATAAGGAAATTTAGAGGAATCTTCATAAAATCTTGGAGAATCTACATAGAATCCTGAGGAATCTTGGCATAATATTTGGAAATCTAGGAGAATCTAAAAAGAATCTTTGTGAACATAGGAGATCTAAGGGAATCTTCATAAAATCTTATACAAGTGGTTCTACTATGAGGGACTGCACAAATTCGACCGGAAACCAATGCAAAGTCATTCAATGAAGATTCTATAAGCATTCCCCTAGATTCTTTATGTTTCTATGAAGATTTTCCTAGATTCTCAAAGATTTTATGAAGATTCCCTTATATCTCCTATGTTCACAAAGATTCTTTTTAGATTCTTCTAGATTTCCAAAGATTATGCCAAGATTCTTCAAGATTCTATGTAGATTCTCCCAGATTCTCCAAGATTTTATGAAGATTCCTCTAAATTTCCTTATATTTCCCTAGATTCAGAGAAGTTCTCTTGATATTTCCCAAGATTCCCCAAGATTCCCTCTAGATTCCCTAAGATTTTATGTAGTTCTATTGAATTCTCCAAGATTTGATGAAGATTCTCCTAGATTCTTTAGATTATAGGAAAATTCTCCATGATTCTCCAAGATTCTATCATGATTTCACTAGATTCTCAAGCCTTTAGAAAGATTCCCTTAGATTCCCAAAGATTCTCTTAAGATTCATCTAGATTCTCTAAGATCCTATGAAGATTCCCTTAGACTTTACATGATTCCATCAAGATTCCTCTAGATTCTTAAAGGTTCTATGAAGATTCCTTGGATTCCCTTTTTAATTTCCCAAAGATTCTCTCATTGATTCCTATAGGTTCCCTTTGATTTTCCAAAGGTTCTCTTGAGATTCCCTTTGATTCCCAAAGATTCTCTTGAGATTCCCATAGATTCTATAAAGATTACTCTAGATTCTCCAAGATTGCATCAAGATTCTTCTAGATTCTCTATGTATTTATGAAGATTCCTTTAGATCTCCTCAGATTCCTATGGATTCCCTAAGATTCTCTTGGAATTCCTCTAGATTCTCTAAGACCTCTGACGATTCCCCAGATTCCTATAAATTACTATGAATTTCGTAAAATTCTAATATTCCAAAAGATTCTTAGTGTTCGATCACGTTGGCTACAAGCATGACGAAATAGTGTCAAAGTACCACTCATTGGAAAGCTCTCGTGAGAGGAATCCAATGGCGTGTAGGTCTCACCTTCATCAACCCCTCTCACCAAGACACGTGCCTTTGAAGGCGATTAAACAAAAGGAAGCTTCCTAGAAAATCTAATCATAAATATTTTGCCACCTCATCACTTTTTTTATTAATGAGGGTGACATCTTTTTATTAATGAGGGTGACACCTCACCTCCTTTTAAAAAAAATCAATTTAATATTAAAAAGATAATGGCTAGGATTTATGCTCACCTTTTGATCTAACGGTTAAGATCTGCTACACCAAAGTCACTTTAAGGGACCTTCCTTGCACCTTCCTTACAAAAAATCAAGGGCTAGGATTTATCCTCCCCCTTTGATCCAACGGTCCGGGGATGTGGTGCATGCCCCCATGCATGACCCATGCATGCCTCCATGCATGCCCATAAGGAATGGATGGCCCTGATGCTGCCACCTCACCGGCCCCACCTTAAACGGACGGCATCCGGGCATGTATGAATCAAACACATTATATAGAAAAGTTTCATGATATACCTTTATATATATAACTGATATATCTGTTATATATATATATATATATATACAAGTGGTTCTACTATGAGGGACTGCACAAATTCGACCGGAAACCAATGCAAAGTCATTCAATGAAGATTCTATAAGCATTCCCCTAGATTCTTTATGTTTCTATGAAGATTTTCCTAGATTCTTAAAGATTTTATGAAGATTCCCTTAGATCTCCTATGTTCACAAAGATTCTTTTTAGATTCTCCTAGATTTCCAAATATTATGCCAAGATTCCTCAGGATTCTATGTAGATTCTCCAAGATTTTATGAAGATTCCTCTAAATTTCCTTATATTTCCCTAGATTCAGAGAAGTTCTCTTGATATTCTCATAGATTCCCCAAGATTTTCCAAGATTCTCCAAGATTCCCCAAGATTCCCTCTAGATTCCCCAAGATTTTATGTAGTTCTATTGAATTCTCCAAGATTTGATGAAGATTCTCCTAGAATCCTTTAGATTATAGGAAAATTCTCCATGATTCTATCATGATTTCACTAGATTCTCAAAGCTTTAGTAAGATTCCCTTAGATTCTCAAAGATTCTCTTAAGATTCCTCGAGATTCTCTAAGATCCTATGAAGATTTCCTTAGACTTTACATGATTCCATCAAGATTCCTCTAGATTCTTAAAGATTCTATGAAGATTCCCTTGGATTCTCTTAATTTCTCAAAGATTCTCTCGTGATTCCTATAGATTCCCTTTGATTTTCCAAAGATTCTCTTTGATTCCCAAAGATTCTCTTAAGATTCCCATAGATTCTATAAAGATTCCTCTAGATTCTCCAAGATTGCATCAGGATTCCTCTAGATTCTCCACGTATTTATGAAGATTCCTTTAGATTCCCTCAGATTCCTATGGATTCCCTTTAGATTCTCTAAGATTCTCTTGGAATTCCTCTAGATTTTCTAAGATCTCTGATGATTCCCCAAATTCCTATAAATTACCATGAATTCCGTAAAATTCTAAGATTCCAAAAAGATTCTTAGTGTTCGATCACGTTGGCTGCAACTGCGACGAAATAGTGCCAAAGCACCACTCATTGGAAAGCTCTCGACGAGAGGAATCCAATGGCGTGGGTCGCACCTTTATCCGACCTCTCTACCGCAAGCTACGTGCCTTTGAAGGCGATTAAACAAAAGGAAGCTTCCTAGAAAGTCTAATCATAAATGTTTTGCCACCTCATTACCTTTTTATTAATGAGGGTGCCACCTCACCTCTTTTAAATAAAAAAAATCAATTTAATATTAAAAAGTTAATGGCTAGGATTTATGCTCACTTTTTGATCCAACGGCTAAGATCTGCTACACCAAATCTACTTTAAGGGACCTTCCTTGCACCTTCCTTACAAAAAATCAAGGGCTAGGATTTATCCTCCCCTTTCGATCCAACGGTTCAAAGATGTGGTGCATGCCCCCACGCATGACCCATGCATGCCTCCATACATGCCCATAAGGAATGGATGGCCCTGATGCTGCCACTTCACCTGCCCCACTTTAAATGGACGGCATCCGGGCATGTAAGAATCAAACACATTATATACCAAAGTTTATGATATACCTTTATATTCCTCTAGATTCTCCAAGGTTCTATATAGATTCTCTTGGAGTCCTTTAGATTCCATAAAGATTCCTCTAAATTCTTCAATCATCAAGATTCCTCTGGATTCTCAAATATTTTTTGAAGATTCCCATAGATTCCTTTGGCTTTGAAAAGAATCTCTCCAGATTCTCTAGATTTTATAAGATTCTCTGAAGATTCCACCAGATTCCCGGAGATTATTCAAAGATTTCACGAAAGTTAAGACATCAACTTCTAATGTTGAGATAGCTCACAAGTATAGCCTTTTAAATATTGACAAAAGCGTCATTGATACCTGCAAAAATGAGATCTTATAGATTGGCAAAGAACTTTATCAAGACCAATCAAAGTAAGAAAAAGTTCCCGATCAATGACGAGTCTGTCATGAAGAACATGCAGTGGTTAGCTGATAACATATATGTAGCAGGCGTTGACAAAGCTTCAAACAATCCATCCTTCATATGTCCTAAACATGCAAGAGATGAAGCCCTGAATAGATTGAACAGTTCAGATTTTTGCTCAGTAAGAGAAGAACCACTGGTTATCGCATCTCGTATTAGTTTGGACATCCAAGATTTACTGATAGATTGGACTCTATCTTCTACTGAATTACCGTTTGTGTTTGGAATTTTCAAAGCACACAAGAATTGTTACAGATGGATCACAAGTGCTCATTGCTCCATTTTCTCAAATCTGGCTACACTAATTGCAGCTTGTCTTAATCTCTTTATGGACATTTGGCCTAGCGTTTGTGAAGAAAAGTTTGCACAAGTGAATTTCTTCTTGAAAGAGAAAATAAGAGCTTCTTGGATTGTATATCTTTCCATTAAGGCTACCAGGTAGAGGACTGATTTCTCAAGCCCCAAAACCATGTATTCTCAATGAAAAGTAGTTGCAAAATATTCATAAACATAATTCAACACTTAACATTCAAGGCAACCTGGTAGAAGGCTGATTTCTCAAGCCCCAAAACCATGTAACCTTAATGCAAAGTTGTTGTAGCAAAATTTTAAGCAAAAACATAAAGTAATATCGAATAAATTGCAAAAATGCACTATTATTGAATTGAAATTGAATAGTTTAGACAATAACATACAAAGTGCATAGTATACAGTTACATTTTTCGCGTCAATCCATAACCTTCCACGTTAACACCAACCCGGTTTGCAAAATAGAGACAATTGGAGGAAAGAGCCCGTACACTGCGACCAATCATGCAAGCGTTAGCGGTAATCCGATAACGATGCAAGGGCCAAAAGGTACATTGGGTCTCTCGGTTTATCGATCACCAATTGTATCCTTTTGCCACGAGTAAACGTTAACAAGAAAGAGAAATGGAATTAAAACTTGAGATTTTTCTTAAATCCCAAAAATTGCAGTTCAAAATATAATAGTATAATCAAAATTACTGATAGCCTCCAAAAAAGTAGACGGAGGGCTACATAGTTTGTTATCTAAATGACACTAGCAAGAGATATAAGCAACCAAACTTCTCAAGAATAGAAGCAAAAGAAGCTCCTTTTACGAGTCTACATTTTGACTTAGGTGCATCTCTCGAAATTTTAAGTCTAAGCATGTCAAAAATGAAGAATAAGTATTTCTTTGCCATGAAATAACAGCCATACAGAAACTGCCATAACTCTTAGCACAAGACTCTTTTTTATTAATTATATGTTTTGGAAACGACATGATATGCTCTATCCTCTCAAGGAAAACAGTCAAGTTTTGAAGAGATTTGCTATGTCGGGAAAACGATTTCTGAAATCCGACCTAATAAAATGCGACTTTATTATGAAACTTTTGCTTCAAAGTTTCTTTCTAGGATTTTCTACTCCATAACCCAGGAGATATACAAAGTAGAACATAACTAGTTCAAGAATAATTTAGCCTATCAATGAATTATCTAGGTTATGCATTTGCATTCTAAGAAACATTATTTCAGCATGTATTTACATTCGTCTTATTTGGGTAGTTTCCAAGTTCTCAAATTAGATCATTATTTTAAGAACTACCATTGATCTTAAAATCAGATCTGTAAGATAGTTTCAATCTTGATAAAGAGTGCCAAAGCTGGCTTTTGCTCCAAGCCCATAGCTTAGCACCGTTTGCATTGAAAATCATATGTAAAGCTACATGATTTGTTAGTTAACCGGCGATAGTAAGAGATATAAGCAACCAAACTTCTTGAGAATAGAAGCAAAAAAAGCCCCTTTCTTAAGTCTATATTTCATCTTAGGTGCATCTCCATCAAATTTTAAGTCTAAGCTTGTAAAAATGGAAGATAAGTACTTGCTGCCATAAAATGACAGCCCCTACAAAACAGACATAGCTCTTAGCACAGAGCTCTTTTTTTATTAATTATATGTTTAGGAAACGGCACAATACGCTCTATCTTTTCATGAAAAACAGTCAAGTTTTGACGAGATTAGCTATGTCAGAAAACGATTTCTGAAATCCGACCTAAATGTGATCTGCAGCTTTCTTATGAAGCTTTATTCTTCAAAGTTTATTTCTGGGATTTCCTACTCCATAACTAGAGGATTTACGAAGTAGAATAGAATGTAAGACACACCTGATATGTGTTCTTTGTGTGGCTTTGTATCGGTCGTGATAGAATCTTCCAGCTTCATCAAAGATGAGCAATGAGCATAAAATCCGAGATCTGGAGCTTTGTTTGCCATATCCGAATCTTCTGGGTTGGTAGCAACCAGCTGGGTTGGTAGCAACCAGGCGGTCGTTTGGCGCCCATGCCCTAAACCAATTTACATGATTGACATGAAAAATTTAATGGTCAAAATTATACTTATTAATTTTGTATGGCATTAAGCCATTTTTCATGTTTTTGTCAATTTTGTTTAACAAAGCCTAAGCATAAGATTCTATAGAGATTCTCTTAGATTCTTTAAGGCTTAGAAAAGATTTCCCTAGATTCTCGAAGATTTCATGAAGATTCCCTCAGATTCCCCTACATTCTCTTGAGATTCTTCAAGATTCTCTTGAGTTTCCCCTAGATTCTCAAAGATTAACCCAAATTTCCTCTAGATTCTCCAAGATTCTATCCCACAATTCTATGAAGATTCCCCTACAAAACACATCCAATGTGAAAGATTCCCCAAGATTACACAAAGATTCTTAATATTCTACAAAGATTCCTCTAGATTCTCTAAGATTATAAATAGATTTTATGTAGATTCCCCTAGATTCTTTTAGATATTATGTATATTCCCCTAGATTCCATTAGATCTAAGTACATTCCCCTAAATTCTCCAAGATTCCATTAAAGATCACGTAGATTCTCAAAGACTTTATGAAGACGCACTTAGATTCTGCTAGATTTCCTAAGATTCTCTTAAGATTCCCATAGATTCCCTAATTCTGTTGAGATTCCTCTAGATTCCCCAAGTTTCTATGTAGATTCTCCCAGATCCCCTTAGATTCTATGAAGGTCCTCTTAGATTCTTCAAGATTTTATGAAGATTCATCTAGATTCTCAAAGGTTTTATAAAGATTCGCTTAGATTCTTAAAGATTGTCTTGTGATTCCCATAGATTCCTCAAGATTCTATAGAGATTCCTTTACATTCTTTAAGATGCTATTCCCCTAGATTCTCTTAAATTCCCATAGATGCCATAAAATACCAAGATTCCAAGAAGATTCTTAGTATTCGATCATATTCGCTTCAACTACGATGAAACAATATCAAAGCACTACTCATTGGAAAGCTCTCGATGAGAGGAATCCAATGGTGTAGGCCCCGCTGCAAGTTACGAGCCTTTGAAGATAATTACAAAAAAGAAGCTTCCTCGAAATTCCTTTCATAAATGTTGGTGCCACCTCATTACTTTTTTATTAAATGAGGATGCCACCTCAACTCCTTTAATAAATAAATTGCAACTTAATAAAAAAACTTAGTGGCCAGGATTTCTC
Organism: Isoetes taiwanensis; assembly: GCA_021234155.1. Lineage (NCBI taxonomy): Eukaryota > Viridiplantae > Streptophyta > Lycopodiopsida > Isoetales > Isoetaceae > Isoetes > Isoetes taiwanensis. The sequence goes on from JAJEKV010000446.1 coordinate 134,475, forward strand.
CTCCCTCTTTTGATCCAAGGGCTGAGATTGGCCACACCAAAAAGCACTTTTAGGGACCTTCCTTGCACCTTCATTAAAAAAATCAAGGGCTATGATTTTACTTTCCCCCCTTGATCCAACGGTCTAGAGGCATGGTGCATGCCCCATGCATGACCCCATGTAGATCCTAAGGCCGTAGCTGTGCCACCTTATTGGCCCACAAATAGACGGCCTAGATTGATTTGAATATGTAAACAATCCATGGGTACATCGTTTCCCATGGACACATAGAATAATTATATATATATTACAAGTTATTGTACTATGAGGGACTGTACAAATTTGACTAGAAGCCAAATGCAGTGCCATCCAACGAAGATTTTATAAAGATTCTCCTAGGTTCTCTAAGACTCTAGAAAATTTCCCTAGATACTATGAGGTTCCATCAATGTTCGCTTATATTCCCCAAGATCCATGATTATTCCTGAGAGGAATTGTACAAATTCGAGTAGAAGTCAAATTTAAAGTCATGCGATGAAGATTCTATAGAGATTTTCTAAGATTTCAGCAAGATTCTCTAGATACTCAAAGATTTTATGAAGATTCCCTTTGATTCCTTTTAGATTCTTAAAGATTCTCTTGAGATTCCCCTAGATTCCCAAAGATTATCCTAAGATTCCTCAAGATTCCATGTAGATTCTTCAAGATTTCCGTAGATTCTATGAAGATCCCCCTATAGAACACACCTAGTGTCAAAGATTCCCCTAGATCCCCTTGGATTCCCCCTAAATTCCCTAAAATTCCATAAACATCCCCTAGATTCTCAAACAATTTTTGAGGATTCGCTTAGATTCTCCTATACTCTTTTGATTTGTATAGATTCCTTAAGATTCTCTTGACATTTCCTTGATTCCAAAGGTTATCCCAAGATTCCTCTAGATTCCTTTAGATTCTTAAATATTCTCTTGAGATTCCCTTAGATTCCCAAATATTATCCTAAGATTCCTCTAGATTCTCCAAGATTCCATGTAGATTCTTCTAGATTCCCTTAGATTCTATGAAGATTCCCCTGTAGAACACATCTACTGTCAAAGATTCCCCTAGATCCCTTGGAATCTCTTGCGATTCCCTAAGATTCCACAAAGGTCTGCCTAGTTTCTTAAGGTTCTATAAAGATTCCCCTAGATTTTCAAAGATTATTTGAAGATTCGTTTAGATTCCCCAAGATTCTATGTATATTCTCCTAGATTCTCTTAAGTTCTATGAAGATCCCCTTAGATCTCTAAGATTCAATCAAGATTTCCCTCGATTCTTAAACCTTTTTTGAAGGTTTTCTTAGATTCCCCTAGATTCTTTTGAGATCCAATAGATTCCTTAATATTCTCTTAAGATTCCTTTGATTTTCAAAGATTATCCCAAGATTCCTCTAGATTCCCCAAGTTTCTACATAGATTCTCTCAGATTCCCTTAGATTCTATAGATTATCCAACATTGCACGGAATGATGCCAAACCACTACTCATTGGAAAGCATTTGATGAGAGGAATCCAACGACATGGGTCTTACTTTGATCCGATACATCCATCGCAAGATAAAGTCGTTTGAAGACGACGCAAAAAAAGAAGCTTCCAAGAAAGCTTCATAAATTAATGAGTTGCCACCTTACTATATTTTCATTAAATAAAGGGTGCCACCTCACCTCTTTTAATATAAAGAATTCTAATTTAATAAGAAAATGAATGGCTAGGATTTCTCCTCCCCCCTTTTGATCTAACGGTTAAGATTGGTTGCACCAAATCCACTTTTGAGGAAGCTTCCTTGCACCTTCCTTATAAAAATCAAGGGCCATGATTTTGCCTCCCCTTTTGATCCGATGGTCCAGGGATATGTTGCATGCTCTCATGCATGGCCATGCATGCCCCATGCATGACTCATCCATAATCCAATGGCTCACGTCACGCCACTCAATCAATGCCCCCAATCCGACGGCAGAGAAGCGTGTTACATATTTTTAACATGTCATATACACCATGGGTACATCGTTTTCAAGGCACACATAGAATAATTTTATATATATCATGATATATATACAAGAAGGAAACATGCAAAATCAATAAACAGAAGGCATTATTTGGATGTATAGGCACATGGCAGAATTGAGAAAGTTTATCTCTAGTAGGCTCCTCGAATGGCTCCACACAATAATATAAATCAGTATAAACCCTATCAATCAACTGAATGTGTCCAAAATAAAGAACGCTTATGGTGATACTTCGACGTGCCACAAGGTTGGGAGTTAGGCTACATTCGCATGCGCCTCCGACCGGACTCCAAGATTCAAGGCAAATAACCGGAGAGACCCCCCTCCATTTCTGAAAAATCCAAGCCAGACTTGGAAGTTGACCTCAAAATATGAACATGGGAACTGGCTCGACTTCAGCTTTGACAAGAAATTTCGAAGTCCGGTCTGTTTCATGGGAACGTAGCCTTAAACTCAAAGCTTTTAGACCTTGAACACTATGTTGTGTTGACTTAGTTTTCTGGAAACATTTGCATAACCACAAGGCTAGATTTGTTAGCCTGAACATTACCCAAAAGACTTTGAAGGATGCAAGCAATCATACCTGCTCACCAATAACAGGAACTAGACTTACATGGATAAGACAAAAGTTCTCGGTACCTGAAACAACAGCGTAATGTTAATGGTTCTCCAATACATTGTACTTCTAGACGAAACTGAACTGTCGAAGGTGTTCGGAATCTTCTTTCTATGGCACCTTTACCTTTTGCCATATATGGCACGTGCTCCACATATAGCACTCTTGCCTATTGTGGCACTAGTCTATTGTGGCACATATTGATGTATAAATATGTATCTCATGAATGAAACATTGTCTTGTCTTGTGGGAAAAGTTGTGTGTATCTCATATTTCTAACATGGTATCAGAGCTAAGCTCTTCTGTGGTTACTTTTCGCGGGCTCTCCGGGACAAAGACACTGTATGTCTTTTCTGGATCTGGCTTCCCTGTTTGGAAGCTGAAGATGGAGTTGGTGTTGGAGAGTGACAAACTTTTTGATTATGTCACGGGTAAAATCCGTGTTCCTAAACAACCATTGACTAGTGGTGGTGCTCTTGCTACCAGTGGAGCTGAATACGATACTTGGGTCAAACTTTTAGCTGACTGGGAAGAAAAAGATAAAGCGGCACGTTCTTTGATACTTTATGCCCTCAAAGAATCCATTCTGATGGATGTTAGGGATCTCAAAACCTCTGCTGAGGTTTGGAGTTACCTTGACAAAGTTTATGAGCAAAAGACTGTCTATGAGATTTATAGTCTTCGCAATGATATTGCAAATCTTCGTTATAGCCTCACAGAATCTTTTGACCTTCACTTTGATAAGTTTAAAACTCTTGTAGATGGCTTGTCTATTCTATTTTGGTGAGGTCATGCCACCTCAACAACAAATTGTTGCACTTCTAGAAACTTTGCCAGAAGAATTCAAGGTTGTTCGTACCGTTTTGCTCAATAAAGCCAACCTCACTCTAGATCGTGTTCATATTTCATTGAAAGATGAAGCTACCAAACTTCAAAAATATTCCAAAGATCGGGAAAATTCGACTCTTGTGGTTCGTTCTAAACGATCTCGTGATGATGATCAGGATAATTATGCTGATGAGCCTGCTGGTCGTTCTGGTCGTGGGCGTGGACGCGGCCGTGGCCGTGGCTATGGTCGTGGTCCTCCTCCCAAAAGAAATCGCTCTATTGTTTGCGAATATTGTAAAAAGTCTGGCCATCCTGAAGAAGAATGTTATTATAAAAAATTTGCTACTGAGCATAAACTTCTTCTTGGCATGCGAGATGAGGGACATTGTGTCCATGATGCGCTTGAAATGGTTAAAGCTAATGATTCTATGCTTGTAGATTCTCACGCCACTCAACACATGACTCATCACAAGCATTGGTTGACTAATATCGTCCTCTTCTTGCTAAGAAATTTGTCTATCTTGGTGACAATAGACCCCTTCTTTGTCAAAGGTATTGGTACTCTTCAAATTGGCACATCTTCCGGGTAAAGCGGCTTTTGCATGGGGTTCTACATGTGCGGACCTTTCCCACAATCTTCTTTCTGCTTGCCTCTTATCGATATTGGCTTCCTTGTTCGGTTTGATAACCCGTGTTTGCCGCTTTTTGTGAAAGATGGTCTTGTTTTTTTTGCTTTGCTTTTTTTTCGCCAAGGCAATCTTTATGCTCTTCAACCTGAATGATGAGTTTGCTAATGTTGTGATATCTCGTGGTGATGATATCAAGTACTTTGTGGCATCGGCGCTTTGGTCATGCTAACTTTCAAGCTCTTTTGGACATGAGCTGTGATGAACTTGTGGATGGTCTCAATTTGTCAACCCATGGTGTATTGGGTGTTTGTGAGGCTTGTGCTCTTGGTAAGCAGCATCGCCATCCATTCTCTGGAGATGGACATCCTACTTCGCATTTCTTAGAACTTGTACATTCTGATCTTTGTGGCCCATTTTGTGTTTCCATTGGTAAAGCCCTATACTTTCTTCTTTTCATTGATGATTATACTTCGCTATACCTTTGTGTACTTTCTTTCCAAAAATCTGATGTCCTATCCATCTTTTGTACCTTTAAGAAATTGGTTGAGGTTCAAACTGGAACCATGATTCAAAGATTGCGCACTGATAATGGTGGTGAGTTTAAATCTTTGGCTTTTGACAAAGTTTGTGCAGAATCAGGTATTTTTCATGAATATACCGCGCCTTATTCTCCCAATGAGAGAATGGTGTTCTTTGAAAGGAAGAATCGCACAATCATGAATCTTTGTGCGTTGTATGCTTATTCATTACGGTTTGGATAAGTGTTTTGGGCGTAAGCCGCTATTTGCCCGCTAGCGTGTATGTGCAAAATCGCTTGATTACTTACGCTTTGAAAGGCAAAACTCCGTTTGAAGCCCGGTTTGGTCGTGTAAACCCAATGTTGCTAATTTGCGTGTTTTTGGTTGTATGCGCTTATGTTCATATTCCAACCGAAAAAAAAAGAAAAAAAGATTGATCCCGTTGCTACTGAAAGCTATTTTCCTTGGATATGCTTCTAATGCTAAAGCATATCGCTTTTTGGGATCCTGTTTTCGAAAAGTTATCATTAGTCGTGATGCTACTTTTGATGAGCTTTCTATGTTACGCTTTTTAAACCTAATAGTCAACATGAAAGTGACATACTTGCTGAATTCCCTTTTTAGATGATGATGATATTTTTCTGATGTTCCTATGCCATTTGTCTACTCCTCTCATTGCCCCTGCTATCCTTGATGAAAATATTCCGATTTTTGATCCTGCTGAAGTTCTTGATGTTCCTGAACTTGCTTATGATTTTGCTAATGATGGTGATTATGATGAGGAAGATCATGGTGGTCTTGATGAAGTTATTCATGAGGGTGCTCATGATGATGAAGTTGTTCATGAGGTTCCTCATGATGATGCTATTGTTGCACGTCGAGCTTGGAAGCCGACGCAACGGATCTTAGATTATCATTCTGCTTTGGCTATGACTGCTGATCCAATTTCTGTTGCTGATGCTCTCAGTTCAGATCAAGCAGAATCGTGGAAAATGGCTATGGAGGCTGAATATGAATCCTTGATCAATAAAGGTACATGGGAACTTGTGGAATTACCTCCAGCACGAAAGCCCATTCAATGTAAGTGGATTTTTAAGACCAAGGTTAAAGCTGATGGTTCTTTTGATAAATTCAAAGCTCGCCTTGTTGTCAAAGGTTTCTCACAAGTTGAAGGTGTAGATTATGAGGAACCTTTTTCTCCGGTTATGCGCCTTACAAGTTTGCGAGTGTTGTTAGCCTTTTGCAAGACAACATGATCTTCATATACATCAAATGGATGTAAAGGCGACCTTCTTGAATGGGGATTTGAGTGAAGAGATTTACATGGTACAACCCTTTGGGTTTGTTTGTGTGCGGACAAGAACACTTGGTGTGTAGATTGAGAAAAGCTCTTTATGGTTTGAAGCAAGCTTCAGAGCATGGTTCATAAAGATTAACACCTTCTTGCTTTTCTGGCTTTGGATTCCTTCCTAGTGTGGCTGATTTGAACATTTACTTCAAGCAAGAAGGGTCCTCTTATGTTTTCATTGCTTTATCGTTGATGATACGATATTTGTTTGCAATGATTTACCATACTTACATAAAGTGAAAGTTCTATTATCACATGACCTTTGAGGCGGTTGACTTGGGTGAAATTCACTCATGTTTGGGTATTCAAGTGCAACGTGACCGATCAAAGGGTTTGTTACATCTTTCACAATCCACATACATTTCTACCCTCATTGAAAAATTTGGCCTCCTTGAAGCAAAATCTCAAAGTACTCCTCTTGTTGTTAGCTCCAGATACTCCAAACTTTCTCAAAACCAAAGTCCTACCACTGATGAAGAAAGATTGCAAATGAAAAAATGTCCTTATGCTAGTTTGGTTGGTGCATTGATGTATTTGGCCAATGCAACTCATACGATATTAGTTATCTTTGCTAATACTCTTGGGCAATTCATGACTAATCCTGGACAGGTTCATTGGACTGCTGCTAAAAGGGTTTTGAGATACTTGAAAGGCACTTCTACTTGTGGTTTGTTGTACACAAAGCAGAATGATGTTGATAAATTGACTTTGCTAGGCTATACAGATGCTGATTGGGGTGGTTGTCCTGACACTTTTCGTTCTACTAGTGGAAGTTGTTTTTTTGTTGGGAAATCCTTAGTTTCTTGGATGAGCAAAAAGCAACGATGTGTTTCTGTTTCCACTACGAGCGAGTATGTTCTTTGCATCAATTGCGATGAGAATTGGTTTGGTTTGACGGTTGATGGATTGTTTCCATCAGACTCAGGTGGGGCCTACTTTACTCATGTGTGATAATCAAAGTACAATTGCATTGACAAAGGATGAGGTTTTCCATTCTAAATCTAAACATATTGAGCTACACTATCATTACATCAAATTGGAAGTACGAAAAAAGACTATTGTGCTTAAATATTGTCCAACGTCAGCAATGGTTGCCGACATCTTCACCAAAGCATTAGGACTTCAGAAACAAGAAATGTGCAAAACAGCTCTTGGAATTGTTGAATCTTTTGTTGTTACTTGAGTTGTTCTGAAAGTGCTTGGGTTTTTTCCTTTTAACCCACAAAAGGTTTTTTTGATCCAAGCACTAGATTAAAGATGCAGGGAGGGATGGTTGGAGGCATCTTTAAATATGAGATACAATTATTTTGATTCAGATTATTTTGTTCAAAAGGCTAAAGTTGCAGGGAGGGTGTTCGGAATCTTCTTTCTATGGCACCTTTACCTTTTGCCATATATGGCACGTGCTCCACATATAGCACTCTTGCCTATTGTGGCACTAGTCTATTGTGGCACATATTGATGTATAAATATGTATCTCATGAATGAAACATTGTCTTGTCTTGTGGGAAAAGTTGTGTGTATCTCATATTTCTAACAGAAGGGCCTCCGCAGAAGACATTGACTCAATATCTCCTTGACTCAATATCTCCTGCCTTGTCAAATTTGTGTTTTAGAACCATCAAATGTCACCTTACCAACACTAATGCAAGCTTTCTAGGAAGGATTTTTTGTGTCACCAACAGTGCCACCAAGTTTGATTACGCAAACACCAGCTCGTCCATCTCTTCCATCAACTGGAGTTGATGAAACAGATTCTATCCGTTCCTGGATTTCATCTATGAACAACTCTGCTTGGTTCAATAGCTCATTGTTTTGAAACAATTTCCTGAACTATTGCCAGCGTTTGCTCTGAGGCCTAAAAAGAAACGCATTGTATGTTAGACTTCTGAAAACGTTATTACAATCATACTGTTCTTACAAAACAGGAGATCCGAATGGCAAGATAAGGAGTTTCCCACGAAGGAACACAGACTGCCTTTAGCTTTGATGTTGCACAAAAACTCATGCAACTAGATCTTACTCCATTGGTCTGTCGAAAAAATATATTGTTACATCCCCGAGCCAATGAATCTCGCAGTCTTCTCTTCCAAGCATGCATACATGAGCAGCATATAAGAAAAACAGGGCTTATGCCCCTTTCAGTATGCAAACAGAGAAATAGATCATATAGGCATTATGCCAAATCCAGCTATTTGGCTATAACTAGACTAGCAAGCAAATTTTGAAATGAACAGAACATAAGTACGCTCATGATCTGGCCAAAGAAGAGAGGAAGATTTGTGGGAGCCTAATATAGGCTCTTGTTGCCCAGATGCAAAGCGAGATTCCAGAATAATTTAGAAGTTGTGGTTGCAAACTAGATGGCCATGGCATGCACAGTAAATGGGCCTCAGACAAAAAGGGCTTCCAATACAAATAACTTCAAAGCTTGTTGACTGAGCCTGTACAACACCTGTAAGGACCAGATTTGAGGCCAAACTGGTCGGAATCCAGCCTGGGAAAACTGATTTAGCTCTGCAAATGCAAGTGCAGAAGACATTCAAATCACATACCTTGATTCGCAAAAAGACGCTGGATCTTCCTATCAGCTCCTTACTGCACGATTAGGCACTCTCAGATTAACCTTATAGGTCATAGTATAGTTTACACAGACAAAAACTGCACCAACTGAGGAAAATTTGCAAGAATGGTTTTTCCCAAATTTTCCAGTGGAAAGCACTGCCGTGAAGAACTTTAAATATGGATAAAAGCTGCAGAGCAGAATTTAACAAGGGCTTATCCAGAGCAGAATTAACATCGTCCAGAGCAGATGATGAAAGCCCAGGCTTGCCCGGATAGCCGCTCCTTGATCTGAAGGAACAACGGGGCTTTTCATGCTGCCGCCATTTACTCCTGGCCGAGAAGATTGTTCCGAAGCTTAAACTGATGCTCCACAGCAGAATGAACATGAACTTATTACCACCGAGCCCATGCATTCCGAGTGCACAACAGGCTAGAAACGCAACAACCTGTTTACAAAATCTATATAACCTTTGTGAAGACCATTAATTAATCTGCACATTTTCAGCAAGAAGATAAAGCGGGCCATGCTTTGCACTGAGTTCTAGAGGCGGATCAACAGCCAGCCATGGCAAGCCACTGAATATTAGAGCAGCATCGAATCTCCGAGTAACTGTGGCGGCACCTATCACTGCAAATCGGCCAGCAAAAAGATGCACTGGAAAATTCCATTTCATGTAGTCGATTTTGTTAGCATCTTTACTATTTCCCCTGCATTACCAGAAGTAGCTCAAACCCGCTTCCAACATCTCCGCTTTTGTATAAGAAATCAGGTACCAATTATCTTCATACTTGCAAGAATATGAGGAATAAATGGTAATCATGGCATATAGGGCTGAGACGTCTGCATCCACAAAGAAAATAAGGCACAATGAAGCAACCAAACCAGATAAAAATTGCTGCAGAGAGACTGTTGGAGTGAAGTGCCACAACAAAAAATAAATGCAAGTGAAGAACCAAAAAAAACATGGCCGGAGCGCCCAGCTTGCTATGGCATACTCGAAATGCACAGCCGAGGTGGCCTTAGAGTAGAGACAGAATACAGGAAACACAAATTCGGCAATAGAAAGCTGAGGAAACCGAATGCAGAAACTTGCTATGGCGGGTTCGTCCCCCGTTGTGACAATGCACATAGGAGCCAACGTGGCGTAAACACATTGCATGAGATATCTATATTTATCTTTTCAAAGGGGTGCCGGAGCCACCACATTGCAAGTGGCATGGCATTTAATGGTACCTCACCTTATTGCGCCACATCACCGAGTGGCATTTAATCTCACATTTCGATTACTTTTTAGCCCACGGATGAGACACATTGTTGCCACCAATGTGTCTCATCCGCATTTATTGCCCTTAATATACGTACCTAAATCTCGGCCATTGATCCAGCACATTCAACGGCCTAAATCAAAAGCCCCAATAAAGAGGGCTTTCGATTTGGACCGTAGATCTGACACTATGGACGGTTGAGTCGGTGACACCTCGGCGTCTATGTATAAGGGGGCAGCTTATATAATTGTATATATATAACAGATATACATATATATATCCAAATGGTTGGCATAGTTTATGAAATATTCTACTGGTTTAAACTTGAGTCTCAATCTGCTTATATAACCTTATGGCACGGTTATACCATATAGGCACAAGCCTGATTCACACATGACCTTTGACATGTGGTTGAAGTTTGTAAGAATCTAGGATACAGCACATTAATGAGGAACACTCACCATTGAGATAGGGATCAGATGGTTATCCGTTTCATGAAACCACCCCAAACATTGGGTCGAATAATATATGAGAAATAATTCTTGGACATAACTACACCTTTGGTAATTAAAACTTGGCTTAATAGTTGGATAATTAACTTGAAGTTTGTCTATATTTATTTGCTGAAGGATGTCATGATGCACATGCACGACATGCTTAATGCTTTTTGATTGAGTATACTAGGGGCCACCACCTCTAGGGCATAGGACTTGACCAACATGAATTAGGTTGAAGATAAAAACGTATGATTCTTTTAATGCCACCTAATATACATTAGTGAGGATAATGTACGAATACATATTGATGGGATATGCTAGAACTAATACGTGGGAATAAGGCGTGGCTAAAAATACTAGGTTAAAGTTTTTAGGGTTCAAGTCTATAATCCCGGAGATGGCGTCTGTGGCATTGACGGATTTCTTAGGAAATTAGCTATGTTGAGAATGATAAATCGCCTCAAATTGTCTTGAGGGCCGTAAAAGGATACGCTTATATGCGTCTTTCTTTGGATTTCTTCTTCCTAGCATGACATTCTAGGTCTGAAAATTTGGAGCAGGTACATCCGGGGATTGAATGGCTCAGTGCAGGTAAGTAAAGCCCGACACAAGCGGGGATGAAATATCTTTATAGCATGGATATTAGGGTTCATTGTTATATCAGAAGTTTACCTCGAAGTTTTGAGGCGCTTGAGCCCTGTTTTGAAAGAATGCCAAGGCCTGAGGGATCATCAAATGTTTTACCAACAAAGGCTGAGATTATTGCCTTGCTTAAGGAAAGGGGTATTGATTGCAAGAATGAGGGCGTGACCATAAAAAAATCTGTATTGGAGGACATGGCAAGGAAGGTAGGAATTGATTTATCCGCCAAAAGACCTTATTTGGAAAACGACCTGGATCAAGCATCGAAGCCTGCCTTGCAACTGTAGCTAGCAGAGCTGGAAAACATACAAATAGGGAGGCTGGAAGCAGCATCAACATGACTGGAGATGGGGATGACTTCTTTGACGAGGAGTCTATACCATTGAATCAGGTTCAGTTTTTTGATTATTAAAAACATGGTACCTGGTAGATTAAATATGATAAGTAGGCAAATATTAAGGGGTTAAGGTTGAGAGATAACATGAATCGTGCATGGTCTGCTGCATCCATTCATTGTATGTTTACAGAAGTGTCAATACCAGATGAAATAACGTATCTATGGCAAGCCAGGAGAAGGTTTTATCATCAACACATGTCATAAAGTCAGCTTTTAATTCTGTTACAGCAAAGTAATTTATGCTATGAAATCTGACGGTATTTGTTACAAGGTTATCTTTTTTAAGGTTGAAGGGCGTTAAGCCAGTTGAACCTATTGCTTACCTGCTAATCCCTGCATGCTTACCCAATTTGGCTAATGCTTGTATGTTTGGATTGCAGGTAACCAGGTTCTACTCTACCTACTCTAATGTTTTTGGAAGCATGAGGCATTCAAGGGAGTGCTTTAACAGCAAGGAGAAATGGTTCAATAATATCTTATGTAGAAAAAAGGATGCTAAATTTGAGGAACAAAAGCTCATGTATAAGCTATACAGGTTATATCTTTCCCCTAATTTGAAATGCTGCAAGTGCGATATCGATCAATGGGCTAAAGGAATTGAGCAGGAATTTTTGGATAAGCTGACTGATGATACTTAAGTACTGTGCACTTGCACAAAAAAAAGTGATATAGGAGGTTTTATTAGGATACTAAGTCGGATACATTTTAGATGATCTGATTTATATGAATATTTGGTGGAATGCTGGTTACCTACTTATGCAAAAATTAAAAATGGAAAAATAATTTTGAAAAATCAAACGTCTGCATATCTGAACTTTGAATTGTTGCTTGAGGAAAGTTTTAAATACTTAAGGGATGGATCATGTATATAAGTTGATAGGGTCTAAAATATTTCTACTGGTTCTTTGTTGCCATTATATCCTAAATGTTGAAACACCTACTCTTTGTAAGTATGTAAGAAAGCTATGACGGCCAATCACGAAATATTGACTTTGATTAATCCTTCTTGTGCTGGGAACTAAAATTGAGATAAACATGCTTAAATACATTGATAGTGACTAAAGAATGCAATAAAAGTTCTAGTATTGAGGTTTATATGAACATGGTACCTTCTTGGTCTATGATAACAGTAAAGGTAATTGTCTGAAAACATGGTAATGTTTTTATCTTGGAATTGGTAGGTAGTGTCTCCCAATGTTTATCTCCTCTCTAATGTGTGGCTGATAAGTCTAGGCATGGCGGGATATCCGTACATGGCTAGATGTCTGATCATGACCCATGGAAACCGGTGCGGACTTGTATATATTCGGTGATTCCATTCTTTGGTTTAGCTGGCGGTGAACAATTTGGGGACACTAAGCTGTTTACCTCTTGAGTCATAAAATATACTATTTTAAATACTAAATACATCATAAGTATATCAATACTTGATACTATCAGGAGTAAATAATGAGGAATATCATGAATGGTTTAAAACATAAAGATTCTTTACTAAATTAATGTCGGAGAGGGCTAATACAACGGGGCATAAAATGTTAAAAATTTAATGATACGTTTCGGCATGATGATTACGATATATGGACATATGTTTCTTGATGTTTTGCACTATTCTATAGGAAGGAACTACAAGTACAGGCAAACAAGCCTTGGGGGCAAGTAATAGCAACATTGAAGGGCATGATGCTCCCAACGAATGGTTTGCAGAGCTAAAAACACAAGGTTACAACTTATTGGGACGCCCTGCTCCAAATCTGGCAGTGCAAACAGTATTAGCATGCATACTTAGTCCTGAGTTGCATCAGTATATCATCCAGAAGGAAGTAAATGTTCCTAATAGCGACCATTCTGCTATTATTCATATGGGTATGAGCAACTGCCTTACAATGGTTGCTGGTTTTGCAAAGAGTGATTACAATATAGAAGCGTGCAAAAGCATTATTGATGGCAGATATAACAGACTACCCATTGTGCAATTCAATGCCACTGAAAAGGAGGCTGCCAACTTAAGGACATTTGTCAAGGGTCTTACAGCACTTGAAAGGGCTAATGGTGTGAAGTTTACCTTTCCATCTAGCAACAGCAAAAGAGCTCGCAACAAAGCACCTGTAGCACAGACCACTATAATACCAAATAGCCTGAGCAGTAACTGCCTGTTCAGTGTCAACATGTTACCCGAAGAATACAGGAGTGCCTTCACTACCAGCAAGGATGCTGGCCTGGAAAAACCTGTCATACTGGCTGATGAAGTGGAAAAACCTCCTATTGCAATGTTAAATCTATTTAACTGTGGAAAATTCCCAATTATGTCTCAAAGAGAGGTCGAATCACATGGCGAACAATACAAGCAAGCTCTATGGAAAAGCAAAAATCTTGGTGTTCTTGCCCCCATTAGCGTGGAGGCGTGGAGAAAACTGGCTAACATCTCTGATGATGATGTTAAACGAGCATTCGAGGATGCTGACAACTGCATACGAAGGGTGGATAAATTGGAGGTAATATTACCTTTTCCGGCAAAATGTTTTGGATTGGAATGTAGCAATAGCATGGCCATCAGCATAGGCCAAAAAGGGCATCAAGCTAGAGTTGATGAGAGAAGACATGACTTCTACATTAAAAAGATGTGGAGAACATTTTGCCCATTCATCAAATGCACATGTGGGAAAATAGCCAAGGAAAATGGGGATTATACGATACCATAATATGGTTAGACCAAGGAGTATGGTTTCTTATGAATAACTTGGAGATGGCATGGCCTATCTTGCCTAACATGGTCGATTTGGATTCTTGGTTCACTACTATCCTTTGTACCACTAAAGGATCTTTCATTCTTGCCCTACTTGGATACCTCGGGGTAAGGGACACATTAATTAAAATGGTTGTCAAATATTAGGAGGACCCTAGTACAGATTTGAACTTGGAATATGGGAATACTAAGCTTACTGATGTTCTGGAAAAAACTATCAAACCACTTAAGTTCATTATTGGTAAGCAACAGGAACTGAACAGCCCGGGACAGACTGTTAGCAACAGAAAACGAAACAGTGAGCGACAGCCCAAACTGTTCCATTATTATGCCTCCTCGTCTGTACAAAAGACCTGAGACCAACAATCACGGAGTATCTGATAGCTATAACCATGATATTATACAAATTGAAGATTCGGTCGGGGACGGTCTGTGACAAAGGAAAACACAAGCGCAAGCCCGATCATATGACATCGAGAATCGGGATTTTGACATATAGGCGTTTTATAAGGTATGGAAACCAAACTATATAGTTATGAATACAACATCTTTTATCTGTGATAATCTTCTTTCTTTGACATACTTATTTTAAAATGTAAAATAGCATGCTTACCCTAATACTATGATGACTGATTAGAAAATAAAAATGAATGACAATTGTAAAGGGGGCATGGGAATGCATACGTATTGATTCAATGCCTAAGATGGCATTACATATGGAAACTGATCCTCCTGATCAACTTGTACAAAATACATTCCAGATGAAGACCAGAAACCTGGTTCTAAATGAGGAAGGGAATTGGAAGCTTACCATGTACAAAGAGAAGGATAAAAAGAAATACATACACTTCTGCTATTTTTCTAAATTGGTGTGGAATTTTGAATATCGTTGGTTCTTTAAAAATCAATTACAAATATGTTTTGGCGAAAAAGGATTACTCCTTTATGAAAACTCCACATTTGGATGGAGATACATCAACAACATGAAAAGCTGGTTCTATAGACCCAAGATGATATTTGCACAATCTGGTGAACTGAAATGCCCATGTGGTAATCCCACTTTAACAAGATTTATTGATCATGACATAGGTCATATAAGAACCACGTGCCTTGACATTGTGCACAATGAATCACTAAGAAAGTGTTTCGTCATGGGTTTAAACCATATTCCGGACCAACCGTTTACTCTACATCAGTTCAAAAGGGAGATGAAAGCCACTATTGAACAATTCTTCAAGCTGCACAGATTTTCATTTCATGATGACGAATCCTCCCTGATTGAAAGGTGTAAGGAGGAGATATTTAAAGGGGCTAGGCGTGAGGCTAAAAATCTCATAGAAACTAACTTTGACAACAAGTGCAAATTTCTAACACAGGATTCTGATGTACTAAAGAATGTAGAGTGGCTTAAGGAACACTTCTATATATCCGGTATCGATAAAGCTGCCAATAACGCATCCTTTATATGCCCTGTGCATATTAGGAAGGAAGCCTATATAAGGCTGAACTGTCCAGACTTTGAGAAGGTTGAGACAAGTCCGGAGGAGATAACCAATGAAATAGAAAAAGAAATCAGTGCACTTATTGGGGAAGGCAACTCTAATTACACCGAGCTTCCATACCTGCTTGGCATCTACAAAGCCCACAAGAGGGAATATAGATGGATAACGAATGCACACAATACCATCTTTTCTGGAATTGCCTCACTGGTTGCAGCTGGTTTGAATACCATACTGAAGATATGGCCAAGAATTTGCAGCGAAAAATGCGCTATATTCAACCTCTTTAGCCAGCACAAGATTAAGGCTTCATGGGTAACTAGTAACGGTGCCCAGCGTTGCTGGGCATATGTTAGGACCTTGCAAATGATGTTTAAGAGAATAATGAGACGCCCTAAGATATTGGTTTTAGCTCGGTAGTCCTTCCTTAATCGATAAGACTTACGTGAAATTTTAGAATGGTGTTTAGAAATATAACAGTCTCTTTCCTGTTGCTCGGTCTTCAATCTCGGCAAAATAATAACGATAATATTCCTTCATGTTGAAGTAAAAGTACCCTCTTTGCACGTAGGGGAGATTATTCATTTTGCACTTAGAAGATCAAGATATAGAGATAGGCCGTTGTTGTTGTTGTTGTTGTTGTTGTTGTTGTTGTTGTTGTTGTTGTTGTTGTTGTTGTTGTTGTTGTTGTTGTTGTTGTTGTTGTTGTTGTTGTTGTTGTTGTTCATAATATATTTTTAAGAACCCCCACCCCCCCCCAAAAAAAAAAAAAAAAAAACCCACCCACAAATCTATGCCAAAGTCATGTTGTTGTTCCGACCTAGCAACAACATGAACCCACCCCTAATATCATAGCGAATGGTATTTGAACCTTTGCCAAGGTTTTGATTCATGATAGACACATGGACGCACACCCACACAAATACAATAATGTTACTGGTATTTGAACCTTTGCCAAGGTTTTGATTCATGACAGACACATGCACGCACACCCACACAAACACAATAATGTTACTAATTAAGCAGGTAAGCATGAAATTATGGGCATGAGTGTGAGTGGTCTTGTTAAAGTTTTTCAATGGTATATCTTCGATTGTAAAGTGTGAAGTTGTGTGAGTCAATCTTCAATATGAGGAATTACATATGGACAGAATGTGTGAAAGTAACCTTGTTATGTTGCAATTGCTTTGCCATCACTTCTACCAAGAAGCATCTAATGGATTATAAAGGAAGATGCATTGCAATGCATCTAAGACCAACGCTACTATTGTATAGCATAGCTTATTTATGGTTTTGTAAAAATGTCTACGTATTTTGTTACAAAAGTTTTATTACAATAGAACTTTCAAAATATAAGTGTTTCTTCTAAGTCTATAGTAAAGTGCATGCATACATTTGGTTTGGCTATGTGAATGTTGAGAGTGAAGTAATGAGTATAATGGTGTGCTTGTACTTATAACTTCAACATGCATCTGAAATTAAGATGCATTATTTAATACAAACAGAAATATATAAATCTGGGAAAAAGATGTTTGTGGCCTAAAATCGCATCATTTTGCTTGCAGCATTTAATGTTTAACAGTCCAATCATACAAAAGATGCTTAGAGTAAAGGGGTGCACATTACCAAAACAATTGCTCCGTAAATATTGTAGTAGTGCAATCAAGGGACACCTTATGTGCCATTACATATCATGCTTTGCCTGCGCCTTGCCTCCGTTGTAAAGTCCTTGAGGTATTGGCCGAGTGTAAGGAATGACAATGCGGAGGAGGAATAACTTCTTTGCAAGAATTGGCCTGAGGAAGGGACCAAATTGGCCAAAGAAACTCTGATATTCTTTGAATTTGCAGTATAGATCCATATATCAGCCATTCATTACAGATTAAGTTATGGAGTTTCCTTGGGCTAAGACTTACATTACAACACTAAGCTTCATAGAACCATCACCCGACGGCTCTTTGCAAGTTGATTTTCCAAGCATTATTTTGCCAAGCAACATTGCTAATGTCAACCTGTAGAAACAAATAATAAACTATTAAAACATGGAAAACAATCTATCCTTTAGATTATGGAGTTCCATTGCGCACATGAAGATAGTGCTTCTAGTTATTGCTTAAGGACCTAACATGATGGATAATATCATGCAAAGCAAACATCAAGGCATAAAAATGTATGTAAAATGGCAAAGGCATAGGCATTCTTTTCTGCACCGAACTTAATTAACTGATCCTTCTCTAAGCACACATAAAAGGCTTAATAAGCAAATGAGGTCATGTAGTGAAGCTCTGAAATGTGACCCAAATGAAGATATCTTGACCTGAATCCAATCTCAAATGCAATCATTAGCAATCTCAAGGACGACAGCATTTTGGCAAAATGTCAATTGTAACTTAGGCATATTAGATGCATTCTTTTTGTAAGCGCTTTGCGATTGGCGATAGCACGCAGCGGGACTCTTTCAACTTGGATAGGCAATGGCAAAGGCATTCTTACGCACCGGACTTAATTGCGGCCCTTCTCTAAGCAAACATCAAAGAAAATATGCATGTAGAGTAAAAGGAATGCATATAATTCATAAGCAAAAATGCAACTTACAAAAACTACGTCTCGTCAACAATAAAGCGGATTAGCAAGACCTCCAGATTTTTATGTCGGTTTGTAGATGCATGCACATCTTTTTCTCGAGTATCTTTGGAAGTCTCGAGGAAGAGCAAAGGAATTTTAAAGTCATCGCTCAGGAAGTCTCGAAGTCCAAATCCAGATTAGCAAGACCTCCAGATTTTTATGTCGGTTTGTAGATGCATGCACATGTCTTTTTCGAGTATCTTTGGAAGTCTCGGAAGAGCAAAGGAATTTTAAAGTCATACGCTCCGGGAAGTCTCGAAGTCCAAATCTGGGCGGGGTTAAGCGAAGATCATCATTCTACTACTCAAGATATCTTCTTCATGCAAAGGGAGCCGTTTGAAGAAGAGCTCCCACTGACCAATAAAGGCTACTTGCACTCCTGCGACAAAGCATCCAAAGCCTTTCACAAAATAGGCACCCGATTTGCCACGATTTTCCATAGCCGATTCTTTATCCGCTCCACCTTCTCTTGTGGCATACTATGGGAATGAAGCATGTCGATTCAATTGGTGAAGAAGAGAGAACGAGGAAGAGAGAAAATTGCAACGGAAACAAAAACCCTAGCATCTCGGCCTTTAGATTAGGCTCGGGTGATGCCGAGCTTCGCCTCCATCGCCATAGCTGAGGAAGCCCTAAATCGCTAGAACGAAACTAAAAGGGCTATCTCGACCATCCAATTTTCTAATCAAATCTTAACCGTCAGATCTAGGGCGTGGTCCATTACTTGCACTAAAACATTATAATATAAGATCAATTCAATTTATGACTTGGTCTGTAATCTACCTAAACAGATCGATGAAGTGTTCGTATGTGACGTCACCAAGTGTTTTGAAAATATACCATTGAACGGCGAACAAGGTATTGGATCTATTATGCAGGAGATATGTAATTTGGCATGGAAAAGCCAAGTAGCTATTAACAGCAAGTACAAAATGTGGTACAGTTTTACAAATAATGATAAGGTTGAAGTAAAATGGAAGAAAGTTGATCCAAAAGGAAAAAAGTGGATGCTGATGGGTCAGGAGAAGTTTGTTAATATTAACATATGGTTGTTGAACAGCTGCTTCCTAAGCATGGGAGAGGGAATATGGAAGCAATGCAGGGGTATTCCAATGGGTTTTCCTTGCAGTCCAGCGTGGTGCAACCTCTTTCTTGCCATGTTCGAACTAAAGTTTATACTCAAACTTGCACGAAATGGTAAAATGATTGAAGCATCAACCTTTTGTAACACACGTAGATACATTGATGATCTTATTGGCATCAACAGTTATTATATGAGGTCATACCTGGGTTTGAACAATGAAACTATGCAAGATGGAACAATTTATGATCTTAGCATTCTCAAAATCAAAGATGAAACTGAATATTGGCTGCTGGATCAGGACACAAAAATTGGCAGAAAGGTTAATTTTCTAAATATGACAATTGAAGTCATAAATCGATTTCAAGGAAGATACTGTACCTACAGATTTGATAAAAGGGATAATCTACCCTTCGAGGCCACCAAATTTGTCCACTCATGTGGCTGCAGACCTTACATAATGGCATGTAATGTAATCATGTCACAAGTTATGCCTTACATGTATGTGCATAGTAACCCTATACTTGCAGCAGAAGACCTATATAAACTAATCAGCACATTTGTCGGCAAGGGCTTCAAAGAAACAAGTATAAGAAACAAATCAGCATGCTTATAGTATAAGAAACAAATCGAACATGAGGAAATAAGCAACTTAAGTCTGCATCTTGGTGTATATAAAAGGTCAAGGAAAATGCTTAGGAATAGTGGAATGCATACGCAGTAGTGAATTGCAAGATTAGTACAGTTTTTGGAAATTGTTGACAACATGAATTAAAGAACAATTGGTATGATGTAAAAGGTGTTTGGAATTAAATGTAAACTAAAAAATAGTAAGGTATACGAATCAGGCAAACAGATAAAAGCAATAAAAGAGGTAGTTGGTATGGGAGTAAAGAAATGCAAAATTATTGAAGGAAAATGTAGTATGAGGACATAAAATAAATTGAATACAGATATGAAAGCATGGCCTTTGTTTAAGAGGTTACCTTTGTTTAAGTGGTTGCAAGTGTTTAAAACTGGTGAAAACTAAGTAAAATAAATTAAGTGTTGTCATAGGAATAAGGAGTTATAAATTAAGTGGTGTTATAGGAATTAGTGTTTAAGCAAGCCTAAACCAATTTTCTGGTTTAGGACAAGGATCCCCAAGGCTCCCCCAGCCTTAGGCTAGGGACTGATAATTCCTGGACCAAGGTTTATAACTTTGGAAAAGGAAAAGGATATATATATATATATCCTATATTATAAAATTATAGTGTATGTCTGTCTTGAATGGCGCCCTAGATTGGGCGGCTGAGATTCCGCCAGGCCACGTGGCATATCTGCATCGTTTCCTGATTACCTTTCCTAGGGTTTTTTTTGTTTGCGGCGCTCTAGGTTAAGCTTGGCTATGGCTTGGTTATATCCGGCTCCATCTATGTCACAGTAGAGCCCATCGATTCTGCAAGGAGGTGAGTTTGATCCAAAAACGGCAAAGCTCACAACCCTCTATTCCTTTCGCTTCGGGCTGGATTGATTTAAAGGCTGGTTTGAATGGCAAAGCTCAAAACTTTACGTTACGCCATGGCGAACTTGCGTGTGTCAGGAGGATTCATCGGACCAAGCATGGCCTCGGACATCGGCCGATTACGTATTTCTTACGCTATGCTAGACCCGCGGTTTAGACATGTCGGTTGAAGCAAATTGGTTACGTGATTAAATGCGCTATGCGGGCCATGCCATGATTTACCGCAGTCGGTTGAATTGAAAGCTTATGGATTTACACAAATTAATTCCGCGATTACGCTTGGGTGGCTATTCTTCTAAGTTGCTTGATCACGTTGGCGGCGGAATATCTTCATGCTTTAATACGTTTGGGTTGCCTCAATGCGGATATGGGCCGAACTCTCTGGCTTTTGGGGCTCTTGACATGGTTATGCCTCCGCTTTTCAAAGGGCTTTTCGGGACCTCTTTTTGCCTTTGTATCTTGGGTGTAAATGGGTCACGAAGGTGCGCTCTTCGCCGGGGTGGAAAAAGACTGAAGAGATAAGGATTTGCTAAGCCTGCAGTCTAGGCTTAGTATTGCTCTTCGATGCTCATTCTCAGGTTTTGTTAGATTATCTTTGGTCCTACGTAGCCACTTGGCAGATAAGTTTTGCTGAGTGACGAAATCGCAACAGCTATGGCAGATGCGGATGGCTTTCCTTCCATATTTCTTTCTGATCTAGCATCATATTCATGGGTATCTGCTTTTAAACGAAGCTATCTTAAAACCTCTCAAGTACATTCAGGATTTGCAATCTAATCCACATTGGATTTCAGAGAGAGGGGTCATTATATATGAAAAGAAATTGGATTTATTGCCAACTGAAACATTATAGCTATACGCATGTTCTGAATAATTTTAAGAGGTACAAGACAGAGGATCCGACCTGCATTTGATCATACTCAGGATTGTGTAATTGAGATCGTTAATTAGAGATGTTATTAGGTGTCTTTCAGATACTGACATTAAGGTACACACCTTCATTGTAGAGTTATCAGCTAACTAATTTTCCTTCAATTGAGTTTTTATGCAGATCGTTTACTATATATGTCTGCAATAGATGTCACCAGAAAATAGGGACTGGAACTATTTTCAGGTGGTTAGGAGCAATGCGCCATCCTTAGTGCCTTCGTTGCTCTACTTGGGCGCAACCTATTCCTCCATATGTTTGCCTTCAAAGTGGCTGCCATTGCTTGGAGACAACCAATTCCTCATTGTGCTGGCCTTCAAAGCCATGGGCATAGTGATTCTTCAACAAGCAGGTAAGTTTATAAGAAGTTTCTTTCCATAATTCCATTTGCGTTTTAGCATAACGTTATGTCTGTAGTTGCACGTAACCAGGATTTAGTAGGTCAATAAGCCAATGGTGAATACAATTTCAAAGCACAATATCATTTTCAACACACAATGATCTAGCTCAATATGTGCAACTTCATTCCTAGCATATCTTATATGCCTTACAAATCTGTAAATTTCTACACTTTCGTGTTTGCACAAGTCTGTAATGAATCTGAGACCTCTGCAGTCTGCCACATGCATTAAAATATTTGAAAAGCGAAACTAAAATGTATCCAAGAGCATATACAGTTCAATATGTGCAGCCCCATGCTGTGCAAGTGGTTGAATTCGGCAATCTATTACCCTGCTACATGCTCTTCAAATACTCATAAATGCATGATGAAACAAACACAAGCCTTATTATATGCAAGCCATTTCATATCCCTTGTGAATTTGAGAGGAGATACTTTTTTACCAAAGATCCTCCACAATCACGACATGGTGAGGTTTTCTCATTCCTCATTGCGGCTGCCCATAATATTTGAGGCTTGACATTCATTTTCTGCAGGGAATTAGACTTTGGTGTTCCAACATCCCAATGTGAACAATTTAACATATTCTTGGCACTCACCTACAACAAGCAAGTAATGCTTGATATCTCTATGAATTTGTTAGTCAATCAGCATTGTAATACTATGAACTTCTTTCAAGCTCTTTGGTGGGCATCAAGGTCAAATCCTCTAAAAACAGTTAGTTAAATTCAAAAGCATTCAACAAATTCGATGCCGCCATCATAGTTGTGTACTCGGGCTTTTCAAATTAGCAATGACCAAGAGACGACTTCAAAGACAATGAAAAAGAAAGAAATCAAAATGAATCTAAATGAAAGGAATTGATATAAAGGACTAGCGTCTCACAACATTAAAGACCAAGAGCTAAATGCACCCTAGGGCACAAGAGGAAAACATTGACATCTAGGCCAACAGTATCATCATGTATATTATGAATAGTCTTTTGTTCATTTGGGTTCCCAACTTAGCCCTAGCAATGGTTCCCAACTTAGCCCTAGCAATGCTGGACTTTATTTTCTATACGAAACTAATGTTCTTGGAATTCTAAAAGATCATTATGCTTAGCATGCCACTACAATGTAATAGAATGTAATCCACATTAATCCTTAGCCGCGTGTAAACCTTATGACATTCGTATACAAAGCCAATACATGTTTCAAACACAACCAACCAATGGATTCATAGAACAAAACCAACCATATTATCATGGGACTTTGCGAGACAATAGAAGCAAACTCTAAAGTCTTGGATGGAATAATGGCGCAACATCCACTAACACCAACATGAAGGAAAAGAGGGAGGGTTACAATAGCTGGAACAACACCTCGGTGTCATCGTTGCTTCATCATTTGCAAGTTTCCAACTTATGCCCAGCAACGCTGGGCACCGTTACTAGTATATATATATATATATATATATATATATATATATATATATATATATATATATATATATATATATATATATATATATATATATATATATATATATATATACAAGTCCTTGTACTATCAATGGATCTATGAACTATGGTTCATGAACATCTTGGAGCAAAATCTAAGCTTAAATAGATCAATATCTAAAGTTGAGTGTAAAAAATTAAGTTAGAAGTTGTAGTTTGATATTGCAATATCAATTGCACAACTATATTGAACCAAGAAAATGAACTTGACATTGCAATCGCACAACTACATTGAACAAAAATAGAGCAGCATGTGCATTATCGATTAAAAATCTTTGGGAAGAAAACAATGGATATGTTAATAAGAAAAATGAACATATAAGAAACCTACATCACCGTTGTGGACGGCACGTTTTACCCAATTCAACTATAGGCTTGAGGGAGAAAGATGTGATGAAGCAAGACCTTATTATGTGGGAGGCAAACAAGAAATCCATTCTTAGCTTGGCCGAACTCATACAACACTGTTAAGGTAAAAAATACTTTCATTAGTACAATTAGATATTTAAAGTTAAACCGACAAACAATCTCAAGGCAAAAGGTTTGAACCTCGCATTTGTTTTTACGAGAGAACAAAACAACAAATATGCAAGCACACATTCAGGGGACCTGAGGGCAACCCTCCGTGCGCAGCACCTTGTTTATATTGGTGACCTTACATGCCTATTTCATCCACGAACTGCTTGCATAAAATAAAAATCTAAGGGGAGTTTGTAGATTAGACAATGTCCTTGAAGTCTTGGGGCAACGTTTTGGCCAATTTAGAAATGTTAAATTTCAATGGTTGGAGGCCATGTTTTTGCATTTTGTCCTTAATAAGTGATGCACCTCAAGATGCATTTCCATTTAGCCTTAGATTGTCTTTGCAAATTTCTTATAGTCAGAAATGAAAGATTGGCCTTGAAGGCACCCTAAAGTAGTCAAGATCCAATTTTGAAATGTTGAATTTCAATGGTTGGAGGCCATGTTTTTGCATTTTGTCCTTAATAAGTGATGCACCTCAAGATGCATTTCCATTTAGCCTTAGATTGTCTTTGCAAATTTCTTATAGTCAGAAATGAAAGAATGGCCTCGAAGGCAGCCTAAAGTAGTCAAGATGTTAAGACCTAAATGCAGATCTTGTCATCAATTTTGAGAGGATAAGACTCAAAAAAGCATCAAATGCAAATGTCTCTGAAAATGAAAATATTTATACCAACAAATTGTAAGGTTGTCTAAAAGATCATACACGTGCTATCCAAATAAAGACATTTAAAATGCAACTATGCTCTGTAGTTTAAGCTTGCAAACAAGAAATCCAAATAAAAATAATAATGTTGAACTTTGGTATTGTTCCATAATTACTTCCACGTAATTTTATGATGTCTGGGACACAAATCATATTATGGAATAGTGCATCTTGTCTGCAAAGCTCCTCAAATACCTGCAGAAGTTCCTCAAATGCTCCTCTTCAAGAAGAACTATCCATCATTCTAGTTGCTCTTCAACACTAGAACAACAAACGAAATTTTACCTGGAGCATCTGCCTGATTTCGCTTTGAACAACCCAATATCCTCTACTCAAACTTACACAGGGTCAATCGTTGCAAGTGAGGCAAGCCATCTCCTGTTTCGGGAGAAACCTCTGCTACTATAGTTACAATGTCATAATGATGGAATTTAGAAAAATGGCTTCGTTCAGACTGAAGGGAGAACAGATCTGAATAGAACATGAAGGAATGATTGAGCAACGTCAGCATACACCTAGTTATGAATAATGCTATTGTCAGCAGCATTCTCCGCTTCTCCGCTCCATGTTTGCTTGCCTTTTGCAGTATGATATAGACAACTACAACTTGAAATTGACGTTGATCTGTCAACATACATGAGGGCCCCAAGAACTCTCATCCAATCTAGCAAACTTTTTCAAAGGTATGGCCGTTCAAGACTGTGTAAATTTGTATGAAGTAAAGACAAAGCACAACAAACATAACAACTGTATGGGAACTCCACTACTCATCTGCTCAAAAAGCAACGCAAGGCAAGAGGGCATTAAATCTCCAGATCAAGCACATACTCTAAGTGTGGCACACAATCTGCATATGCCTTGTTGAAGCACAGTTCTCATGTAGCGCCTTCCAATAGCCCTTGTAGTGCGAAATTGAACTAGACAAATTGGCATTCCTCATGTGGCATGACCCCTTAATAGTTTTTTCTTGCGCATTCTACATTAATTCTGTAGAATATTCTCGAACTACTAAGTAAACACATAAACGAAACTACTATGCCAATAATGAGTAATTAAAGCACGATGAAGAGTGCCCCGACTGAAACACACTAAGATAACCCCGAGCTTGATGTTATATATGCGGGATGGCATTTATGCGAGCGGGTTGTGCCATAAATCAAAGAAAAAACATCCAACATGGAAGGACTCACCGAAGACAAAGCATCGAAGTGGAACTAAACGAACCTGGGCAAAACAATGTCTAATATCATGTTAAATCATGGCTTATGTTACATATTTGATTATTTGACCTCAGATTCCATTAAGAGAAACATCCCTTGGGAAAATTATATTTGTTGCCAGATGAAGGTAGAGGTAAACTATATCCTTTTACATTCTACAGATTCTAGATGTGAACAACAGGAAGTAGTCATCTTTTTGTAAACGATACATAGCAAGGCCAACCAATTAGTCTCACCAATGGGCAGTTATCTATGCTAAGAAGAACCTATATATTTCATAGCAAGAGTTTTTTACGTAACATCTTGGCCGCTTACATAAGAACTTGGAGCAAAACATGACTAGATAAATTTAGTGAATGAAATACATGAATACCGCTTTGAAGAACAATTAATCAAACGCAACTTCTGACTTTCACTATATCAGCAAAGACCACGGTTAAGACCACAAGAATGATTGGTTTCAAAACACAGGAGGCGGCTAGCGTTAGTTCAACATGGTAAGGCTTTCCATACAAAAGATAAATGCCGAAAATACGTTTGTTAGATATGCCAAACAAGACCATGGGTAAGATCATGAGCATGGCTAGTTCCAAAGAAAGAGGTTCGACACTGCCGCCACATGCGCAAGTAGCCTCAGTTACCCTGTTACCAAGCACCATCTACGTGCCAACAATTTGCACACATATCCAGAGTTACAATGCGCATGCAATAACTTTCTCTGGCACACCATCTATGTGCCAACATTTTGCATACATAGCGACACTTACAATGTAAAGCAAATGCATGCATTTATCCTCGCCAAGTGCCGAGGCGGATGCACATACACTTAAAACATAAAGCAGGTGCACCCATTTATGTCGGTTGCATTTGCCTAAAAGCATTACGACCTCCTTCTCGTGCTTATTTCGAGCCGCGACTTATAATCATAAAATTCCATCATATTACATCCCTATCAAACACCGACAAGCATAGGAATGCCAAGATGATTTGCCGGCTTACATGTATTTGGAAAGAGTGAAGAGCATGCAAAAATCTGCTAATGATTGTTTAAAGCTCCAGCTAGAGATGCATATATAAATTAGAAAACGTATCTGTAGATTGCACCCATTTCAAGTAATGTGCAACTGGCATGTAGAGCAGGGTCTGCAAAAACTAAGAAAGACAATAAGTAACTTAAGTAAATAATCAAGAGGCAAGCAAGACAATATGTTCAAGATGCAATAGATTAACCTACAATATTAGAATTTGGCATCCCTTGCTGCCATCGCCTTTAATCACATCAGCTATATTTGTAGGAAGTTTGGTGAGTAGTGGCATGTCCTCCATAGAAGTTTCCCGTTATGCTTCATTATGCCATGTTTTAACCCATTTATGCTAAGCATTTGGAAAATGTACGCCTAACACCATTTGTGGACCTTCCAATGATCTTTCCGATACATGTTCTTCCACGGAGAATAGAGCTTTCATTTAGAAATTATGGCCATATTTCTACCCGACTGTAAAACTGTGGCAGCAAAGACATTGCCTGATTTGGCACTGTTTTGGCCCATTTGTGCTAGGAATTTGGAAAATGGATGCCTAGCATCAATTATGCATCTTCCAGTGACCTTTCGGCCGGATGTTCTTTGCGTAGAAAACAGAGCTTTGATTAGGGAGTTATGGCCATATTTCTAGCTGAGTCTAAACTTGTGGCAGCAAACATAAACAAGAAACCAAGCATTTGATTGCCATGTGGCAAAGACTAGTGCAGCTAAAGGAGCAATGCCAAGATGATTTTGCCAGCTTACATGTGTTACGGAAAGAGTGAAGAATATGCAAAAATCTGCTAATGATTGTTTAGAGCTCCAGCTAGAGATGCATACATAATTTACAAAATGTACCTGTAGATTGCATTCATTTTAGTAATGTGCAACTGGCATGTAGACTAGGGCCTGCAAAAACTAAGAAAGACGATACGTAATGAAGTAAATAATCAAGAGTAAAGCAAGGCAATATGTTGAAGATGCAATAGATTAACCTGCAATGTTAATTGGGTATAACTCCACATGGCACCTAGAGCTCTCTCAGAAGCTGCGACAAAGCTATCCAAGTCATAGAAACACTGTCAAGACTTAAAACACACCGAAGTTGTTTCAATTTTAGCCAACATAGCCCAAATACAATCTGGATCAAACAAGTCAAAGAAGGATCGATAAGAAAACAAAGACCTTTCATGCATGCATTGGTGCATTCTGCCCTGTCATTCCCGGTGCGGATAGCATGCAATTCATCATTTTCTGAATCTAACAATACAAATGAAGCTAAAATTTCATGAAAGAAAATTACCACACAATCTTTGGCGTCCAAAAGCCCTATTGCTCCTGCAAGAATTACCTAGAAAATGTCTGCAGCTTCAACATAGAAACTCACATCATCATTGAAACTCACATCGTCATTGGAAAACAAAGGGGCTATCATTCTTCATATCGATCTTTGTATCACACTAGAAAGCTGTTCAATCTAGATCTTACCAGCAAATTGGCAAAGAGAAACAGATTTGTAGTCAATCTACAATCGTCTTTGGCATATGAAAGCTCTTGAATAAATCAACGCAAATACCAAGCACCATGACCCCCGCATAGAGCACCGTTGGCACCAAGACTTTTCGGTTGCATATTTTCGATCCTCGGCAAGCTTTGTTCGACATCAGTTTACACACTTTTAGCTCAAAACACATAACAAATGTGGAGATTATAGCAAAAATACCAACCAACTTCAAGTTGTTTTGAGCCTGTTGTTATAAGACCTTCAACTCCTTTGACAATCTCCCTCTGAAAGTCTTTGCAAAACCAAGACAAATAAGATTCCAACATTTTGGTCATTATCTTAGAGAACCAAATTAACACTTTATATAACATTAAGCATTCTGTATGTCGGACCTTGCCTGCCCAGGTTGTATAAACCCCGGTTTTCTATTGAGACTTTCTTCAAAACAACCGATTCTTGTCACATGATTCGGCCTAAGATTTTCGCATATGATCCGGCCTAAGATATTATGTCAAAAAAATTAGGCTCCTTAAAGCGACCTATCATTCGTGTGTGCAAGTTCGAAAATAAGCGGGAATGCTTGCAGACTTCCCGCCACTAGTCAAATGCTTTAAATCACGGAGTAGTATCAATTGAAAAAAAAGTTGGAACACCTGAGGCGGTGAGAGTGTCTTACCATAGCCATAGCTGGGGCAATGATTAGAATTGAACAACATCACGAGCAAAATGAAGCCAATATGGGAAAAATGACCCAACCGAATGAAATGAGAATAGAAAATAAAAACGGCGATCGCTTGTTACCGAAATGTTGATGCACGCAGGAAGAACTCAAAATTCGAATCCGAAGCTTCGCGATGGCGGATGGTTGTTGCGGGAGAGAGACTAGTAGTGCCATGTCAATAAAAATCCTAGCAACATGCGAAGGAAGAAAAGAAAAAATTTCTAAACTACTTTTTTTCTTTGCCGCCCTATACATTCTTTTTGCCACGTCACACAATAATGTGGGGCATGCCACATCACACCATTAATGTTGCTGCCACCTCATAATGTGGCATTTATTGCACTCAATATATGTGGCAAAACATGGGCCGTCGATGCAACACATCCAACGGCCAAGATCAAATCTAATGGGCACAAACTGCCATCTCATCACATGGCATTTATTGCACTTAACATACGTGGCTCAACCTGGACCGTTAATGCAGCACATTCAACGGCCGAGATCAAAAGCCCCAAATAAGAGGGGTGCTTGGGGTGGATTGAGGTGGCTCCACCAGGGCCGTCGGATCTCAGATCTGGACGGTCCAGGCGGCGACACCAAAATCTCTATATACATTTGGTACACTTGGGGTGGATTGAGGTGGCTCCACCAGGGCCGTCGGATCTCAGATCTGGACGGTCCAGGTGGCGACACCAAAATCTCTATATACATTTGGTACACTTATATAATTGTATATATATAACAGATATATATATATATATATATATATATATACAAGTCTTTGTACTATGTAGGGCCTATACGAGTTAGGGACTGTAGAAATCCAACTAGAAGCCAAATACAGAGATATATCTCTTAGATTCTACTGGATTCTCAAAGATTCTCTTGAGATTTCCATAAATTCCTTAAGATTCTCTTCAGATTTTTCCATTATTCCTTAAAACCTTGAGATCCCAAGATTTCTTTGGATTCTTCAAGTTTCTTGTCGATCCTCCTATATTCTTCAAGATTCAATCAAGATTCTAATAGATTCTCAAAGACTCTCTTGTGATTCCTATAGATTCTCCAAGATTCTCTTGAGATTCTTCTAAAATATCAAAGATTCTATGGAGATTCCCTAGATTCGAATAAATTACTGTAGATTACCAAAGAAGATTCTTAGAACTCGATCACATTGACTCCAACTGCGACAGAATGATGCCAAAGCATCACTCATTGGAAAGCTCTCGATGAGAGAAATCCAAAGATGTGGGCCTCACCTTCAGCCGACCCCTCTGCGGCAATTTACAGGCCTTTGAAGGTCGTTACCAAAAAGGAAGCTTCCCCTATATTATCGAAGATTTTATGAATATTCCCTTGGATTCCCTTAAATTCTCAAAGATTTTTCTAAGATTCCCATAGATTCTATTGAGATTGCCCTAGATTCCCAAAGATTGTCTCAAGATTCACCTAGACTCCCCAGGATTCTATGTAGATTCTCTTGGATTCCTATAGATTCTATGAAGATTCGTTTAAGTTCTATAAGATTTCATAAAGATTCCCCTAGATTCTTAAATATTCCTTTAGATCATATAAAGATTCCCTTAGATTCCATCAAGATTTCCCTAGATTCTTCTAGATTCTCCTAGATTCCCAAAGATTCTTCCAAGATTCGCATGGACTTCCCAAGATTCTATGTAGATTCTCTTAGATTCTCTAAGGTTCTATCAGTATTCCCTGGATTCTCAAATATTCTATGAAGATTCCCCAAATTCCCATAAATCGAGAGTTCCAAAGATGCCCCAAGATTCCCCATGATTCTATGTAGATTCTCTTGGATTCCCTTGGCTTATGTAAAGATTTCTTTAGGTTCTCCATGATTTCATCAAGATTCCCCTAGATTCCTAAAGATTTTATGAAGATTCCTTTAGATTCCTTTAGATCATAGAAAGATTCCCTTAGATCATAGAAAGATTCCCTTAGGTTCTCCAAGATTCCATGAAGATTCTTCTAGATTCTCTCAAGATTCACATAATTTTCTCAAGATTCTATGTATATTTTCCTAGATTCTCAAAGATTCTATCAAGATCCCCTAAATTATCAAATATTTCTATGAAGATTCCCTAAGTTCCCATAAATTCTCTCGAGATTCCCCTACATTCCTAAAGATGCCTCAAGGTTCAACCAGATTATCTTGGATTCCCATAGATTCTATAAAGATTCCTCTAGATTCTCCACAATTCCATCAAGATTTCCTTAGATTCCTAAAGATTCTATATAGATTCCTCTAGATTCTCCATGATTCCATCAAGATTCCTCTAGATTCCCAAAGATTTTATGAAGATTCTTTTAGATTCCCCTAGATTCTATGAAGATTCTTTTAGGTTCTCCAAGATTTCATCAAGATTCCTAGGGATTCCTCTCGATTATTAAAGATTTTATGAAGATTCCTTTAGATCATATGTGGATTCCCTTATGCTCTCCAAGATTCCATCAAGATTCCCCTAGAATCTCAAAGATCCCATCAAGATGCCCAAATATTCTCTCAAGATTCACATAAATTCTCGAAGATTCTATGTAGATTCTCATAGATTCTCTAAGATCCTAAGAAGATTCCCCTAGATTCTCAAATATTCTATGAAGATTCCCTTCGATATCCTTACATCCTCTCGAAATTCCCCTAGATTCCTAGAGATTGCCCCAAGATTCACCTAGATTTTCCATGATTCTTTGTATTGTCTCTTGATTTCCTTCGATTCTATGAAGATTCCTATAGTTTCTCAAAGATTTCATCAAGATTCCCCTAGATTCCTAAAGATTTTATAGAGATTCCTTTAGATTCCCTTAGATACTATGAAGATTGAGATTCCATCAATATTCCCATAGAATCTAAAAGATTCCATCGAGATTCCCCTAGATTTTAAAGATTCTATGTAGATTCTCCTAGATTCTCTAAGATCCTTTCAAGGTTCACCTAGATTCTCAAATATTCTATGAAGATTCCCTAGGTTTCCATAAATTCTCTCGAGATTCCCATAGATCCTCAAAGATTGTCCCAAGATTCACCTAGATTCCCCACAATTCTATGTAGATTCCCTTAGATCCTATAAAGATTTCCTTAGGTTCTCCAAGATTTCATCAAGATTCCCCTAGTTCCTTAAAGATTCCATCGAGATTCCCCTACATTCCAAACTATTCTCTCAAGATTCATATAGATTCCCCAAGATTCTATCTAGATTCTCCTAGATTCTCTAAAATGCTATGAAGATTCCCCTAGATTCCCTTAGATCCTCTTAAGGTTTCCATAGTCCCCAAGGTTTTCTTGAGATTCCCTAAATTCCTAAAGACTATTCCAAGATTCCTCTACATTCCCCAAGATTCTATGTAGATTCTCTTAGCTATATTATGAGGATTCTCCTAGATTCCCAAAGATTCTTCCAAGAATCCTAAAGATTCTCTTGAGATTCTTTAGATTCCCTAAGGTTCTGTTGAGATTCCTAAAGATCCCATAAAGATTCCCCTAGATTCCCTTAAATTACCATAGATTTCATAAAGTCCTAAGATTCTAAGAAGATTCTTAGAATCTGATCATGTTGGCTTCAATTGCAACGGAATGGTGCTAAAGCATCAGTCGTTGGAAAGCTCTCGACGAGAGGGATCCAATGGCGTAGGCCCCACCTATATCGACCTGCATCTTTGCCAAGTTCACGTGCCTTTGAATGCGATTAAAAAAAAGAAGCTTCTTGGAAAGTGCATTCATAAATGCTTTCCAACTTTTTATTAATGAGGGTGCCACCTCACCTCTTTAAAAAAAATATGTTAATTTAATATAAAAAGTTAAGGATCAGGATTTATCCTCACCCTTTGATCTACTTGGTTCAATCTGGCACGCACCAAATCCACTTTTGGCACCTTCCTTGCACCTTCCTCACAAAATTTAAGGGCTAGGATTTCTTCTCCCCTTGTGATCCAATGGCTTGGGGATGTGGTGCATGCCCCTATGCATGCCCATGCATGCCCCCCATGGAGATCCAACGGTTATATGTTCACCACCTCACCTATTTTCAAATGAACGGCCTAGATCGATTTGAATATATAGATATCTATTCCATGGGGGCATCCAAAGTAATTTTATATATATTATGATATATATCTGTTATATATATACAATTATATAAGCACCCCCCTTATTTCTAGAGATTTTGGTGTCGCCGCCGCAGCCGTCCATTTTTTGAGATCAACGGTTGAGATGAAAACATGCCAAACCACCCCAAGCACCCCCCTTGGGTATAAAGATTGAGATGTCGCCGCCGTAGCCGTCGAATGTGCGAGATCGACGGTCCAGATTTAAAGCCCCTTTATTTGGGGCTTTTGTTCTAGACCGTTAGATTTAAGAATTTATTCTAGGCCATCGATAGGGGAAAAAATCTCTGACGTGTACCCATTTCACTTCTGTGCCGCCCCGAGGTCCGCCGGAGCTATTCTATTGGAAACCACAGATGGGTTCAAGCCTGTGAACAGGCATTCCCAGTTTTGGAGCTCGTCGAGATGCAGAAGTCTATGATGCCTATTCCATAAATGGCATTTGCAAGATCCGGTTCTGTCCCCTGCCTTCGTATTGTCTGGTTCTGATGATGCACGAGTCCTTATATGGGACAAAACTACATCACAGATGAGAGAGGAATTAAAAGGTCATGAAGGAAAGGTACTTCTCTAACTATTATTTGTGTCGCTCAATTGCTAAACGTAGCTTTCAATGTACTGTGCAGGTTAGCTATGTTAGAATGCTTTCCGAAGAACGGATGCATGTGTAGCGACCATTGGTCATATTGAAAGTGCTGTTCTTTGTGTGGACTTCGATGATGCTACGAAGCTATTGGCAGGTGCAGGAATGGATGGGTAAGCTATATCACGTATGATGCTTAGCAACCCATTTTGTATAAAGACCGAACAGTCGACGATGTACTTTTGTCCCATTAGGGCACTGTATATTTGGGATGTGCGTGGTGGAAAGCAAATGCATAAACTTCTTTGGACACTCAAAATGGATCAGGTAAGGGGTGGCGTTGAGCTTATTTTCGTGGCATTGTGGCATTGAAGGCAGATTCTTTGTTTCTAGGTCAATAAGGATGGTGAAGGATACAATTGTGACAGACAGTGATGGTCTGGTCTCTTTCTCGAGGTGTATGCGATGCAGTACTATCTTGCCATCTTTGGGGCTATTACTTGTGTAGAGTATTACGCCCATGATAACGGCATTGTTCTTGGTATTGTTGTCTGCACTCATTTCAAAGCCTAGCGTGCAATAAACTGAATGATGTATCCTCTTATTGAAATATAGGTTGAGCAGATGGTATGGTTTAGCATATGGGAACTCCAAGATGGTTAGCTTTTTCGTCCACTTGTGTGGTTAGGCTATAAGTTTCTGGTTTGATCTGTTAAAAGTGATTGTGCAGGGGGCGACACTGGTCGATTTTCAAGCTCCCAAAACTCAAAAGTCTATGATGCCCATTTCCTAAATGGCATTTGCAAGGTCCGCTGTTGGTTATGAAGCTCTTTGCGATGGATATGGCAGGTCTGCTATTAGGTCGGTCGGCTGGCGATTTGTCGTTATCAAGATCTTATCAAAGAGCCTGAATGTCAACTATTGGCTGTGGCGAAGCCAGAATCGCACAGGTAATGTTCTCAGCTTGCATGCTTTAGATTGAAATAAGCTAACGAACTATTTTCCAGCTATTTGGCATTGGAGCCTGCTAATGCACCAGACTGATGATCCAGCTATTTGGCATTGGAGCCTGCTAATGCACCAGATTTTTCCTTTTTTAATCGTTTACTTACCAATGATCTTTTGTCCCCCGTACCTTAACAGAGAATAGGATAGTACCATCTTCAAGGAGTCACGAAAGGACAACTTTATGATCTTCCATTATATTGCATGGAAGCTAGCATATTTTCTACTGCAGACATGAGTGACGAACTCTTCAATAACATGCATTTATCTTAAGGTGATAACTAATATGTGCCTTCCGATCTAGCTTGAAAGAGAATGTAAGCATACAAAGGCATGGCATTGAATCTTTTCATTTTCTATTGTTACAATGTAGTTGCCTATCTTTGGTTGATTATGTAACTTCACTGCTTGGTGAGCAGCTTGTGGCAATGGGGATGAGGTTGCAGCATGAATATAAGGTATGCATATCTCTTTTGCCATTCTTAGACCTCTGAATTCTTGTTGGAGAGTTGTTTGCACATCAGGTGTCTTTGTATTAGATTTATTGCATCTACCATATGGTTGTGGTTGTCATTCATAGTCACATCATGAGAAGAGGAACATTAGATCATGATAGAGCTTTCTTTTTGGAGTTTTAGTACTCTGCTGTAGAGTTAGAACAGCAAATGTACTTGGCCATATTTCTCATATATACGATAAGAATTTGAACGATATGTACCTAGACTTATTTTTAGAGCTTCCATTAAGCTTTCTAATGGATATTCTTGCTTGAGAAATAGATTTTTGCGTTTGCAAGTTATGCCCAAATCTCTGTTAGGCTGGTGGACATGCCACATAGTGAACATATATGCATGTGTTATGCATGTGTTATGTGTTTAGAGTACAGCGGACAATAGAGCTTTCTTTTTGGAGTTACCGCCATGTTTGTCCTGCTGTGAAATTAGAACAGCAAATGTATTTTTGCCATATTTGACACACATACGGTAGGAATTTGAAAGATGTGTACCTAGACTTATTTTTAGAGCTTCCTGTAAGCTTTCCAATGGATACTCTTGCTTGAGCAATGGATCTTGCATTTGCAAGTTATGCCCAAGTGTTTGCTAGCTGGTGGACATGCCACATTGCATCCCCTTTCAAGATATTTTGTAGTTTAATCTCTTTTTGCAAAGTAATCTGTCGGTATGTTTGTGTTTCTTTGGGTCAAATTGTTACACAAATATCTGATTTCTACAGAACAATATCATGTGGCACAAAGCAAGAGTTGAAGTTTAAACAGATTAATCTAAAATATGAGGTATGTTTATGTCAATTGTTTCAATATGTTTTCATTGATTGGAAGTATATCCCTGTATATGCATGTGTTATGCATGTGTTATGTGTTTAGAGTAGTTGTCGCGGACAATAGAGCTTTCTTTTGGAGTTACCGCCATGTTTGTCCTCACGATGTGAAATTAGAACAGCAAATGTAATTTGCCATATTTGACACACATACGGTAGGAATTTGAAAGATGTGTACCTAGACTTATTTTTTTAGAGCTTCTGTAAGCTTTCCAATGGATACTCTTGCTTGAGCAATGGATCTTGCATTTGCAAGTTATGCCCAAATGTTTGCTAGCTGGTGGACATGCCACATTGCATCCCCTTTCAAGATATTTTGTAGTTTAATCTCTTTTTTGCAAAGTAATATGTCGGTATGTTTTGTAGGTTGCTTGACATCTACCATCATACTTGGGGACTGAATTTCAGTCATTTGTGTTCTAATGTTGACCAGCTTCAGGCTGCGAAAGTACTCTCTATGCAAAATCCTGATATAGTGTCCCATCACTTGAGCGATTATTATGTTCACCGATTCACAAATGAGAACTTTATAACTTGGTAGCATCTACCGATTGTGCAGCTTGGTTTTGCCACAAAAGAGACTTTTTTTTTTTTTTTCCATTTCTAATTTTTCATGCTTTTTAATGCATGTTGCAGATGTTGTAGACTCAAGACAGCCTATCATGAATAGGGATATTGTAAATGGTGTTCGTTGGCTATGCTTCAAATGCCAAAGGCATCGATCAATTCAATGCAGAATTCAGGTTTTATGGACATTTCTAAATGCGCTTTGATTTCTTCAGGCGAATAATGAATTCTTCATTGACAAGGTTCGTCAGAAATATTGCATTCTTCTTCCATATTCTGAATTTGAGTGCATTTCAAGTTTAAGCACAATTGTTTATGGTCTGTGCGATCTGCCTTTTTGTCCGCGGGAATGACCGGATAGACACATTTAATTGTCAAAAATCATAAAATGTAGGATCTAGTTGCGACAAGGCCGGGAAGGAGTTAACCAAGAAGAGCAATTGTAGTGGTATTGAAGAGGAAGAAAAAATGTTTAAAGACTCAGGCTGGAGAATCTAGATCCCATTGTGATGGCCTTGAGAAGGAAGGAAAGGATCTGAAGACTAAGACTGAAAGTAGACACTTACCATGCTTTATTACTGAAAATGAAATGAGGTTTAAGATCTTACTAACCTTTATTTTAGTGGCCTTGATCTTACTAACCTTTATGGCTCTTACCTTCATTTCTCTCTTTTGCCAGGAAGTTAAGCATTCCTGTGAAGCAGAAGAAGATCAAAGAACAGATTTTGTACTCTGTTGGCAACATGCTTTTTATGGATGGCTATTTAGTAAAAAAAGTTGCATTAAGAAGTCTTGACATTCTCGTAAAGCCAACACTTGAAGAACTTCAGATGTTCCAAAGACCTGGTGGAAAAGATTCTGCTGCGGTCTTCAACTCTTCATCGTTCATAAAATCTGCTAGATTTATGGAGGGCGATACAGTGATGGTAGTTGAAGGAGATCATCAATCTTTAGTTGGGTATGTTGAAAGAGTTGATGGGGACAAGGTGTCTATTAGGGCTACATCTGAAAAAAAACAGGTACAACAGCGTTATACATTTTGTCTACAAAGCATTATTATTTTTATAATCTGGCTAGGGATTCACAAGAAACAGGAATTATAGTTGATGCAGACAAGCTCCATGCAGTTATTCTCTCTGATGCTACTAAAGAAGAGGTAAATCACGCATAGAATCATATGAGATACTCTACTTCGATGAGCTAAACATGTCAGCAATGTGACAATTATTTTGCAGATAGGTGTTATGAAGGATTGCGTAGCTCCAAGCTCTGAAGTGGCCCCTGTGATGTCTAAGCTAGGGGAATTCAACCTTTTCGATTTGGTGCTTCTTGAGTATGTAAAAGGCCCATGTTGCACACAAGATGCCTTGCTTCTAAATACTAATAATCATGCTATTCTGTTGCAGTCACTCAAAATGTGGCCTCATATTGCGCGTTGAAAAAGAAAGGTTGCAGGTGAGTTCGGCATGCACTTGCATCTGCATCAAGAATTCTTTATATTGTTACCTATGTTTTTTTTTAGCATGCAGGTTCTCAAAGGAATTGCTGAAAAGATGGAAACTTCCACGGTGAAGCCAACATACGTCCAGAAAAGGGTCATCAGCAACAACACGAGTGTGCATGACTCTGGCAATAACATGATACATGTGAAGGATTCTGTTGAAGTCCTTGAGGGCACCTTCAAGGTTCTTGTTACTGGTTTTGCAATGATGTTACCTATTCATGGATCCTGTTGAATGTTTGTCGCCTGTATGTATAATTTTCCTTATTCTTCCCCTTTTATTGGGAGAGGAAAATAACCTTTATATCCAATCGTATTATATCAGTGCCTGCAGAATCTAGCATAGATCTTGCTAAAAACACAACAGTGACCTGGTATCATCGGAGAGCCTGCCTACAACAATTGCCAATTATCAAGTTGGACATGAAACTATAATTGCACTCAGCGAAAAGGAAGTGGTTGAGTTATCAAGAAAATGCTCCCTGATACATGTCTAGTTTTAGCGCACTATTGATAATCCCCACCTTTTCCTCTTCCTGCAAGAAATTTTTCATCGGAGAAACTGCTTACTTGATACCGCAAATGGACCTTGCTGTGGAAGCTCAGCCCTGCTAACACGGCATTCCAAACTGAGTATCTTCAAGCATCTAAGAGTGGGTACTACATCTTTGATTTCACCAAATAGAACCTTTGTCTTGCAAACATGTAATACTTGCAGCTTGAAATAATATGTTGCCTTCATATTTGGGTAAGTAACTAGACGATTAAATATTTGCTCCTTATTGGGATTTGAAAGTTTCTTACCTCTCCCCAAGTTACATCACGTTAGGAAAGCCTTGCATTAATTTATGGTTCTCTCTTTAAACCGTTTAATGAACAAACTCCCTGCATGTTAGAGATTGTTATAAAGAATTAGATTGACATCCGGATGTCTAATTTATAGTGGAACTCCAGAAATCTTCTATGATCATGATGTCTGTTCATGAATTATTTCGTGAGACCTTCTTGTTGAGCGGAGGCACTTGGCGACACCGGAATTTGAAGCGGCCGGTGATTCTTGCAACGTGAAGTTGGGGTAAAAAGAAATTCAGGCGGTCGAATGATAGGTGAAACACCTCGAAATGAGGGTGAAACATGCAATCCGGGTGAAAAACGGAGAGCACCGGTGGTCGTTCATTCAGGCATGCATTGGTCTTCTAGATACCCGACAAAGACAATCTTATGGGATGGAAGACTAGGTTCTTTGAAGGTACATCAATGTGGAGCTTGGAATGCGGTGCTTTGGAATCATGCAAATTCATTTGGGCTCCACGTGCATCTCTTTGGTTATTTACTATTATGGACTTGGTTTTATTAATGAAAATTGTTTACCTTGTTGCAATGCCTAGACATATAGTGTAAGCCTTTACGTATCCCTGTAGCTTATGTTACAGCTTATGAAGCGCCGATAGGAATGTAGAGAGGGGTTAGTTTGAGCTATGCACAAGACATTCCTATGGCAAACCATTTATACAAATTAGCAGGATTTGGCATGCATATGAGTTTTGCATTTCCCATAAAGCGGATAGATGCTTTGGATAGCCTGCTAGAATCCTACTTGGTATTCTTGCCCCACGCATTGCATGAGTTTGATAGTTCCGCTTGCGAAGACTTTGTTTTCAGAACATAAGTCTTGATATATCACTGTTTTGAACATAAGTCTTAATATATGGAATGTTTTTCCTCTCTGTCATCTGATTATTCAGGCAAGAGGCATCTTCATCTGAGGACTTGATCTCCATTTTATGTAGCCGTGTCTTGACAACTTATTTACAACAATCTCATGTGCTTTGGGATAAGAGCACAACCTTTACTTTGCTCTTAGATCTCTTCATCAACAAATAATAATCAGCAATAGCCGTGGCCATACATATAGGATCGGGTGAGCAATAGCTCACACTATATTATGGTCATCATTCGAATCTGAGATACCCCGAATTAGGGAAATCTAAATATCGACTAGGGTGGTTGTAGTGATTTTCCATCCTTTGTAAGTTCCAAGCGCTTTGGGTGTCTTCATGCTTAAGCATTTATGCATAGGCTTTGGGTGTCTTCTTGCTTAAGTATTTATGCATACAATATAACCAATGGATTTTTGTTTCTTCGCCATTGTTTAATCACAAGTATCTTGCTATTGAAAATAGACTAAGCATAGACTACTTATTGGAAGCTTTAGTATGCTTTATTTTTAATGTTATTGCAACTTCCATAAAACTATCCAGAAATAGATGCCTATGTTCAGAATGCGATAAGTTGACTTATACTTGATGACAGTTTGAGCAGACAAAATATGGAGACGTTCTCTAGAATGATTTTGTAGATGAAGCCCTATGGAGACGTTCTCTAGAATGATTTTGTAGATGAAACCCTTGGATGGTAGATGCTTACGAGAGGCCCATAAGAATAAGTGATGGCAGCAATGGCATGCCCAGAGGACACATGCCAGAATCATCCCGGAAGAGATGGCGAGGTGCTAAACTATGGAAAAAAAGCCGCGAAGTTTTGGCAAATTCGATTTGTGCAAATTGGACTTGACATGGACTTTCCATATTTGCAATTTTATAAATGACTTTGATCTACTTTGACTTTGAGAGTTTGCTAACAACATGTCAACTCTCACACAATGAATAATTTGCTCAA
The DNA here is from genome assembly GCA_021234155.1 of Isoetes taiwanensis. Classification (NCBI taxonomy): domain Eukaryota; kingdom Viridiplantae; phylum Streptophyta; class Lycopodiopsida; order Isoetales; family Isoetaceae; genus Isoetes; species Isoetes taiwanensis. Next base: position 175,571 of record JAJEKV010000446.1, read on the forward strand.
TGGTTATGCATAGGGCAAGCATTGCAAATAAGCACTACAAAATACACACTACAATTTGCGAATCTTGTTCCATTTATAGTTTAGGGCACACACTACTATCATTTTTGGATTGGGTTTTCCTTGTTATCAATAACTACAAGATTGATTGGGGAGTTTGATCCAAGTTGGCTAGGGTTGTTGACCAAGAGTTTCACTATGAGTTTAACCCATCTAGCATTTGACCAACTAGTCAATTTTCATGAAAGGGACGTCAACCTTAATTTACTTTTTTGGTGAACCTTAATTTACTTTTGGTGTCAGAAAACTTCTTTGATGTCTTTGTAAATTGCATTTGTGTTGTGTAAGTGTTACTTTAACATGCCACGTGAAAGATATTCATTGCTACCCCAATGTTCCATTGTTTCGCCAAAAGCATCTTTATATTTTTGGTCAACAAGATTTGGTACTAAATCTTGCAAGGCCATTAGCCCAAGTATAGTCTAATCTTATGCCCACCATTTACTTGGATCTTTGACCATATGTATACAGGTGAACATTTGCAACATCTTCACACATCTATTTAATCTGCTTCAAGTAAATTCGTGTTAACTACCCATTACATTTACACACTTTAACAATGCCAAAGTCTAATAAATCGATAAACTACCACCGTCTTAATGCAACATGGGTTTTAGGTTAAAGAGTAAGATTTAGGGCCGAAGTAACTATTGACTAGCACTAGTTTAGGGTTAAGGGTTCTTAAGGGTTCCTCTCAGGTTTAGTGTTTGGGGTTTATGTTATTTAGGTTTCACATGGTATAATTTCTCACCTAAAGAAACAGTAACATAACAGGTTGATAAAGTCTTTGTAACCTGTTGACTTTGCGAAATCCCTCGTAGTACAACCACTTATAGTACAACCCCTCATCGTACAAAAACTTGTATATATATATATATATATCTTATATTATAAAGTTTTAGCGTATGTCTTCAATCAAACCCTAATTTAGATAGTTGAGATCGTCTGATTGCATTCGAAGGCCGAGATTTATCGCACAACTTTCCACCACCGTGATTGGCCATGCTCTGATCTCTTAAGAGGAAAGGGAAAATGGCAGAGAAAAGGGCAAAGTGAGAGGCAAAAAGGCATGGGTAAAAGGGAAAGATGGAGAAGGGAAAAGGAAAGGGAAAAGAGCACGAAAAAGGGAAAGAAAAAGAAAGGGAGAAAAATGAAGGAAAAAAGGGCACTATGAAAAGGAAAAGGGGGAAAGGGTGAGGACAGAATAAGGGAAAAGAAAAGGGGAAGGGAGGAAAAGGAAGAAAAATAGGGCAACGGGAAAAAGGTGAAGACGGAAAGGGTGACGGAAGGGAAAAAGGGGAAGATAAGAATGATGGAGAGAAGGAAAAAAGGGCATGGAAAAATAGAAAGGGAAGGAAAAAGGAGGCAAAAAAAGGGAAAAGGGCATGAGGAAAAGGGAGAGGGAAATGAGAGAGGAAGGAGAAAGTGGCACGAGAAGAGGAAAAGGGTGAGGAAAGGAAAAAAAGAAAGGGAAAAAGAGATGGAAAAAGGAAAAGGGAAAAGCTTAAAAGCAAAAGAGAACAGAAAACATGGAATAGGAAAAGAGGAAAAGGGAAAAGGGGAAGAAGGTGGGAAAAGGAGGAAAAAGGGCATGTGAAAAAGGTGGAAAAAATGGAATGGAAAAGGGTGTGGGAAAATGGAAAGGAAAAGAGAGAAGGAAAAAAAAGGGTGGAAAGGAAAGAGGAAAAGGGCATGGAAAAAGAGAAAAGGATGAAAAAAAAAGGAAAAGGAAAAAGGAAATGGGAGGCGAAAGGGGAAAGGGGGAAGAAAAAAGAACACGAGGAATAAGGAGGGAAAATGGGAAAGAGGAAGGGAAAAAGGGCACAGAAAAAACTAGAAGAGGGAAAGGGTGAGGAAAGGGTAAAAATAAAGGGAAAAAGAGCATAGGGAAAGAGAAAAGAAAAAGAAAAAAGGGGAATAGGGACGGGGAAAAGGGGAAGAGGGTAGGGAAAGGCGGAAGAAAAGGCAAGTAAAAAAAAGTGGAAAAAAAGGGAATGGAAAAATACATGGGAAAAAGGGAAAAGGAAAAAGGAAAGGGAAAGGGAAAGGGAAAGGGAAAGGGAAAGGGAAAGGGAAAGGGAAAGAGAAAAGGAAGGGGGGAAGGAAAGAGGAAAAGGGCACGGGAAAAAGGGAAAGGGTGGGAAAATGATGAAAAAAGAAGGAAAGGGAAAAAGAAAAAGGGAGGCGGAAAGGGGGGAAGGAAAGGAAAAAAGGCATGAGAAAAAAGGAAGAAGAAAATGGAAAAAAAGAGACATGAGATAAAGAAGAAGAGGGTGAGGAGAGGAAGAAAAACATAAAAAAAAAAGGTGGGGAAAAGGGAATGCAAAAAGGGCATGAGAAAAGGGAAGGGAAAAGAGAAAAGCAAAAGGAATGGGAAAAGGAAAGGGAAAAAAGAGCATGAGAAAAATGGGAAGGGTGGAGAAAGGTGAAAAGGGAAGGAAAAAAGCCGTCAAAAAAAGGAAAGGGAAAAGGAAAAATGAGAAGGAGAAAAGGAAGGAAAAGAGGAGGGAAGAAGAGGGTAAAAAAAAAAGAAAAAAAAAGAGAGAGAAGGAGAAAAGTAAATGTGCAGGAAAAATAAGAAAAGGGAAAAAAGAAAGTGTGTAAGAAAATGAGGAAAAAAGGATATGCAGGATAGAGCAAAGGGAAGGTTATCAAATGCACACCTCTTATAGCCTAGATATGATGGACTTGGTTAATGAGTCTAAGCTGAATAGGTTTCCATCCACAAATGTTCCCAACATTTGCCCAGCAACGCTGGGCACCATTACTAGTATATATATATATATATATATATATATATATATATATATATATATATATATATATATATATATATATATATATATATATATATATATATATATATATATATACAAGTATTTGTACTATCAATGGGTCTATGGGAAATGGTTTACTAAGATCGGAGAGTAAAATTCAAGCTTAAAAAGTTCAGTATTTAAAGTTGAGTGTCAAGAATTAAGTTAGAAGAACTCATACTGGAAGTTGAATCGGTCAATATTGCCATATAATTTAGTAGTCTTCCTCTTAACATATAGTCATAGGTAAATCCCAATTTTTTTTTGCTCAAATCGAATTCAAATATAATAATCCATTAATTTATTGACATCGTATGATGAAGAAATAATGTCTTTAATACGCACCTTGTTTGAGATTTTTACATTCTCAATTGTCTTGTAAGACAAATGAAAGTATCCGTTTTAAGCTAAATCCCTTGCCTATTAGCCATTAGATGAAGCATACCATTATTTATTAGAATTTATGATGTATAGGTGCCCAAGCAAGCAGCCTACGAAATGAAAAAAGCTTTGAGGTCTTTCGGCATTTTAGCAGAACCATAGTTCAGCTGGAAGATGTAAATCCACTGATTCGGCTCCACCAAAAAATCGAAGGACAAAAGTGTTTATGAAGATTCCCTTACATCTCTTAAACTCCCAAAGATTCCCCTAGATTCCTAGAGATTCTATGTAGATTCTTATAGATTCCCTTAGATTCTATGAGGATTTCCGTAGATCCTCCAAGATTCTCTCAAGATTCCTCTAGATTATTAATGATCTTATGAAGATCCTCTTAAATTCAGCTACATTCAGAAGATTCTCTTGAGACTCTCATTGATTTCCTAAGATTCCCTTGAAATTCCCCTACATTTCTCTAACATCACGAGAAAATCCACTAGATTCTCTTAAATTACCATAGATTCCTCAACTCTCTGTAGAGGAATTTATCAAAATTTATCTTAGTTTCCTTGTAGACGTTATCATCAATGATATTTTATTAACATTTATGACAATCATCCTTTTCCAAAACTCTTAAATCTATTGAACAAATTAGAGAGGCTATTATATCTAGAACATTTAGATATCACCCTCAAAGTAGAAAAAATAGAGCAATAAATGCATCACGACTCTCACAATTGCTCCCTTTTCTCGATCATGAATTCCTAGAACTCTTTCTTGGGACACTAAAGATGTTCATGTCAATAAAGTTGCCAACATTAAGATCCAAATTCAGAGCCTTAAGAGGTCTAAACACCTTAGTCCCAACACCCCTCTTTAGAAGCATTGACACATAGGTAGCACATTCTCATTCATTGCGCTCTCTGATAAAGGTAAGACAACCTATTTTGAGTGTCTGTTGGTGGACTGCATTCAATGTTCTACTTACATATAACAACTTTTGAGGCATTTAAAGAGCCTATATCAATGGTCCTATTAAGCTCGTTAAAAAAGATCTACATTTATGTATTTAATAATTCCAAGTCCTAGTCTATTATGAGGTAATAATTCCAAGTTATCGTCTAGTTATTGTCTCTCTTTCTTAAATATATTTGCTAATTCTGTGAATGCATGCATTAGTTCCTCCATGAAAGAATTCATGGTATAACTCTGGATGTAGGAACATTGGCGATGTAGGTGAAGTACGCGATGTATGAATTGGAAGACTGCATAAGCACAATCAAGACCCTAAAAATACAGAGGTGAATGTAGTGTAGGAGAAACACTATAACTTCGCTCGATGAGTAAGTATTTTGAGGATTCATGACATTGTAGCACACCAATCTTATTGTTATTGTTGGGGCCATTGATTTGAGGCCATGTTTTGAAAATCACAAATGAGCACCTCCTAGAAGCACACCAATCTTATTGTTATTGTTGGGGCCATTGATTTGAAGCCATGTTTTGAAAATCACAAATGAGCATCTTCTAGAAGATGTCATGCTTTGCCACTTTGTTTAAAAGAATGCCTTCTATTTGAATGGTTGCAGGGAGAGGAACAAAACCAATAGTGTTAATAAAGAGCATCAAGCCATACACCTTTTATGGTCAAGGAATGTTGGAGGCTATGGAGGCAACAATGGCCTTTAAGATCGTGGGTTGTGTTCATTTTCAAATAAGCTAACCTTTCCTAGCCGTATATTTGACAAACTACGGAATAGAGTAATCTCTTATATGCCCCCTTTTATTAGCTTGCGCACAAAAGATTGCCCACATGTCCGTGTGTGATTAGGCATCCCTTGGAGACAGAAGGCCTTATCTTCAATTTTCTTCAACAAAACTGACCAAAACGAGAGAAGTAGTCCGGAATCCATGTACTGTCACTTTGAATAGATGGCATTTCGTGCCCTTAAAGTAATGCAATATGAAGCTATTATTTGGTCCAAAAGATGCTTTATAGTAATTACTAATGTTCATTTCTCTTAGAGCAAAAATTATATTGAGTAAAACTTCCACATTTACATTGCATTTTTCATTATTTTACATATGTACATCTGAACAAAATCATGTAGATCTGCCACATATACAATATTGGACCAAGAACAACTTTAAAATAATTCATAGTAAAAGTGATACCATACATCGTCACCTTAACGACAAGTGACTAACCCATTCGACTTCACATCTCACAAGTAGAATTGCAACTGCATTATGGACTGCCACTATGTCATTGCGTAAGCGCTAATTCCCAATCTAATTGAAAGCTCAGAGCAAGATCCAATAATGTTTATTTTGCATTAAAAATTAAGTTCACATAATTAATTTACAAAACCCTCAAATGTCATGCAGAAAGTATTGAGGCATTTAAGGTCTTTATATGATTGTTACAATATGTTGCACTTTAAATAAAACTCCGGTGCAATTGATATAAACACCTCTCACATACATTTCTCAAAGCAATAAAACTGCATTTCTTTCTTGAATTCTTTTTGAGACTAATGCTATACATGGTCTATTTTTACACATTCTTTTCTAACCACTCTAAGCACAAGCATAGCCTTGCATGTTAACTAGAATTCTTCACAATTGTTCCTTAATAATAGGACAAAGAAAGATTCAACCAACATAGAAAACACTAGAAGAAAAAGCATAAAGACTAGAACTACAAATGACATTTTACACGGGGCATCTCGCCCGATATCGCTTTGATCTGGATGAGCTTTGATTTGGGCCAATCGTTGCAAGTGAGGCAAGCCATCTCTGTTTAGGAAAAATCTACGGTACTAGTTACGGTGTTATAATGATGGAACTTAGAAAAATGGCGTCGTTCGATTGAAGGGAGAAAAGACCGAATAAAACATGAAGGAATAATTGAGCAAGCGTCAAGATACACCTAGTACGAATAATGCATCAATGCGAGGAGATGCTATTTGTATTAACATGTGAGCTAAAAATTGATTTATGTCTTACCGTCAACGGCATTCTCCGCTCCATCTTTGCTTGGGCACATAATGCGCACATGCCTTACTTCTCAATCGCACAATGTGACAAACAAATGGTAGTATTACTTGCAAAAACTCTGCATGAATTGATTCAATGTAAGAAGACATACCTAGAAGGAAAAAAATGATGCAAAGCTTCGCAGGTATGTCTTTTACTAGGATCCCATGGAAAAGCTTGATTGCCATGAGCTATAAGAAAAAACCTATGAATAGCTACATAGATATGATCTGAAGCCGAGTTCCTTCAACATGGCAACATAAATAAAAAAAGGAAGCTTACCACAACGGTTTACCAATCATGGTGTATGTATGGCATACACAAAAATTAAAGGGCAAACTCTTCTACGTTCTACAAATGCCCGTAATGAAAAGGCGGAGAGCTGGCATAAGCAAGCCCTGCTGCTGCAGTTTGGAGATGGGGAACCCTTCGACGGCTTTGCTTCAAGTGAAGAAGGTACCAAAGGCTGCTAAATTCGTTCTCAAAAAAAACTGGCGAGAAAAAGTTGAGAGAAGGTCCCCTGCGCAGTTAACGAAACATAAGAGCATAAGAGATCCCTTACTTTAAAACATGAAGGAAAATTTGTAAAAGTAGATTACATCCGCCAAACAAAATAGCGCATGCTCCGGTTGCTTCAAAACCGATCGATATGCCGGCCTCGTCAAAGAGAGAGCTCACGAATGCAGCGGCGATCTCAAAAACATGAAAAAAGATCAGGGAGTCATAAGATAAAGCAGAATCCACCATACATAACACTTAAAAGCTTGAATGAAGTCGGGGATGGCCCCAGCCTAGCTCGATCATACTGATCCGGTAGAGCAACAAAACACGGAGGAAACAATTATGTTTCAACCGCACAAAGCGATTGGGGACACCAATCATATAGAGCCCGGCAACCATAAACAGAGCCTGGGAGAAGAAAGAAACCGGCCAAACTCTTTTTTCGACCTTCCATTGTGCATAGAATAGATGCCGGATATGACTTAGGTGTCAGTAGAAGGCCATAGCCCATTTGGATGTAGGGAGAGAAAGGATAAACCACGACTCAAGGCATGATTTGAGAACTGCTTGGCGGCATCAAAATAAGAAGCGCTCTGAATTGTTGATATAAAGAATGGAAGCGAGAAAATACCTGTTTTGTGCTCTTAAGTTGAATCTCACGGGCACCAACCCGGAATCTTGAATCTACATCTCGAAAGAAAAATGTTGCATGCTCGATGCTTTGAGCTAAACGCTGCAAATAAAACCGGAGGATAATAGTCATATGTTCCTCGTAAACGGCAGATTAATCAAGCAATGCAAAAGCAAGAGCCGTAATGGTTTACTTACTCCGGTGCTAAATATGAAATCCAACTCCAAATGAAAGTCGCAACACAAAAGCGAGCCGGATCCCATCGACCCTTACCAAAAATCAAGTTTGATCGAGCCCATAAATTGTTCCAAGTTAATACTATGCGGAAGAAATGACCGCCCATTGAATCGGAGTAAAATTTCACATAGAGATGGCGCCTTGCAAAATGAGAGACCACACGGTAAACCATCAATTAGAAATGCAACAAGAGTTCTAGGAATTTTCTAGATTTTGTATGCACCCTTTTTGCCACCTCACCGCATCATTGCTAAGCCCAAGATGGGCAATTAAATACCTTTGCCCATCGTCCAAAAATATGCTAAACTCTACCTCTTAATAATAATTATGCAAAATAGATTAAATTCATTAAATTCTTATGACTGCCACCTCATCAAAGGCATTAATTGCATTATCATAACCCAATTGTTGCACCTTCCGAGCACCTTCCAATATAATTTCCACGGCTAGGATTAAATTTTCCCTTTGATCCTACGATTAGAGATGAACTCCTAGCGCCACCTCATCACATAGCATTTATTGCACTTAATTTATGTGGCTAAATCTTGTCCATTGATCCAGCACATTCGACGGCCTAGATCAAAAGCCCCAAATAAGGGGGGGTGCTTGGGGTGGATTGAGGTGGCTCCATCAGGGCCGTCGTATCTCAAATCTGAACGGTCCAGGCGGCGACACCAAAATCTCTATATACATTTGGTACACTTGGGGTGGATTGAGGTGGCTCCACCGGCCGCGTCCGGATCTCGGATCTGGGCCGGTCCAAAAGGCGACACCAAAATCTTTATCTACATTTGGTACACTTATATAATTGTATATATATAATAGATATATCACTAATATATATACACGTATTAGATGTGTGTTTTGTCATCCCATGCCCATGTTCATAGAGATTCATCCCAGCCGTCCAATCACGAAATGAAAGGCCGGGATAATGCCACCTCATTGAGGTGCATGGATAACCATGATGGGCATGCATGGGCATGCATGGGGCATGCAAGCCACATCCCCAAATCGTTGGATCAAAAGGGGAGAATAAATCCTAGCCCTTGATTTTTGTGAAGAAGGTGCAAGGAAGGTGCCAACAAAAAAAAAGTTGGTGCAGCAGATCTCAACCGTTAGATTAAAAGGTGAGCATAAATCCTAGCCATTAACTTTTTAATATTAAATTTATTTTTTTCTTTTAAAGGAGGTGAGGTGGCACCTCATTAATAAAAAGGCACCCTCATTAATAAAAAAGGTAGTGAGGTGGCAAAGTATTTATGAATGGACTTTCTAGGAAGCTTCCTTCCATTTAATCGTCTTGAAGGCCGTGAATTTGGCAGTGGGGGGTCGGATGAAGGTGGGGCCTACGCCAATCGATTTTCTCGCCGAGACCTTTCTAAGGAGTGGTGCTTTGGCACTATTTTGTCGCATTTGGAGCAGTGGTGATCGATGTGTGATTTTGTCATCCCATGGGTCATATTCATAGAGATTGATCCTAGTCAAATGACAAAATCAAGGGTTGTTATAATTCCACCCTCATGTGATGCATGGATGGGCAACGATGTGCACATGCATACATATGCACATACATGCATGGGCCATGCACATGGGCCGTTAGATGGGGATGGTGAAACTGGATCGTTCAAACTATAAGAGAGGAAGGTGACAAGAAGTTCCTTGGTGGCATATGTGCATGCAAGCATTTATTGTAATCATGAGGTGTTAGTTGAGGTGGCATGTGCATTTATTTGCCACCATATCTTATCTATATTTAATATATAGATTTTGAGGTGGCATTGTAATTAATTTTATGCATTTTTTTGCCTTTTAATATAGAATATAAAAATCTTAATGTGAAACGTGGCAAGCCATATCTTGCTTTCTTTTCAAGTTTTCTTTCAAACTTTAACCATGAGGACGAGCTTGATGTAACTACATGGCAACATTTTTTGCCTTTTATTATAGAAAAACCTTAATGTGGAACGTGGCAAAGCTATATTTTGCTTTCTTTTCATGTTTTCTTTCGATCTTTAACCATGAGGACGAGCTTGATGTCATGTGAACTACGTGGCAACCTATTTGGTTTTCCTTCCAATACCTTTTTTTCTAAACTAAGGGGCCTAGAATCTTTTGAAAATTATTCCTCTCCTTCTTCTCTGAAGTTCTAGCTTCGCACTCCATGGCGTCAGCTAAAACTCTCGCGACTAGGGGAATCTTCATAGAGTCTAAAAGCGAATCTAAGGAACCTTGGGAGAATCTTTGGGAACATAGGGGAATCTTATGAGTCCAGGGGTATTCTTAAGGAACCTTAAGGAATCTAAGGGGATATCTGAGAATCTTAAGGGAATCTAGGGATTCTTAAACAAATTCATGTGAATCCCCAGCAGAGAATAATGTGGAATCTTTGTGGGATCTTAGGAAATCCAAGAGAAACTTTTTGTAGAATTTTAGGGAATCTCGAGAAATGCAATGGGGATCTAGGGATGTTTTTAGAATATTGGACAGAATGTTGGCAAAACTTGGGTTATACTTTCTAATGTGCGTACATTCGACTTCATACACTCCCTCATGGTACAAATACTTGTATATATATATATATATATATATATATATATATATATATATATATATATATATATATATATATATATATATATATATATATATATATATATATACAATGGTCTAGGATCAATGGGCTTTGCTGGTTTTTTGCCTTTAATAAACTATAGGATAAGGCTTCTATGAGATAATAGGTATTCTATGTAGTTGGCTTCTATCCAGCCTTTATGATTTGGAAATGTAGCTAAAGCTAAACCCTGCGCATATTGTCAGGGAGTTTGGTCCAAGGAAAGCATTTAAGGTGGATGTTGGTCCGACTTGTATTAAGGAAAAAACCTTCAAGAAAGTACCAAGTAGTGATCAATGAAAACCATGGGATGTAACCTCTCCCGTGAAATTGTTACTCTTGTGATGGATTTATATCGGCCTTTACCATTAGGGGATATGTTTAGGGAAGTGCCTAGAACTTGAAGCAGTGTAGATATCTCATATTGGGAAATGTACAAGTTTAGTTTTGACGACATATGATCTTCAATGGCATTAGGTATTTTTCGACTTTGAATCTATTAACTTTTTAATGTTAGAAGGGCGGGGATGTCCGTGGTCTTTTTAAAAAAATCGTTACACCCTTGGCTTCGGTTATTTAATGGCATAAGCGGGTCAAGACATAGACATTATGGTGCTCGGGGTTTGTATTCCTGAATATGACCCTTGGAGGGAAAGATACACCCATATGAGGATTGGGAACAAAGGTGTTTAAAAGCACTATGGGCAAAAGAATATATGGATGACATATTTTTGAAGGAGAGTTATAAGTGTGCATAAAAGCTAGTCTTTAGCCATGTAAATCATATGAGGAGTATTGAAAGTGTAAATCGAGGTAATATTAATATTAATATGTTCTATTTTTATAGTCTAACCCTAAGTCTCGGGAGGCGGCATCCACGACGGCAAACCCTAGTCTGCGGCTAAGTCACGGAAGGATCTACACGGGAAATATAACTCTTGGAAAATAATTTTCGATATTAGGTGGAAGCATGGCGACATTACATTACATGCACCGCTTTCTTGAAGCCATTGATGAATCTGAGTAAAATTGAAGGGTTTAGATGCGATTTAGTCTTCTTGTAAGCACATGTTTAAGAAGAAATATGGAGTTACAATTATGTTAATCAAGATTGAGAACTGTGAATGGCCTCTATATATGTCCGGCGTTTGCTTCAATGCAGTGGGGTTGGGGTTGAATGAATGGCGCCTGTGAGGGGTCCCAAAGCAGGGGACATACCAGGGGAAAATTGATTGAAGCCCTTAGGAAAGTTGGGATTGAACACCCAAGCCCTCGACCTACAAAGACCGCGACTCCTTGAATTATGCAGGTGCATAATGTTCATCCCAATAGGGATAGATCTCTTGTTGGCATTTCAAAGTTTATACCAGCCCTTCAGGACATGTGCCGGTGCATCTAAAGTTAAGGGTGCTCTTGACAAAAGCAAGGAAATTATTGAGGGAAAAGAGCATAGAGATTGTTCTTGATTAGGCAAATGAGGAGGAGGATGACATCTCGGATGAGGATCTTAACGCTAAATCAGGTCTAATTTTATCCTAAATTGATACACATTCTTTCTCACAATTTCCGGAGATATATGGAAATGTACACGGGTTTTCTTTCCCTAGATATGTTCCTTTTGATTACGATCAATTTTTCTAACTGTGATCTATAATGGGGAGTTGCATGAAATAATGTATTGGTTTAGAAATGGGTATTCCTTTGAAATTCATAATCCTTAGTTGTTCGGGGCTTAGATTTAAATATACGGATTTCATAAATCCCACTAAAGGGAACATGTTAAATTTTACCTAGCTAAGGTTTTAAACCTATATAAAAGGATCTATCTTGTTACTAGTAGTTTGTGGTAGGAATCTTTATGTGGAAGGTATGGTAAGCGACCCTAAGGTTTCTGAGGCTAAAAGGCAACCCTGGATGAACATGGCACTTGGGATCGGCGAGGGGTTAAAGATGCGGGCAAATTTGTGACTTCATAGTATATCGATATCGAGCTTTAGTTGTAGCAATGCCATGAACTTTCTAGTATTGGCCTAATTGGTACACAAAACTTTGATTCGGTGCGGATGGGCGTAGCTAATGGGTGGTTATTATGCCTAGATGTTGACACATTAGATCTAACACTTAATATTTACTAATATGTAGGATCTCGGGCTATTCCTAGCATTGGCAAGGCCAATAGATTTTAAGTGGCCTAGCTGTGTGATTATTGGAAAGGGCAGTGCGATAGATTGCTTAATCATGTATAAATCATTTTCATAAAGCTTTTGTTTTATGGTTTGTTTTAAGTTTAGCTCTTGTTAAATTTATGGTAATTGGCGGGGGTAAAGGGCTGAAATATGCCAAGAGTGTCCATAGCTTACTGTAGTCATTTCACTTTGTTACCCATAGGCTAATATGTGATTTTTGAATTTGCAGTGTAAGGACTCTCTTCTCCCATGCATTTCATGATGCTTTGTGGATGAATATTTGCTTGAAGATTGAAGAATAATGCTGAAATTTTATCTATGATATGGTTGTTGGTTTAATAAGGTATGCACCTCACATACTTAATTGGTGTGGCGGAGATTCATTTGGGTAAAAGTGATTACATTCTTTTGTCACTTTGATTAATTCTACTATTAAACTTTGAATATTAGCGTGATATTTTTTGGATTCCTTTTAATGAAATATTACCTCCGTTTTCATTTGGTAACCAATATGGTATTGCTGATATATCGTGTTACATGAATCTGTTTGTTGTCTGAAATAATTTAACAACCATATTTTACATTATTCCACGGATCCTTGCATTTTAATTTGTTCTAGTTCTATGTTTTGTACTTACTGGATCAAATAAGCATAACTTTGATGAGTCTGTATGCTTTCATCTTAGGTACCAATGTAAAAAATTAATGTAATCTGTTGTCAATATATCATATAGCCAAACGGACATCTTGTTGGATAATGGATAATATCCGCTTTTATGTTTACATTATACATTTTAAGTTAAATGAGGTTTCTATGTTTCTTTAAGGCATGAATGTAATATGGGAACATTATGCATGTTTTGCATAAATACTATTCTAGGTTTAGAAATTGATTAAATATTTGTCTCTAAGGCCTCCCGGTTTTGGAGTGCGATAGAATCCAATAATCCTAAAGGATTATTTGGATGTCAACTCAAGTCAAAAAGGATTTGTTTAGGCGGTTTATATATATATATATATATATATATATATATATATATATATATATATATATATATATATATATATATATATATATACCATATATATATATATATATATATATATATATACAAGGGAGTACTATAAGGGAAATTTTACAAATTTTGAGCCATCAAACTTAAGATTCTCTTAGATTCCCTAGATTCTCAAAGATTATCCCAAATTTTCTCTACATTTCTTAAGATTCTATATAAATTCTCTTAGATTCCTTTAGGTTCTATCAAGATTCCCCTAGAAAAACACACTTAGTGTAAAAAGATTCCCTAAGATTCCCTTAGATTCTTAGGATTCTACAAAGATTCTCGAGATTTCAAAGCGTTATCACAAGGATCCTCTAAATTCTTTAGAATTCTATGTAGATTCTCCTAGATTTTTGTTAGATTCTATAGAGATTCCCCTAGAATCTTGAAAATTCCATCAAGATTCCCTAGATTCTCAAAGATTTTAGCTTAGATTACGCTGGATTACGGGCCATTCAATGAAGATTCTATAAAGATTCACTTAGATTCTTGAAGATTCAGGGAAAAAGTATCCTAGATTCTCAAAGATTTAAGGAAGATTCCTTAAATACTCTTAATCCCATAAGTTGCCAAGATTCTCTTAAGATTCAACTAGATTCTCAAAGATTATCCCAGATTTTCCAAGATTCTATATAGATTCTCTTAGATTCTATCGAGATTCCCCTACTAAAACACACTTATTAATGAAAGATTCCTTAAGATTCCACAAAGCTTCCCTAGATTCTTAAGATTCTATAAAGATCCCTCTAGATTTTTAGAACTTATCACAAGAAACCTCTAGAGTCTCCCAAAATTCTATGTGGATTCTCCTAAATTTTGTTAGATTCTATATAGATTCCCTTAGATTCTATAGATTTTCAAGGATTCTCAAAAGATTTTTATGAAGATGCACTTGATCCTACTAGATTCTCTATGATTCTCTTGAGATTCCCATAAATTCCCTAATTTTGTTGGGGTTCCTCTAGCCTCCTAAAGATCATCTCAAGATTCCTCTAGATTTCCCATATTTCTATGTAGATTCTCCTAGATTCCCTTAGATTCTATGAAGATTCTTCTACATTCTCAAAGGTTTTATAAAGATTCCTATAGAATCTCAAAAGATTCCCCTTACGATTCTCATAGATTCCCAAAGATTCTCTTGAGCTTCCTTTAAATTCCCTAAAATCCTATGGAGATTCCCCCCTAGATTCTTTTAAATTAGCATAGATTCTGTAAAATTCTAAGTTTCCAAAAGAAACTTAGTATTCGATCACATTAGCTCAAGCAAGCGAGGAGCGATGCCAAAGCACCACTCATTGGGAAGTTCGGCGAGGAGAATCAATGGTGTGGGTCTCACCTTCATGTGAGCCCCCTCTTTTGCAAGTTATCGCCTTTGGAAAATTTTGATTTATAAAAAAAGCTTCCTAGAAAGTCCATCTATTAATGTTGGTGCCACCTCATTACCTTTTTATTAAATAAGGGGTGCCACCTCACCTCTTTTTAATAAAGAAATTGCAATTTAATAAAAAAATTTAATGGTTAGGATTTTTCCTCCCCCTTTTGATCCAGCGGTTAAGATTATTTGCACCAAAAGCACCTTTTAAGGGACCTTCCTTGCATCTTCCCTTTAAAAATCAAGGGCCAAGATTTCTGCGTGCCCGATCAGCGGTTCATGGATGGGGGTGCATGGCCCATGCATGGCCCATGCATGCCCCCATCAAATCCAAGGGCCATTTAAGTGCCACCTCAAAAATTAGGCGGATAGGATTAATCTCTACCCACATTCCAACCCCCATAGGACCCATCAAATAATTGTATATATATAAGATATATATATATATATACAAGTTTTTGTACTATCAACGAGGTCTCACGAACTATGGTTCATGAACATCACAGGAACAAAATCCAAGCTTAAATAAATCAAGGTATAAAATCAGTGTCAAAATTGGGTTAGAAGAAGCCGTCGAATTTAATTGAGTTGCACTATGACCTCATAATATGCACACAACCATCCAGCGCTATCTCTATGCTATCTTTGATAGTTATTAACGGCAATAGCGGAGACATAGTTATTCAGCAGCGAGGGTTGATTGGCAATGGGGCACAAACCACATACCGGATTACGCTTAAGTTCAAGCAATAAGTTCACTACCCTATAGCATTTTAAAGGCATATGCCTACTTTCAAACACGAACAGCGACAAACACAATTTGTTTAAGAGTAGAGATGAATTGATAATTGCAAGGTTCTCCTCACAACTTGGTGACAAAATCACCAAACCGTCACTTTTTTATGGACAAAAAGCAAAAGCAATGCCATGGATGGCATGTACACAAAAATGCAAAAGCAAAACATACTCTCCATGCCATAATATATGACATAATTTATGCAATGCAAATAGTAAATGTGCTTAACCATATTGAAGCCAATTCCACCTATATAATCGACTTCAATGCAATGGTGGGTGTATGGTGAACATATGGGAGATCTTTAGAAATTAAATCTAAGAAATTATGATATTTCCCCATGTCTTAATAGAGGAAGTTGGATAAATATTTGTTTCATGACAATTACAATTAAAAAGCACATTGTGCAAGTCATGCAAAGAAAAAGATATAATTGCTATTTTCTAATGCTAAACCAATGAATTTAAGCTCCCGGTTGGAATAAAATACTAAAATTTAACTTCAAATACTAATTGGAATAAAAATAGATAGGAGATCTTTATTTAGAAAATGGCAACATAAAAGCCTCGAGGAAAGTTGATCTTTATTCACTTTCCATGGGAAGTATTGAAACTTAAAAGGCATCAAGACCGACAGCTGCATCGACAAATCAAGTTGTTGGAAAGAAATCAAATACAAATAAAATAAAACATATTGCCCAAGTAGCCTAAAACTAATGGGGCTAGCTCGATAGTTAAGCCATGGCGGCAAACCCCTAGAATGTATGATGAGCAGGATGCAACTAACACATGCCTCCCCCCATTTAAATCACGGGGTTCTGGTTCGAACACAATTACCCGGTATCACTCGGTGGGGGAAGCTACAAAGCTAAAATCATTAGCTACAATGGACATCATAATGGCTCTTGCCTCAGCATCTAGCCTTCAAACCAAGATAAAATCATCTATAATGTCTTTGGAACACAGAATACAAACCAAGGAAAAATCATCTAGAAATGTCAGACCACCAATTTTTGTCAAAAGTGAAATGGGTTTCTTTGTCATGGCAAAAATACCAATGTCGAGGAGCGACAAGTATTTATTTGTGAACCAATCTCGAGCCTTTAATATAATTTGTTGTGATAAAAAGCACATGGTTGACTACGATTCCTGATTCCCCTTCTTGCTAAGACCTTCTTGCTCCAACCCACATGGACCTCTGAGATTTATACATTTAAAAATCACGGAACATACTCAAGCAACCCAGGGGGCGTATTAGTGGTAATGCATGAATGACCTGATTCGAGAGAAAATTGCCCGTTTGGGCTGGTATACTCAATTGCGGCGGCCACCCCCGCTAGATCCGGTAGCACCATTCTTCTGGAAGCAAGAAGGATATTTTGCTCCTTTAATCTTGCCAAGCCAATTAGAGGCGCGCCAAGCAAGGCCCAAAAGCAAAATGGTTTCGAGATTAATTGCCAAATCTTTCAGCGTTATTTTAGTTTTTTGAAATGGTTTTGGATTAATTCCAAATCTTTGAACATTATTTTCGATTGCCATTTAACGACACAAAATGTTTTGAGTGGAATTACCAGATCGTGCATTTCTGACTAGTTGCCCAAATCAAGTTTTGCAAGTGTTAAAAATTGCAACGTTGGTATTCAAAACCACGATGTAGCTACCTGAATTCTAGAACAGCTAAATATAGTAGTGCTTTCTCTGTCTCGGTTGTATTAACAATGAAACAATTATTCATTCATTATTAGAGTGTAAGGCGGTGAGGAAGATAATGACCAAGCTGCTTATGGTCCAAAGCTCATTGTGCTCGGTCAACAAAATTCTAAATACACAAAACAAAGGGCCAAGCCAAGCACAAGCGGGTGCCCAAAATTGTCAATGACCATTGTTCGGTGCACCCGACAACTACCCATAAATTCCCATGTTGATAAAAGCGAAGACTAGTTGGACAAACTTTTTTCTTCTAAAAAAATTGTCCTAGAGAACCATACATCATCTTAGTGTGAAGAAATATTACGTTAAGTAAATAAACTAAGCTAACCTAACACCAAGGGAAATAGTTTCTTTGTTCAATATCACATCAGTAAAGCGAGAACTCCATAAAACACGCATCCCCATCGAAATTAATCAAAATAATACAAAGATTCAAAAATGTCTCAAAGACCACGAGTATAGTGGCTATACGCTTGCAGATTTCACAAAGAAGGTGAAAATAGTTAAATTCTGCGGAATGGGCGGTTAAACACAAGATGATAAAGCATACACTACTTAAAAGCGACCATATTCATTGGTCGATGCTCCCATCAAAATGAGGTGAAAAAGCTTCATATGAAGACAGCCCGGGGCTACATTCATTTCTAAAGGCGGGTGGGAGAAGTGTCCACACTTCCACTTAAATTGAAAATCGAGAATCACGAGAATGAATTACGTGGCGAGAACTACATAATGCGGCTACAACCTAAGTTTTAGACAATAAAATAAAGAGCACTTTTTTTTTTTTCGGGGACACAATATGTACCCCTCAATGATTCTTGCAACAATATGTTCCACGGCTTGTAGCAATGCCTAAAACTTGCATGGAACTCTAGACCATGTTGAACTCAATAAGAAGGCCAAAGCCCCCTCCATTGAAACTTTCATGGGTTATCAATCAAAGGTGAATCCCGTGAGAAAATTTTGAGGCCGATCGTTAGAAAGTGGAATCTTAAAACAATTGGACTAATAACATATTGAGAGAGACAAAAAGCGAGGTGGAGAAAAGTGTGATTGTATGTAATAAAGAAAGAAAAGTACAAAAGGTGATGGTCTCCAGTTAAAAAGTGTCAGATGAAGTGCCGCGAACTAAGATTTGCGAGTAGGTGGTCAAAGCGTGAACCGGTATTAACAAGGACTGCCGCCCGTGGATGTAATATGGTACAAATGATGCTAGTTTGCATATTCTAAGAAGAATCAAGTAAAAAAAACTGCCGGTTACTCATGGGCCAAAAGCGTTTTACGGCCAGCCATATTGTTGAAGCATTGCTAGTACAACCCATTGCTCCAGCCAAACCAAACTGTAAGAGTTGAAAGGTAAGCATCTTTGTAGCGTCATACTTTTCTTGCATCTCCCAGCCAAGCGTTAAATGTCACATAGCTTTGTTCTTATCCATCTCCTTGTTAATCTCTCTACAATAACTTTTTCCTTCTTTTAAGTTCGTGGCTGCAAATCCTTCAACAATCATGTTTTGCAATGGAGCCCGCATTTGGATAATCCACAGAATTGTCCTTTCTTATGTATTAGATTTAGAACTATAATCCCAAAGCCATCAAGTCGGTCGATTCGGTTTCCTAAAGTTCTATTTGAATTAAAAACTCACTCCAACGGAAAGTCCTTTTGAATGAGAATCTATACAAGCAAACATTTAACAAAACAAACAGAGAGAGAGAAAAAAAGCGTCTCGGACGAAGAGGTCTCGGATATACATGTCTGAGATCGAAGAAGCTAACCATTTCATTGTCCACCGTATATTTCCTAACCATCCTGAGGCAATAGAACCCAGGCTGTTAAATGCCTTGGGCGGAGATAAGTCTAGAATCACACCGCATCAAATGTCAAAAGCAAGCAATGAGTGAGATAGATCAATCATATACTCTCCAAAATAAGCAATAAAAAAAGAAAGAACAATAATGAGATGTAACTTATGCATATCAATGACATTTAAATCAACACGGAAAAAGTACTCCGCACCAAAGCTGGAACAAAATTAGAAACAAAAGATATTCTTGTTACGGTGGCATCTTCAAGTTGCATATCCTTGAAGAATCGAAGAAAGTATAGAATAAGCAAAAGCGATGGAAGCCCCTAAACACTTTCCAATAGCCCATTATAGATCATCTTTTTACTTGTCGGGCGTTTCGAGGTTGTGACAATTAGAAAGGAAGCCAATAATCAACCATTGCCCCTTCTCATGGCTCGAAGATAGAATTAGTGCGACCCTCTATCTTGACTTAGAGATTAAAAGTCTTCTTGAATCCGCATTTCTTCGATAATTTTGCAAAAAGGCGGATTCCTTTCCATCTAGGCAAAGCAAGGGGATGAGACAATTAGCGACTCAAAATCTACAACCCATATATTGAATTAAGAAAAAAAGTTTTACACACACGCATTAGAATGCATTCAAGTTGGCCGAAGGGAATGATAATTGAGGTCCTCAAGGTACAAAGATCTTTTGCTCATCAGCAAAACGACTTTTTGTTTAGATTGACCAATAAAGTTCAGAATCGGATCCACAAATTTGTCCCAATTTACCCCATCCATGGGCTAAAATCGGCCAGTTAAGCTGTGGCAATATCATGGTAAGAGCCTGTTGGCTCTTTGGTGGAAGTATTTTGCTATTTCCTCATCACTGTGCCCAGCTTAGTTGTTGAAGGCATTAGGAATAAAAGGTAATAAATAAACACATTCTTACGGTGGTGAAGAAGGATTACGGGCCGAAATTCATCCCACTTCGCAGTATCGGGTAAGCCTATGCTCAATACCTTTGTTATCACATATCCGGACTTCATGAAGATACGTGCAATTCGCGAGCTTAATATTTGCAAACCATTTAAAACTATTAGATATGAGGAGGAATTCGGATATACACGAACACCAGAAATTGTAAAAACACGAAATGCCCTTTCCACTAGCCACGTCGCCGGGAAGTCTTCATATAAAATTTCCGAATCATTTGGTGAAACACGGGAGGTTGGCTACACAAACATAACAAAAAGATAAACACGAAAAGATCAACTTACAATGACATGGAAAAATTGTAATACCACGGATCATACCACATGTCTTTTATGGGATATAAATATTGCGAGAGAAAAGGACACAAAGAAGATACAAAACGTTTAAGTAACGGATCATTACTGCGATTCGTGTAGTATGTTCTTGCTCCGTTAAAAGAACAAATCCATTGCGTTTCAACTAACAAAAGAAGATTCTCAGCAATTCCTCTGGCGGTGTTAGGCAAACAAATCAAGCCTTTGGTCACAGCAGGTTGCATATATTAGAAGAAAAGAACCATAATTTAAC